>CAWYQG010000483.1:0-361717 GCA_963966155.1 Clivina fossor
AAAGGTATGTGCCACCACAGAAAGTCCCTGCTTATTTATTGTATTTTTTTTTTTCGTTAGTTTCAAGATTTCCCAAAGTAATATAAACAATAAAGAAGCTATTGGACAGACGTACACATACACAGAGGGATATTTTGAAAGAAAAGAATTGAAACATTTTTTTTTTCTTGTTTTTTGGATGAAGTTGCGGATCCTAAGTTTTATTTGTATAAACAAGACTTGATTTAATGTGATATATTGGTTTTTCCGCAAAACACCGCCGGCGTTCAAGATATGAAGTTCTTTTTTTCTCTGTGGGAAGCTTGTAATAATGTTTCAGGATTATTGAAGAGAAAAGTTGACGAACAATAATTTGTTTTTTGTTTTATTTTTCAGTCAAGTTTATCGTTGTTCATAAATGTTTTACTGTAAATAAATTACGATATAAATATAAGTATTTTTTTTATGCAAAATATTGGCTTTTTTATTTTATATTATTAATATTATGTAAATAAAATTGTATTTTGCTAATAACGTATTGCGTTATAATGTGTATAATAATTGCATTTTAACACTATATTAATTTAACTTTTAAAAAAGACGGCAACGGCATTTTTCTAATTTATTGGCAATATAGTGGTAGCATGCACGCTAGCAATACCAGCATTGCTTGCAAATTCTAATTCAATAAATTTGAAAAATCTATAAATTAAAATAAATATATTGATAATTCTAATAATGTTTGTATATAATATTCAAATATTTACGTGCCACTTCTGGGTAATACTGATAGTTTTGTATGATATATATCCAAAATAAAAATAAATAATTGAGAATAATTGTTGTGGAATTTTCAAAAATATTATTGTTTTTGTACGAAGTAACCAAAACAAGTAAATGAGAAAAAAACTTGACGTTATACATTGTGTGTTAAACAATACATTTAATTAAATATAAAAAGTGAAGTATTTTTGACCTTTTGCTGAAAAAAATTTTTTGGCAATGTCTACAAAGTTCTTTTTTTTTTGGTAACAACACTAACCTATTGGGCTGTTGGTATTACACGAGGGACCAGTTAACTGTAAAATTTTTATCAGAATTTGTCCCGAAAAGTCAGATAAACTTTTCTCATAGTTTAAATATTTAAATACACAGATTTTTGTTGTTATTCTAGATGTAAAGATAAAGTTAATATTATTGCATTTTATAACATTGATTAAAAAATAAATTAAAAACCTAAACTTGTATAAAAAACTAAATTATGCATTTACCACATCAATACACACTCTTATTAATGAAAGAAACAATTTTAATTGCTATATCCCTTCAAATTTTCGAAATATTTATGCAAACAAAAAGTAAAATAAGTTACCTCCTATTTTTTTTCCAGTAATGTATGTTCCATATCTAATATTTAATAATCTATTAAACATTGGAAAATATCACTTTAATGTTGTGTAATGAGAAACTGTATATTTACTTTAACCAAAGTCATGTATTAATGTTGTTGGTAAAGATATGAATCTTGTGTTGAATGTAGATAAATGCAAAGTTTTAGTTTTTGAGAAGGGTGACTTGATGACTAAATGTAATGTATATATTGATGGTGCACGTTTAGAGCAGGTAGATGAATTTGTGTATTTGGGTAGTTTGCTAACTAGAGATGGCCGTTTTGATCGTGAAATTGAAAGGAGAGTAAATGCTGGTTGTAAGGTTTTGGGTGCTTTGGGAACTTTTGCTAGGAATGTAAATGTTTCCAAAGAAGCCCGTTTGAGTGTATATAATGCAGTTTTGGTGCCTACATTGATGTATGGTAGTGAATGTTGGGTTTGGTTGCAAAAGCATAAACGGAAAATGACTGCTGTGGAAATGAGATTTTTACGTGGGGTATGTGGTGTTAATAAGAGAGATCGGGTACGTAATAGATTAGTGTATGATGAGTGTGAAATTGAAAAGAATGTTGTAGCAAAACTTGGTGTTAGTCAGTTAAGATGGTTCGGACATGTTGAGCGAATGTCTAATGAACGTTTGGTTAAAAAGATTTATTTGAATGATTTTGATGGTATACGTTTGCGTGGACGTCCGATGAGTAGTTGGAATGGTATGATTGAGAGTGTTTTGCGTGAGCGAAAGTTTCCAAGTAGTAGGAATAAAAGAGCATGTATGAGAGGAATTATGAATGTGGATGAAGCGAAAGTTGCTTGTTTGGATAGGAATGTTTGGAGGCGACTGATTTCGGGATGTTGAAAAGAGTTTGTGCCACACCCTTTTGGGTACATTTCGTGATTGTGTATGTATGTATGTATGTATGTATGTATCGTATATTCTTTATATCTCATACTGTGCAGTATAAATAAAATACACGGCACATCAAATAGCAGACTTTAATATTGCTGCAATATTATAAATTTTATCTTAGACGCAATTTTTTCGCCGTAAATGCAAAATATGTTTACTGTTTTTCTGCATAATATTGATTTTATTTGAAACATCAAGCGCAGAAAGTTGCATGCTGTTGCTGATATTGCTTTAGAGATACGCGTGTGTGTGTATCACGGTGCGCAAAGGCAAAATCATCTTGTATAGTTTACGCATTTCGCATGCGTTATAAAACACGTATTTTCATAAATTCCTCGACACATCGAATAGATTTTCGCGCCGGGCGATCAAAAAAGTGTCAGTCATGTATCTTTTAGAGAGGGCGGTTTCCATAAAATGCGCTAAGCATTCCACTTGGAAATTTCATGGAATAAACATATCACGTAACGCTTTAAAATTTTACGACTGCACAATTTTAAATTTATGTTACAGTAAAGAAAAAACCAATTTAGTTTTTCGAGAAGAAGGAAAGAAAAAGCGATACTCATAAATTGATAGATCGCCGGAAAGCAAAAAGCAAAAATAAAAATAATTTTATAGCATTTTAATGTCGATATTAGCGTTCAACGAAATAATGGTATTTCTCGCACATTTACTGTTAATCGTAAATCAAGAAAATGTAACAAGTTTCGGACACTGTGTTATCTTTTCCTGCAGTTCTTCATAAATAACTTGTGCAATAGTCTCTTATCTATTTTGTTACATATTACCTAAACTGAGCAGTTTGACAGAGCATTATATTTTTATAAAGTACAGACCGTTACAGATTACGTATTTGTTAATTAATAATAAAAAAAAAAAACTATAAAATTATGTTGACTATTTGTGTTTACAAAACATACACGTATGCAGCTAACAATTTACAATAATAATTTGTTATTTTTTAAATGTGGCATAAATTAAAAGTTTGACAAAGTTATCGAATTTCCCACTCGTATGAATTGCAACACGAGCCTTGGTGAGTGTTGCAAATTTTCATACTCGAAGGAAATTAGTACAAATTCTTTGCTCGTTGTACAATATACTATTTCCATTTATTTTATTTTAATATATTAGTCTGAAAGACTACTGGTTAGAATAAGGTAACTTTTTAAAAGATTATAAATGTAGAGTTCAAACCCATCGTAAGATTATACAAATACTTAAAAAAAGTCATTGGCTGATACTATAAACTTGGTTTTTGGGTGTTTTAATTTATTTATTTAGTCCTGTTTTTATGAAAGTTACGATGTCTTAAAACCAGTATACCTAAAACCGATTTAAGAAATGTAAGCGCCATTGTGATTACTTATTAAGTCTTGGTAAACTTTGGAAAACTTCAACATTTATGTTCAAAATTAGCATTATATTTTTATTATTAAAATTTGATACTAGTTTTAATTCCAAAATATGCGCAAGTACCATATTATAAATTTTAAAATATAACATAGACATAACAAATTTTATTTAAAGGAAAAAAAAACAACTTAATATAACGTCTTGTGTCCTGTTTCTTATCCTTAATTTTTATATAATTATTTAATAAATATATTTATTAATAATGAAATTATGTGGGAGCATTATAATTACGAATAGAGTATGTAGTAATTAATATGATATAATAGGCAAACTTACCCCGTCCACAGTACGAATTCAATATGATCTCCCTGGCGTTGTTGCATCGCATTAGCTGCGGACTCAATGAGGTCCCAAGGCGAGTCACAGCTGTAGTCGCCAAAACGGCCCATTGGCCGTCGATTGCCGCGACTACCACCGCCCCCATCGTATTCCGATCGCCAGCAACCTGAGAATATTGCAAATCTATAAAATATGCCCAGTTGCCCGATAATACTATGGTAAAATATGAAATCTTGCAGGAAATGTGAAGGTTGGGTTATAGGATATTTAATAAAAGTATAAAGATTTTATCGAAAATTGGATATTCTGTACATATAATAATTTGAAAATACTCAATTATATTCGATAGTGCAATTTTACACCAAGCACTAATATAATCACGGATGTATTCTGTATCGTTTCTGTTAAAAATAATTGTCCGTTAAAATACAAATTTTGAGAATCCATAAGAAATTTAGCTATATAATATATTTATATTTAATTGTTGAAGTCAGTATGTTATACTGCCAAACTGTAAAATCTTTCACATGTATTATACGTTCTTCATACATTAACCATTTTTAAAGACTACTTAATATAAACAAACCAGCTAATTTAATTAAACTAAATTACTATCGTATTTCCCGCAAACCAAAATGGCGCCCCGGATACGAGAATTTAGTTCCGAGTGCTTGATGCACTTGTAAAACGAAATAAGCGATTATGTTTTCGTATCCAATTATACCTGTGCTCGTTTGTCACTTACGAGTGTGTAGTAGCACACGTCATGAGCAGAACGGGGCTGTCTGGTTGCTGGACGTCGCGGCGACGGAGTGATTTAGGTGCGACGCGACGCTTTTCCGGACACACATACATACGGAACGACAGCGTCGGGATAGATTTTGCGGACAGACGGCAAAAGCATAAATGTGTGCTTCGGGGAAAACGCAGCTCCATGCTCTCGGACATTACACTGTCATGTTCACTGCGCTGTGATTCGCTGTTCAAATGTCTTTGCAAGATCTTGGTGATTGTAGAGAAGATTTGTGTGGTATTACAGTGCAGTTGAGTTATGAAAAGCATCTTTCTTATATAATGATTTATTGTGTAATATCAGGAAAATAGAGCTTCACTCGTTTGAAAGAGTCTAAAGGGATTAAATCCATTAAATTTTATAGAAAAAAATGTGTCATTTATAAGTTACTGTTTACTGTTTTTTTTTTTTTAATATTTAATTTAGTTCTATTTAAATAATTTTGTTATTCAAAGAATTCAAAACAACTCATACATTTAAATTATTGTTTAATTTCAAAATCATAGTATATTTCAAATATTATATTCTAAAATTATATATTTATTGAGATAAATCCATTTTTAAATAGGCTCAAAAACAATGGATAATAGCATGTACCAACTTAGTCGTGTAACTAAGAGGCAATTAACGACGCTAATTGCGCTTAATCGCGCGACTAAATTGATACATGCTACCATCCTATGTATTTTGATTTACACCTCACATCACACCACAAAACAATACTACGTAACTTCGATATTTAAATAAAATATAAACAGAACTTAATCCTATAGCTTTTTTATTTTAAATAAAATAAACTTTTTATGTATATGTTTTTGAGATTTTTTTTGTTAGGTCGATCAAATATTCAGAAATTTTAAGTACATTTCTTATATTTTTAAAATATATAAAATCTATTGTTTATAAAAAAAATTAAAACTGTTGTTAATATTAATTAAAATAAATTAAAATAAATTCGAATAAATTTTATAATATGTATAATTTTTCCTGATAATGATGTACGTCGAGTAAAATATAAACAGGATTTAATTCTACAGCCTTTTTATTTTAATAAAATGAGTTCTGAAAGATTTTTTTTACTATGTAAATTTATTTCTTGTAATAAACAAACGCACAATTCCTAATATTATCAACTGGTAATTTTTTGTCTTAAACAAATAATCTCCATTTTTATTAGGAAACAAGCTCATTTCAATTAGATCCAAATTTACTACAAATAATATAACAAACACCATTACCAAATAGCATTACTGAAGACGATGCAAAGCGGAGAAATTGTGAGCGGCGTTGTTGTGCCTTGAGTAGGTAACGTTATGTACAAGCTGAGTGTATCCCATTAGAGGGAATTTCCTATACAAGGGAAATATGCCTAGACATAGCGCGCACACACACCACACACAAACACAGCCACATATAGCAAAAGCAAGACTAGAAGGGATTCTATGATGTACCGTAGGTACCAGTTAACTCCCGACTATAATTCAAGATTAATGACGTTATTTTCTTGTTTGTACGTTACGCTTAACATTTCCTCTCTTTCTGTCTTTCTCTCTTTCTCTCTCTCTCTAGTAGCCTTGGTTCTTAGTTTTGGTCATTCTTTTGGCGGAAAAGAAAAAATCGTAACATTTTAACTTTATAATTATGTTTATTTGTTTATAAGATTAACAACAGAATTAATTAATGATAAATAAATATACTAATAGTAACTTATAGATAGCCGAATTCCTTATTTATTTTTTAAAATGTTTCATCAAGTGCCATCCATCAGAAGTGTAAATAAAAATTTTCAAAATATATTAATAAAAATTTATTAAAAAATGTATGTATTAGTATTCTGTTAATTAAAAAAAAAACATACATAATCAAAAACTTTTAATTTCATTTAATACATATCTAAAATTGATTGACATTCAATATTTTAATTTAATTTTCCAGTGAAACGTATTTCGGGACCGACAATCATTTTTGATCACCCAGCAATAAATATATACAAAATTTTAATATTATAAAAAAAAAATTAATTTGTGCAGCAAAAAGTTTAGAAATTTGGGTCAAACAAATACAACTAATTAAAGACAGAAAAAAATCTTTATTGCTAATTCTGTAATCATCTTTCCGATGAAAGTAATTTCAATAATCCGCTGGTTCTTGTTTTTAATTAAACGCAATTTTATTACAGTCATCATTTTTTTTATTTGGAAAAATATTCCAGCCAAACTTTTTATACATATATAAAAGAATAAACCGTATTTCCTTTCTCTTTGCAAATTTTACTTGAAAGAGTGAAATAATAAAATTTAATTATTTTACCTTCATCGTCCTAAATAAATATTTTAGGATAATACGAAGGCATGCACAAATATTTGCAAAAATTAAATTAGTTTTTGAGAAAATATAAAATATTTTTTTTTTCTTCTTCTCAACGATGATTTAAGCAAATGTTTGCCAAACGGGCTATTCATTCACCTAATTAGTATAACTGTCTTTTATATTTTGTTTACGAAGATCGTTTCACTAGCATAAAATTAAATTCTCTTTTACCTGTCACGTGTTTTACGATGGAGTATAAGCAAATTAAAATTACAATTTTAATTAAATTTTTGGTGCATTAAAATTTCTTCTTTATTATACACTTTTATTGTTATTTTTTTGGATATTTACAATAATACAGAGAAATATTGATTATACTAAATAAAATATAAAACAATTATATATATATACCGGGTGTCTACTTTTTTTTTGTTACATAGGGAATACAATGCTAAAATTTTCATTTGGTGATAAATTTTTCCCTAATTATTATAGAACAAAAGTACAAATACAAAAGTTGTTTAGAATTCAAAAATGCATCAAATGATGCCAAATTTATCAATATAGGATGTTCCGATCAAGAATTAGAAGCAAATTAAAATTTCCATTTTTGCGCTCTTTACATCAAAGTGCCATGGAAATTAAACAAATAATTTCATTTCTTCTGGAGTTTGAGTTTGACAGATCGTATTTATTTTATTGTTACGTTCTGTATTATTATTATTATTATTATTATTATTATTATTATTATTATTGAAAATAATGAATAAACTTAATGTAAATGAAAAGCTATTAAGTATAAAAAGTATTAAGTATTTATTATTTATTACAATGAAAGGGTATTTTACTCGGCTGTACACTACGTACTAGCTGTGGTTTTAAATTGTGAATGTCTCCATTATAATTTTAAGTAATTGTTTAATTTATTTATTAACTTCAAGTTATAAAAACAATACATTTGAATTAGATGACTGGCATTATGCCTAATATATTTATTATAATAATTTAAACTTATCCCTGAGGATGCTGTAAGTTGTGCAGTGAAACGTCGGATAAGAGTTTAATAAATAGTAAATAGCTGAACTCCGTAAAACTTTCTTTATTTATTACAATATTCAATATACCTATAAAACAGAAAAATTCATGAATACAAGATATAGGAGAACAAAAACGAAACTAACAATTTAAATTAAATGTTCAAATAAATCGCCATTAACTGCCAAACAATAACCTAATCTGTTATAAAATTCGTGACGTACAGAGCTTAATTGTGTTTGTGTTATATTATTGCACTCTTCAACAATGGCATTTTTCAAATCAACAAGATTTTTGATATGTCGTTTATAAATTTTCTCCTTCAAATATGGCCATAAAAAGAAATCGCACGGTGCTAAATCGGGCGATCTAGCTGGCCAATTAATTGGACCACCTCTACCAATCCATGAATTTGGAAAACATTGATCCAAATATAATTTAATGTTGCAGCTGTAATGTGCCGGACATCCGTCTTGTTGATACCAGACAACATTATCTTGAGTTGCACACTCTTCTAACTGCGGACCAATATGATTTTGCAACATATCCAAATATTTTTCGTTGTTTAAATTATTTTCAATAAAAAATGGCCCAATTATACACCTGCCAAAAATTCCAGCCCATACATTAACTTTTTCTGGATATTGGGTACGTGTTGCTACCATTAAATGAGGATTTGTTTGGCTCCATATTCTAAAGTTTTGTGTATTAGGTTCGCCGTGTAAAGTAAACGTAGACTCGTCAGTAAAACAAATAGATTTCAAGAAGTTTCTGTCTAAATTGGATTTTTCCATAATAATGTTACTAAATTCGCTTCTAGCCATTTTATCCGCTTCAAATATCTCTTGGTGCGTGGAATATTTATAAGAATGATATTTTTCATTTTTTAGTACCTTATGTATTGTTGAAGGATGCAAATTTAATTCAGCACCAAGTTGACGCACACTAACATTTGGGTTTTCCGTTACACACAAAAGTATATTCAATGTATTTTCTTTAATTGCATTTTGATTTAAATTCTCCTCCTGATCTTCTGCGTTGATTTTTCTACAATTTTTACGTTTTAACACACTTCCAGTTTCTTCGAATTGTTTAATTATCCTACGAATAGTCATAGCGGAAGGTATGGGACGGTTTTCAAAGAAAGCGCTGAATAAATCTCTTACTCGTCGTATCGAATTTCCAGTAAAATACCATTTTACGCACTGAACTTTTTCATTTACCTTAAGTTTATTCATTATTTTCAATAATAATGATAATAATACAGAACGTAACAATAAAATAAATACGATCTGTCAAACTCAAACTCCAGAAGAAATGAAATTATTTGTTTAATTTCCATGGCACTTTGATGTAAAGAGCGCAAAAATGGAAATTTTAATTTGCTTCTAATTCTTGATCGGAACATCCTATATTGATAAATTTGGCATCATTTGATGCATTTTTGAATTCTAAACAACTTTTGTATTTGTACTTTTGTTCTATAATAATTAGGGGAAAATTTATCACCAAATGAAAATTTTAGCATTGTATTCCCTATGTAACAAAAAAAAAGTAGACACCCGGTATATATATATATATATATATATATATATATATATATATATATATATATATATATATATTAGGGTGGCCGCAATTTTGGCAAAGTCGGAAATTTGTTGCTCTCACCCTCTCAAACTAATCAAAATAAATAAAAAAAAATTTGAGCCGTCATCGCAGGTCCAAAAATTGACGTTAATACGTGCCTGTAGAGGGGTCAAAATTTACATGTAGTTTAAATGGGGAAAATGACTTTTTTGATACTTTTGTGTATAACTTTTTATACGTTTAAGCTAAAAATATTTTAAGATGCCTGCCAAAAAGCCCATAAAAAAAGCTTTCAAGCAGACTAAAATTCAAGTCATTTGAACAAAAATTGACGGCGTAGCGTCAATTTGAAATTTAAAGTATATAAACGACAAAAACCTTTATATAAGAATTTCGATTAATATTTAAGTTTTGACCCCAAAAATTGATGTACCACTAAGAAAACTATAAAAACTACATTCTGAAATTCATTTTAACTATCTTGAAATGGTTTTAATAATCGTAGACATGCTAAACTGATAAAAAGTATATTTTAGGCAAATTAATGTAATAGTAGGTAAAAAAAACTCTTTTCAAATAACTTATTAAATATTCCATTTTAAACCATATACATGGGTTCAACCAATGTGTCTTTTCGCGTATCGCTATATTTTTCTTTCTTGAATGGTTGAGTGACAGTACCATAAAATTAATAATTAATTAAATTTTCATAATATTTGCATTTTTCGATGCTAAAATGATAAAATTTTAGTCAAAATGGATAGAGATATGGAGTCTGGAAAAAAATACTTTATAGATTTTTTTAAAAACAATAGATTTTACAAAGTTATCGGTAGGAACAACAAAAAATTTAGCGATACGCGAAAAGACACATTGGTTGAACCCATGGATATGGTTTAAAATGGAATATTTAATAAGTTATTTGAAAAGAGTTTTTTTTACCTACTATTACATTAATTTGCCTAAAATATACTTTTTATCAGTTTAGCATGTCTACGATTATTAAAACCATTTCAAGATAGTTAAAATGAATTTCAGAATGTAGTTTTTATAGTTTTCTTAGTGGTACATCAATTTTTGGGGTCAAAACTTAAATATTAATCGAAATTCTTATATAAAGGTTTTTGTCGTTTATATACTTTAAATTTCAAATTGACGCTACGCCGTCAATTTTTGTTCAAATGACTTGAATTTTAGTCTGCTTGAAAGCTTTTTTTATGGGCTTTTTGGCAGGCATCTTAAAATATTTTTAGCTTAAACGTATAAAAAGTTATACACAAAAGTATCAAAAAAGTCATTTTCCCCATTTAAACTACATGTAAATTTTGACCCCTCTACAGGCACGTATTAACGTCAATTTTTGGACCTGCGATGACGGCTCAAATTTTTTTTTATTTATTTTGATTAGTTTGAAAGGGTGAGAGCAACAAATTTCCGACTTTGCCAAAATTGCGGCCACCCTAATATATATATATATATATATATATATTTTAAATAAATTTTACCCTTAAGAAAAGTTTGTTATCTTCATTCCAAACAGTAAATTACCGCGGTACGGTCTAGAATTTAATTTATTTGTGCTATAGAAAGAAGATAAGAAATATAACATAAATTTCTTTCAGTTGTTTAAAAAAAATCTTGCCTTTTATTTAGAAGATGTATTATTATTTCATAATGATAATAAGAAAAATGTAGAATAGAAATTGAAAAAAAAAATAAACAAATAGTATAAATATTTTCCAGAAAACATAAGTTTTTATATGCTTATAATCATACAAATGTATTTATGATAATATTTTTATCCAGTTTCTGTCATTTATATTGTTAAATTCAGTGGTGAATGTCAACTTTTGTTATACATCATATTGATAAGTTACACATTGCATTTATAATTTTAAATTTTTATATTTAAATCTTAACTATAGGTAAACAATCACTTCAAAAGTAAGGTAACTTTGACATATGTATTTAAAATCAAATATTTTAAAAATAATACTCAATTTCTTTTACAAAAATTTTACCATATTAAATAGTCTCTTAATTATACACACAAATCATTTAAAAAATATGATAAAACTGTTAGTTTTGAGTATATAGATTCTCGTAATTTCTAACTGGAACATAAGGGCTATATGCTCAAGAAGTTGATCATATAGTTTCTCAACAACTTTACCAGCATTGTCAATGGTACGGGTTGTTAACTCACAGTTAAACAGAATACGTATAGCTCAGAGTGGATTTCGAAACATGTATACGCAGCCGATATCAGTTTTGTGGTACAAAAAAACTTATTTTTTTTTTTTTTGGTCAAATTATTTTACATTTTCAATGTAAACAAAAAACAGAAGTTAAATTATTTTTTATTAATCAATTTTTAATTTGGAACATTACATGTTTACATTATTTTGTTTTTGCTTTTGTTCGTAACCATTAGATATATTACAGTAAATAATAATATTTAAAAGTTATTGTTTGTATAACACAATTTCCACGATTCAGAGAATCTTTGTGTGAATTTTTTTCAATGAAAATTCTAAACAAATATTTTTGCTTTTTTTTGTTATACATATATATTTTTTTGTATACCAGAACATACAATTTCTTTGTTTACTTCTCTCCAAAGCGATTTTTCTTACAGTTAATGCCTTTCATAATAGGTTATCAACGAACGCCATCGTTGTGTAATTACGAGCTTGAAAAAATTGATTGTAATTATATATCAAGAATATCGAGTAGGATAAGGAAAATAAGTAACGCTACACGCAAGTACTGTTGCAATGTTATCGTTTTTCAGTCATAGAAATAGCAAAAAATTGTTCTGTTACTCTAAAATTTATATATGTGTACTCTTGAGGACAAAACTGTTAGTTAATTTTTATTAACTGATATTAGAAGCTTCGATTATAATTTAATTTTTAACTAATACTAGTAGACAGTAACTATCGCAAGATCAATTGATTTAATCACAAATGTAATTGTAATGCAACTAGTTATTTTGCAGAATAACTAGCTAATATATATAATAATTAGTTAAAGTATCAAAAACAATTCTATATATAGCTACCGTCTACCGTAGATCGGCATTTTATGAAATAACCAGTTATTTCATGAAATTCCGGAATTATACGCTTTAACGGTAACATATACATAAAGTTGAAAACATATTTTTATTTTTAGTACATTATTATTTTTAATTATAAACAATAACATAACGTAATCTAATTTAAAGATAGACCACTGTTTTAGTCTACATCAAAAATGAACCATTATTTACAGTATTTCAATTTGAAACTTAGTTTGAAAATGTGAAAAATAATTAGCCATTTTGTCGTATTTGTTGCAGTAGTTCTTGAGTATATCACAAAAATGTATAAAACAA
Organism: Clivina fossor; assembly: GCA_963966155.1. Lineage (NCBI taxonomy): Eukaryota > Metazoa > Arthropoda > Insecta > Coleoptera > Carabidae > Clivina > Clivina fossor. The sequence goes on from CAWYQG010000483.1 coordinate 13,083, forward strand.
CGAACACACATTGCATTTTATTTATTAAATATTATAAAAATTGATAAAACTGATGTTGCAATAGTTTTTTCAATTAATTAGTAACAATTTTTTATGCAAAAAACGTTAAAAACACACAACGGTTAAAAAAAATTACGCTAGCCGCAGTAAAACTCCGTTCAAACAATGTTTAAGCTATTCGTAGTGGTGAAGAAAGAGATCTAAGTTGTCTAGGATCTTACCTGAGCTTTAGGCTAGTTTAACAAACAGCGTTTCACGTTAACTTGACGTTGACTTTGGCGTCAACTTACAACAAACTTAATCTAACAACGACTACTTGTTCAAAACCCCCTCCACCCCTTACCTAACACTCTGTATATGTTGTGGAATTCATCCCTTCACGTCCCACATTTCGTTAACGTCCCTTGCAAATTTGTGGTCAAAAGTTAACTTGTTTCATAATTACCAGTTGGTGTTTCTTGGTAACCTGTAATCAATTGTTGGCCAAGGACAAACATTTTCGAGTTGTTTCATATGTATTGAAATCTGTTTATGACAAATATATTGATTAAGTTAAAATTTTATTTTAGCAAATTTGATCCTAACGTAGTAGCTATCTTTATTAACGAATTGACATTTAGATTTTAAGTCTTTGTTTTTTTTTTTATAATTTATTTCTCTTGTCCATTATTCTTATTTATTATTATTGATATATTTATAAAAAATATTGTTAAGGTAAGTTAAGATAAAATAAAAATAATTGATTATATTACATATTAATAATATTGGTAGTAAATAAGTTCTTGGTCTGTTGTACATACCCTGATATTGTAACATTATTACTCTTACTACAGAAACTAATTATATATATATATATATATATATATATATATATATATATATAATATATAGAAAGTTCGTTTATAAACTTATAATATGGTTTCTAATGGAACAGCAACTTCTTGTTTCATGTTTACCAGGAAAATTAATAAATGAATTTATATACATTTAATGATGAATATTAATCAATTCTATACTTATTTGCCGTTTATTTGTATCGTAAATAAAATTATATAGAGACATTTTAAATTAAACATTCAAAATAACAAATTAATAATGAAATATCTTTTCTAAATATATTACTAATTATTTTTTTATCGTAATTTGTAAGTGGAGTTTATACAGTCAAGTTCAGACATACAGTTTTTCACTATATTTTATGTGCACACTGCACAGTCTTAGCCGTTTCGTGCAAAACTTTACGTGTAAATAATAAAACTATAATTTATAAGAATTTTGATAAATCAATATTAATTATTAGGCTTTCAGATATGGTATCCATTGAATTTATAAAATTTTCTAGACTGGTATGCCGTGGTTGATATGTCCTCCATACATCTTAGATTGCATTCTCAGTGCTTGGTGTGCTTGGTAACTGTCACAAAGCACTGAGGATAGATCTGCGACAAAGATAGATTGACCACGGCATACCAGCCCAGAAAATTCTATAAATTCACTTATAAATCAAGTTTGCTTTTTTTTTTCATTGAAATATTTTCTTTTTTGCGTTTGTGATAAGTTTTCAGTTGATTATTACCAAACATTTAATAAAAACGTTCTTTTATTTACAGATTAGCAACATGTCAGAAAATAAAATAAAAATTTGAAATTTATTAAAGAATTATTATTTCCTGTTTGTAGATAATCTTTTGCATGTTATGTATCCAATAACCGTAACATTATTAAATAGGCATATCAGAGATTATTCGGCGGATGTAATCTTGTAAAAATTTTCTTTCATGTCAATACATAATTACCCCGAACGTCTTATAAGTCTACGCTAATGAATATAAATGGACGATGGCTTAGTTTCAGTCCGAGTAAAATAATGAAAAAATAAAAAAAAAAAAATGTGAAATTTTATTTTAATAGTGAAATTTGTTACATTCTATGCTGATAAAAAAATAAAATTTTAGATTATGTGAAATTAAGACTCAGTACAAGAATTTAACAGGACTATTAAAATTTACTTTTTTAAGTTGCTGATGTACAAAGATAAAACCAATTATTTTTTTTATGAATTTCTAGCAAAAGTTTGGGTAGCAATAAAACAATAATAATTATAAAAGAGATATTGTTTAATGAACATGTTATAACCATAACATGAGAGAGAAACATTATACTTTTTCTAAGAATATACAATCGAAAAAAGTGTAAAGTAACATTTCTAAAAAAAATAATAGAATTTGTTATATTCATGCTTCCTTATAAATAGCGCTGTAGTACATGTATAATATAATAGCACTCACTGATTTACGAGCTATCTATTTTACGACTGTCTAGTTAAAGTTTTAAACAATTGTGATTGGTCAAAAATCGTGAGTTATAATTTCATAACTCATGGTTGTGAGTTATAGACAGCATAACTTACCAGAATATACATATATTGTAAAAGTATTATTCAGCTAAAGTAGGAAAAATGCAAACCCAATTTCAAAATGATATTGTACTTTTTGTGTATTTTTTTAATATATCAGAAAACTTGCTGTAATTTAAATATTACATAAATAAAGTTGGTTTATTCTACTGCATGTCTGCACAAATATATATATATATATATATATATATATATATATATATATATATATATTATATATAAAAAGGATGATAAGAAACGTCAAAAATTTAGAACTGTAACAAAAAATCCTGACTTAACAATCGAATATTAATATCCTTCATTCAACAATAATTTAAAATATTTAAAAAATATAGGTACGCTATTGATAGAATTGAGAAAAATAAATTATTTTCAAATATTTATATGATTCGACACTTATAGTGATACAAATTTGATTACTGTAGTTTTCCGAAATAGAATTAAATTACAGTTTAAGCACTCGAAGGTAACAATAGAAAAAGATTCGAACTAGAAAAAATAAAAATAAACGAAAGCAGAATTAAACTTCTAAATCGTTAAAAGAAACTTTAAAATCTTTTTTTGAAAAACTTTAACAAGTCTACAATGATGAAAAGTAATTACAAGATTTTTTTCATCACTAGACTTCGCCGAAATTCTGAAGTCAAACAATGACTTTGACAGTATATTTTTAATTTTAATAAACAATATGTTATTTTATTACAGTTATTATATTCGTAAAAACAAGCAAAAAATATTATTTCTGATGATCTTTCGATGTAAAATTATCGCATTTGGTCTTACTGTCTTACTGATATATATATATATATATATATATATATATATATATATATATATACAGTCGATTCCGCTTAATTGGGACACATCGGGACTAGGGCATTTTGTCCCAATTAAGCGGCTGTCCCAATTAACCGAATTTTACATAAAATTAAGCAATCCATATTTTTCTTTCAATAATTTTATTTTATAAATTCTTGGAAAAAACTATAAACTACATATAACCAAAAAAATATAAACTTTTAAGAAAAAATAATAATAAATTCCAAAATAAAATAATAAATAAATACATACATTTTTAATTCAATTCAAAAATGTGTCAAGTGTAGTCTGTCTTTTGTTTTTGAAACATTTCACTTCTACACTTATCCAGCAAAGCAATTTTACTAGAAACTGTCATATCACTTCTTGGCATCTTGGCAAGAGTCAATTTTTTTTAAATAAAATCGACAAAATGTAAGTTTAACGAACCTTCCACGCGCGAGGTGTAGTGGTAACTGAATCATAACTGAATACGTAACGATTGAGACAGCAGGGTAGACATAGACATTGATACATATTTGCTAGTTTTTTAAATATAATTTTCCATGTTGTGAATCAAAAAGATATAAAGCGTATCATATTAAATTTTTTGTAAATATTTTTTCTTGTGAATACATATTTGTAACATAATATATACTGTGATCTTAAATTTACTGTCCCAATTAAGCGGAATGTTGTCCCAATTAAACATGTAATTTTACTGTTGGTTCCTTGGTTTGGTTTCTGTTCTTTGAGATTTGGCCCGAATAAGCGGCTGTCCCAATTAAGCGGTGTCCCAATTAAGCGGAATCGACTGTATATATATATATATATATATATATATATATATATATATATCGACATAATGAATAATATACGTGATAATCATTTTGATATGAATGTATAAAAATGTTATCTTATCAAACTAATATTTTTTAAATAAAAGACTATATAATACATGTAAAATTAATCGATACATTCAATTATATTATTTCTGTGTGCATATTTTTTTGGTAAGTTTAATTTTTATACATATTAAATTATAGAATAAGATTTTTTCAATAGTTACATAGCTATCTATACAGTGTGTAAATAAAGTAAGGAATAATATTCATATTTTTGTTATTATCGCTGTTTAAAAGAAAAGCTCGGACAAGTTGATTTTATTTTTTTTCTGCGAATTTTATGGATGTTAATTTAAATTTTTTTATTTACTACTCTAGGACTTATGACGTCATTAACTTTTTTTTTAAATAGAACTCCCTTACTTTTTGAATAGACATAAAAAGTAGATTTTTTCTGAGTTCAGCAATACCCCACATGTGGTATTTAAAATAGGTCCGGGAAGTTAACGAAGCCACTTTCACCAAACAAAAAATAAAATATTGATTAATTTGTCGTAAATTAGTCGTAAATTTGTCGCGCCCTATTTTAAAAAATTATTGATGGCTTCGCTAACTTCCCGAAAAAGTTAGCGAAGCCATCCTTCAAAATTAAAAAAATATTAATAAAATGAACCGCGAATGTAGCTTATAATTTATCGTAAATAAGTCGTAAACGAATAAGAGTAATTTTGTAACGAAATTATTATTACAGAAATAATAAACTTAACGAATGTGTATGCGTACAATGCATATATGGATAGAGCATGTACAACAAAATAAAATCGAACAACAATTTTAGTAACGATTAATTTACGAAAATTTAATATCTAATAATTAACGTGAAAAAATTATTTTTTATTTTCTAAATTAGGTGGCCAGCCAATTTACAACGAGAAATTGGCACGGCCACTCTTCGAATAGTTAGTCGAAGATCACAGTGCTTATAACGCTTATTTAAAGAACAAAATGTAACTTTTTGGTATATATTTTTTGAAAACAACAGCTTATAGAAAATTAATAATATAGTTATTAACATAAAAAAATAATAAACAAATTAGTGAGTATGATTTTTTTCAATGTGAAAGCAAATTTTTCTTATAGTTGCAAACTTTTCGGCTTTAAGAAATAGGTAGGTATAATATGCGACAGAATTTTAGAATAATGTCTAAAAAAGTTTTTTTATTTAAGTTTTTTTTTTTATTTTGTACCATTTTTCTAGTTAAAGAACAAGTTTGTCGTAAAGCGGTAATGGTAGCGGGTTCCTGCCGCTGATCTTCGACACAATAGTAGCAGGCGCTTATGCATTAAACGCTCCGCCTCGTCGACAATACCTCCTCGCACTTAAAACAATCCGCTCCATTTGCATCAGTATGTCGCTGAGGTTTGGCGTAAGTCGCACCTAATGTGTATGCATAGAGCGTATGAAGAAAAGGTATTTGAGAAAGGAAAAATTAAGAAAGGAAATTTTCAATGTGTTTTATTTTCTGTTAAGAAACGTTTTAGTTGAAATTTAGTGATGATTGACAAAAATTTGATTATTAATTTTTGTAGTTTTAATTTTAGATATTGAATAGTTTTCATAGGGTTATTAAGATTGAAAACATAAGACATTAAAAATTATGAATAGATTTGTAAAATCGGTTCTAACTAATATTAATTTTAGCATGTTTATTGTCCATGAAATACATATAACTCATGGACAATGTAAAACTAAACGTTCGTGAGGTATATATAATTCATTACGTAGAGAGAATCTAGCTATTTTAAATATATTATGAGTCCTGGACGTTTCATAAGAAATAGAATGGAAAAAATGTTAAAGTGAAAGTATTAGTAAAATAAACATATTTTTAATATAGTAAAAAAAAATTTCAGAACTTATAAAACTGCTTAAGATTAAAGTTCTATATTAATATATATTTATAATCGATGTTTCGGTGAACTCAACGTCCACCTTCATCAGAATAAATGATAAAATTGCTTTAGGTGCTGCTTTATTAAAAATAATGTTTTATTTTCAAAAAATTAATTTAAAATTTACTTTACAATATCTTGAATATCTTCAATTTTTTTTATAATGTCTTAAATTACGTAACAGCAATAATAGAAATTAAATAAAAAAGCAAATTATGTTTCACATACAATTAAATTTGTTAAATTTAAAAATGTTTCATGTTTTGTACCAAAAATTGTTTAAACGTCTGAAAAATTATTGTTGGCTATTCTAATTTGGCTAATTCATCATAAGCGTTAATAACTAATTATATTATTATTGAGCAAAACAAAATATAATAATTAATAATTAATTATAATAATCTAACTACCTACAATAACATGTATAATATTATGCTTCCTATATACTAATGTTATCTAATAGTTTAAATGTTGTTATTAATTAATTATAAATATTAATAACCAGTTATTTTAAAAAATTGTACGCTAATTGATAATTGAGTATAATACGTAATAATGTTACGCTTTCTACACTGATATAATCTAATAAATAGTTTGAATCTTATGATTAATTAATCCTTGTAACCCCATTGGGCCCATACAAGTAAATTTCATAAGCGAAGTTGACCTTACTTTGATCAGTTTACATATTAATTTCTAGTTCTGATAAACAGAATATTAAATAAACCATAGACATACACCACTATTTTGATAGCTAGTTGAATACATTTTTGCGATTTTAACTGCAAGGAAAATTGATATAGTTGCAGCGTCAACTACTTTATTTTTATCTTAAATGAGATATAGATAAATACAAACACTTAAAAGTAGTAACTTTACAGTTATATTTTAATTTTCAAAAAGTGTACATGAAGAAAGAATAAACTTCTTTGCTGTTGTACTTTAATAAAATTGTAAAATGTAGTTCCTGTATTTTTTTTTCGATTTTTTTCGTCTCAAAAGTATACTGTATCTTACGTAGTACCAAACCGCTTTAGAACTAAATCAGTTATTATGTTTGGACAAATAAAATCTAATATGAAAAATATGCAGTAGAAATATTCGACCAGTGTAATTTAGCAGCCAAAGTTCAAATATCCAGCAACCACATTCTAGTATAATTTCATTAAAATGCCTTGCTCAATACAATTGCCGTGCAAAACAATTAAACATATGCACAATTTGCATACCAGTACTCCATTTAGCTTAGCTCTACACACCTCCCCTCATTTCCCGCAACTTCCCGACATAGAGACACAATTGCATTGCACGATTAAACCTAACCTAGTCACGGTCACTTACGACACAAATATGAAATATAACACAATAATGAGCCGTGTTAAGAAACTTAGCACAGCGTTGTTATTATAACCACGGCTAATGCGTCTCCCAAGGCAACCCGATAGTTTACTGTGCTGCAACGCAATTGTTTACTTGTAAACTTGAAGATTGCTTTTAGGTTTATATAATAAAGGTTTGCTTTCTCTCTCTCTCTTTCTCTTCGTCTCTTTCTCTCTTGGTTGTAACAAAACTGAAAGGATGTGGAGAGTGTTATTTTATATAGTTGGCGAGAACTATTGTTTCGGGTGGAAAGCTCGGCGTAGTTGGAAATCACTTGAGCCACTAAGTTGGGTGCAGTTTTAGTTTGTTCTCTGTGTTTCATCCGGTGAAAAGCGTAGCCTGGGTGTCAAGTGTTTAATTCGAGGAATTATGGAATAATATTAATTTACTTATAATATAAGTGCAGTTGTGGTTGCAGAAAGTTCGCTGTCTGGAAAAGCAATGTTGTGTTATTGTGCTCGCTCGGGAATATTATATTGAAAATGTTGTGGTTTTATTGTGTTATAACTTATGCCTGAGTTCTAAGACATTATATTTGATACAAATTATCTTTAATTAGACAGTATTTATATAACAGTATTAAATTATTTCTCTTAAATTATACCTAATCCTGACTGATTTTTTTAGATCGTAAAAAAATTATTGCCAATATAATGTTAAAACTTGATTTTTTTTTGATCAATTAATTTAATGTTTTATATATATATATATATATATATATATATATATATATATAATTATATATATATATATAATTAAAAATAACTATGAGACAAAAAAAAATAATTACACTCATTTTGCGCCAGTCCGAATACATTATTCTATTACCCCAACATATTAAAATTAATACTCTTTACCCAAAATTAAAAAAAACCGCACATCCAAGAAGTTTATTTACCCTATCCAGCCTTTCTGCTAAACCTCATTCAGGCAGGAGGCAGCAGGAATAAAATTAAACACAGCATTTAATTCGCGGTATGCATACATCGAGCCTGTAGCACCGTTGCGTTGTATGTACCACCCGACGTGATGGCTTTTAATTTTCTACGTGAAATACTCAAACAATATCCATCATTGTTTACAGTCCATTAAAAAGCGCCATTTGTTTAATCCCATCTGACGGCGTGAGCGCCGTTTAGCCGACGATACGGCCGCGACGCCTATCTCCCCGGATGCAGCAGGAATATATCGCGGCGTCGTGCATAATGCCGGCTGACAATGTGGAAAGATTGCTCCGTTGGGAAACTTACCAGTTGTGGGTTCGCGCGCGCGCCCCGTAAGGTTTTTCTTTGTTGAGCGGCGTTATAGAGAATTATGGCACCGCCATGGAAAAATGACGCACGAGTACCTAGCGCAGGTTTATTTAAAGTTATAGGGATGTGTGGTTAAATGGACGGTTGAGATTTGCAGGCTATAAGTTAACTAGTTTGTTTGCAGAAATAAAACTTCTTGTGCTGATTTTAATATGCTTGATATGTGTATAGATTTTTAAAAAGAAAGTTTAATGTTTTGTTGTGTAAGAAAAATTACACTGGATAACAAATTATGACTTCTACCTGTAAAGTATTCTTTCTATAAAATTTCAATTAAATTTCAAAATTAACTAAACAACAACAATGCTTATATACGGGTTATCTTTTTCAAGAGCTGTAATTGCTCACTTAACAGAGTAAATATATATTATACATACGTATACAATCACGCCATATGCCCATAAAAGTGTGGCACAAACTCTTTCTATTGTGCAGGAATTAGTATCCGCCAAACATTCATCTTGTTTTATCCACATTCACAATGTCTTTCATAAATAATCTTTTATTTTTACAACTTGAAAACATTTGCTCAACAATCTCAATCATTCCTCCTTATTTACTCATCGGATGATCACGCAGACGTATATCTCCAATATATTTTATAAACGTATTAATCAACTCAAATAGAAATACAAAATAATTGATAGTTAAGCCATAATTAGTAATTATTTAATCTTAATTAAGCATAAACTAGCGTTTAAAATATCAAACTATAACAATACCAATTTTCCTTTTTATAATTAAAACTATGTACTGTAAACAAACAACAAAATATTTAATAAACAAAAATAATTTATAGATTTCAGCACTGGCGTCGTAAAGCAAATCAAATCTGACCGAAAATAAAATAAAACTCTAGAATAAAACAGAAAAATTCTGAGTTGACAGCGTTTCGTGCTAGTTGCTGTTAAATATTTCGATAAAAGTATAATTATGTATGATGGAGTGAATGCTTTTTACCTTTACGTGACAACAACATCTACGGAAACATAAAAATTCATTATGTTTTCGTCTATGAACCAGAAACAAACGCCAAGCAGACCGGTGTCAACTTTTTTTATTTTTTTATATTATTATACAATTCATTTTCAGCTATTCATATTTAATAGGTTTTTGCTTACAAATTAAAAACTACAAGAGAATTTAATTTATCCTCCTCTTTGGTCTAGACTTTTTGTTTCTGTATTCGTGTATGTAAATATTGTATAAAAATAAGTTTTTTAATGTAGAAATTTTCAACATTTGAGAATAAAATATCATTTTTAATATTTAATATTTAATTTATTTTTATTAACATAGAATATATTATTATATAATTTTTATAAAGTAAAATTGTATTATCTTCTCTTTGTCATGCTAAATGGAAAATTTTAATTAAAATATTAAAAAGAAAAAATATATATTTCTATACATTTTTTTGTCATAATATTTTACCAGAATTAAATTTATATATAATTCCGTTCTAAAGAACCATATAAGTGCCTCTCGACAAAAATAACTATGCATGAAGCATTATAACATAAAGGCAGAGACAGATTAGTTCACGTCGATTATTAATAAAAATTAATACAGAACTTCAACCTAAAACCGTTTGATTTTAATATAATGCGTTCTGAAAGATTTTTTTACTATGCTAGAAATAACTGAATTTATAAATAATGTACCTAACATAAATTGTTATGCTATAATTAGTCAAAACAACTTTTTATATAAATACATGACAACCTACTTTGCCATCTAACTAAATTGCTTTTAATTTACCATATTTCTCTTCGCCTCAAACATGATAGAATTAAATTAAACTGATATTCTAACCAGTCATGTTTCAATTTTGGGCTTGACATTCACTTGACCGTCCGATACCAACCACTTAACCTGTTTCGGCATCGCGTTTGCTTGCCTCATCTACCCTCCATGTTCCGTTCATACCAACAAATTACATTTACGATAAATTATTCAAAATTTACGTCGAGCGAACCGAAAATGTAGCTCATAATAGAGTCGTCGTACACAGTCTGTCGTAATTATTTGTAAAACGAAATAGGCTGAAGGGCCGGAGGTAAAGAGTTGGACATTTTTCCGACTATGCAAATGTTAAAGGCAGAGCCAGCCTCTTGCCTGCTTGTATTTGCGCGTAGTGATGTTGTCAATTACAAGTTTTTGTGACAACGAATATTAAATGAAGCCACCGAAAACATAACATTTATTAAATATGCAAAATTGTCGCTTTTAATAACAGATTAAGCCTTTTCATTTGGATGCCAAATTTATAAATATAGTTGGATAAAGATATTCATTTGATAAATAACAATCTATTTATAACTTATTAATATATGTAAGCATATGCCAGATAACTGGATGTTTAAATATACAGTGTAAAACAAAAATAATAATTAAGTGAAAATAATCTTCAGTCTTTTACGGCCCGTATCTATTAAATTTATTTAATTTAATTTAATTAACTAATAACAAAATAATATTTCAAGTGAACTAGAAATATTTCATATTTGTTTAAAAAGTTTTAACGAAACATATTTTGCAACTAAAATGAAATTGGATTACTTTTATAAATAAAAATTAAATCTGCAACTTATAAACCTGAATTATATATAAGTATCCACGCATATTTTTCGATATGTGAACTACAATTTACGACAAAATATATAAGTAATTTGGCTATTTATAATCTAAGAAAACACAATATCAAAATAACACAAAATTTCATAAAATTATTAGATAAGTTTACATTAAAACAAAATTAAAACAAAATTAAAAAAAACAGTATTATTATTATTACAAATAATATAAAAAAATTCAGCAAAACTCATAAATTAATTTGTTTAAAAAAAAAAGAAACAAGACAGTAAAAGTGCATTTAATCTAAATTTAATAAACTCTTTCTCGCGTCACAATAAAATGTTAAATGGCAACTGATTTTAATTCCATAAATGTAAAATGAAAAATTACAGCAAAACTCATTTCTAAAGTCTAAATTATAAGAAGAAGAAAAAAAAAACGAAAGAAGAAAGCGAGTTGGACCAACGAACAAACGCAGTAGATGAAACTTGTAACGTGTTCGGAATAAAAGAACGTTTTTCTTAGTTATAATGAAATAACCTGCTTCTAGAAATACAACGAACGAAGAGAATATCAAATTTATCTCGTCTCGCGGTATTTTTGATAGAAAAATTGCTGAATATTCACCAGCAAAATGGTCCGTACAAATAGAATGAGACGACTCAAGTTTCTCTATGTGAGCGTGTGTGCTCAAACTGCAAATATACTCATATGTTACTCTCAAGTTCCTATGTAAGTATCTATGTAAGTTCTGTATCTATATCTATATAGTTGGAAGTATCGTTACCAACGAAGTACGTTGTGGTTATTTGTGAACTAAAGTAGGATAGATATACACCAGTAGAGAATTTTGCTATAGTATGTAGTATACTATTTTTGCTATTTTGTAGAACTGCGAATGTAAATAATACCGAACATTACATAATAAAATAAATTTTGTACATTATATTATTTTATGCAAAGAATATTATTTGAAATTTAGTAAAATTGTGCATTTTCTGCTAATGATAATAATTATAATACATACTATGATTTCTTTCTATAAATATTAATTCCTATATCCATATTTTTGTTAATCGTAACTAAGTCTTTCGTGTAAGTCAAAATATAGTGCGAAAAAGAGCTAGTGTGCATTTTAGTAACTTTTTTTTCATTATTTTTACTCCCTTTATTCAAAAATAATAAAATTCTATTTTTTTTATATTTAACTCTAGTTTAACATATAAAAACTAAAAAATTACGGGATGACGCCCCTATTAGACTAAGTCATCTCACTGCATCATACATAAAATCTATATCTATTAAAATAAAATGGCATCTGTATATATGTTCATTATCGTGTAACTCAAATACTAATGCATCAAAAACTTAAAAATTGGCCATGCAAATAAAATATAAAAATAAAAATTATTGCAAATTATAAATATATATGCTAAAAATATATACATACTATAAAACCAAAAATAGATAAATTTAATTTATAATACTACAGAAAATTTTAAAAACCGCTACAGTACTAAATAACTATGTACTTACAAAATAAATTAATATTTTATACTATAGTATACCACGTTAGATTTATAGTATTGTACTATTGTACTATATAATTTTGTTTAATAAATAAAAAATTTCATATGTTAGAATTAGACAAAACATTTTGTAGTATTATATAACTTATATAATAATACAGAATACTATAGTATTAAATAAAAAAATTTATTTTTGTATTACTCACAATTACTACTAAAAAATTCTAGTACTCATATATATACAATAAAATCAATATTTTAAAAATTTACAAAGAAAAAGATAACATCAAACAGAATTTAATTCTAAAGTCTTTTTATTTTAATGAATAAAGATTCTTTTATAAATTTAAAATACCTAAAAATTTCAAAAGTTTTAACGTACACATTTTTTCTTTCTAAAAAAAAAAGCTTGAAATCTATATTATCAATAAGATATTTCGTTGGCATAGTGCCTTCAATGCAGCGAAATTAGTTCAGTTATTGCTATGCACTATATTCACCATCAACTTACACGGTTACTGCACAAATATTATGTTTATTATAAGTCGTGCGAAAGCAGAACCAGCAAAGCGACCATCTATTTGCTCATCTTTTGTTCTTAAAAGTTATATTTGCAAAGTTTTAAATAACAAAACGACTACCGTTACCACCACAGCCACTATCACAGGTAAGTTCATTCAACAAATAACAAAAACAGTGCTCGCCGAAGCAACGCCTGCTGCCGCCCCATGTTCAACTTTTCCAATGCAGTAGCGTGAATAAATAAAACAAAAACTGCAGGAAGATTGTGTGAAGAAACTAGTGAAAGAACCAGAGGGAATTTGTATAGAATGTTTCAAAAGGCATAACCTACTTAAAAATTACTATAGTATTTTTTTAAAGACATATAAAGAACAATTTGAAATACGAATTTTTATTTTTTATTTTATTCATGTCGATTTGATGAAATGCCAGTGACAAACCAGACTTCGTGTAAAGTACAAGTATTTAAGAGCTTGTAGTACACAATTTAGTATACTATTTTTTTTTTCTTTCAATAAATTGGATAAACCGATAAACTTAAAACTAAATGTAATTGTAAAGTTCAAGGTATAAATGTACTGTAATATATAAAATAATTTGCTTGTAAGTAAATTTATATTGTTACAATAATAATGAAATATACAATATATTTTTTTAGCATGATTATTTTTAAACTAAAACTAGATTAATTTTAATTAAAATAATAAAAATAAATTTGAATTATTTTTAGTATTTATTTTTAAAACTTAATTTAGATTACATTTACATGACATGATTATGTATGTATGTATGTAGATTTACAAAAATTTGTAAAATTAATCAATGAGACATAAAGTTACTAAAAAAAATACATTTTTCAATGTTTATACAATTAAATTAATACAGTCAAACATCGAGTTAAAAAAATAATAGCTATTTTGTTAAATTTGATAATTAAATTTAAGATATTTGACTTATTATTGGACAATTTTTCTAAAACATCAGTCTTTTTATTAATTCAAATTAATTGAACCAACCTATATTGCCGAGCGGTTTACGGGTTGATATCACTTGGCACTCGGAATCAAATATGTTTTTGGCTAAACGCCTCTAAAACTATGGCAAAAAATTAATTACAATAAATTATTATTTCAAAAAGTCAAAGAAAAAAATAATTTTCTCATAAAACTACAGATAATTTAATAGACAAATATATAAATATATATTATTGTTTATTATTACATTAGATGTTTCATTTAATATCAACAGAATGGTAAAAAATCATCTACTATTTTAGATAAAACAGCTAAAATATTAAAAAAAATCATCTGAAGATATTCTTTCTCTATAGCATTCTGTACGATAAATTCACAAATATTCCAACTTTTGAGACATTCTGTATATGCTGCATCTGCAGTACCAGATAGAATTTAGTTCCCCAAGGACAAGCAGGAGTATTCTTCTCCTGCTGCGATTGTAAATATGATGCAGATGTAAGAAAAGAGTTTTGTTTCTACCGAAATGGAACCGACGTTGCCGCAGTTTCCTGCTATTATTAATTATGAAATGAAGAATATTTTGCTTGCCGATGAAATTTTACGATTAGACTTTTTTCTCCAGTAAATTTTATTGTATTTTACAAAGTTGGTTTACGTGTTTAATATTGTTTTACTACTTTTGCTCAAAGTGGTAGAGTTACTGTAAATTTAATGTTAGTTTTTGTGTAAGTTGTTTTTTCAGTCATATTTTTATTTTTAATAAAAACACCCGGAATTAATTTATCCTTGCCATATTTGAATACTGAAAATATAATTAAAATTTAATAATTTAAGTGTATAAATACCGGCTAATTAAAAATTATAAATTTAAATAAACTATTTTATGTAATTCATAAACTAAAAACATAATGACATTTTTTTGTCTTTATATATTTAACCTTATTGATAAAATAATATTAGTTGTGTCTAATTAGTTTAGACAGAAATATAGACTAATCAAAAAATAAAGGAAACTACAAAATTAAATTGTTTTTAACATAAAAAAGTTTTGTTTTATTTAATTTGCAGACAATTAATTACCTTAATAACCAAAAATATATTATTTGTAATAAAAATAATAAGCATAAAATGCACAAAAGATACAAAGAGAAAAATGAAATTCAGTTTCAATTTTATTTCATAAATTTTCAGCGTATTTCTGACAATATAACATAGCAATAAGCATTTTTCAGTTTTCATCGTTCATTACCTCGTAATACAGAATGCTGGGCGAAAACTGAAAATATACCCCGAGTAGCTTTAAACAAAATGGTTGATATTCATGTGTGGAGAAAATAAAATGGAAACTTGGGAAATTTCGGGCGCTCGCGTTATTGTATTCATAACCAGTAAATTTATATAACAAAAATGACAAATTATCGAGAGAAAAATAAAATATATGAATGTCGATTTATACAAAACATTGAACGAAAATGTAACTGACAAGTTTTGTCAACATATATCATTCGCAAAGTTTTCAACTTTTGTAATTTATGTTATTTATAATACTGGGTCACATTTACGACGTATATCTGTTATGTTGAACATTTTGTTTACTACAATATCCTTTTTCAATTTTACATTCATATTCATTTTGCTTGAATTTGCTTTGATTTATATTATTATATTGTTATTAAATATTATTGTTATTTTTGGTAGTTATTATATAGAAATGACCATTGGTAATAAAAATAACACCTTAATAGCAACAAAATTCCTATTATCAAACATAAAAACTTTAATTCTGTAAAAAGCATTGCATTGAAAAACCAAATGTTTCCGAATTTAATTATTAATTTTCATGTATTTCTAATTTAAAATTTCAATATTTGCTATAATTTCTTAACAAATATCAAATTCTACCATCATTTTCCAGGCAATACATTCAAAAACCTAACAATAACACTTAAAGAAATTAATCAGAAAACCAAAAATTAACTATCAGATATATTCATCTTTTTAAATTTTCAATTTTACAATCACAATGTACAAGAAAATATATTATGAATGTGAATGTAAGTTACTTGTCTGGATAGAAATATTTGTTGAAAATTATTCCAGCCTAATACATGTATATATTTATATATGTATAAAGAAATACAGTATCTTTATCTACAGAAATTTTTTCTTTATTAGTCCTAATACTGAATCCTCTCCTTAGATTTCTAATTCTGCACTCATAGTAAAGAAGACAGTAAATCAACTATGTCCACATTATCTAGGCTACTAAAAATAATTAAAAATTTAAAATCATATTTTCTTAGGGACAGTTGCATAAAACGTTCTTAACTTAATCAATGAGTTAACTAGACAAATAAATTGTCAATTGCTCTTAATCAATAAGCTCTTAAAAACACGTGCGAATCCAGTTAACTAATTGATTAAGTAAACATTGTTTTATGCGTCTGTCCCTTAGATTTCCAATTTTACAATCATATAATTTAGCCAATCCCAGTTCGACTCTTCAATAGACGTACGAGGCGAAACCACTGCGATGTGCAAAACAGGAGCGGAACTGCATCCAAGCGTAAGATATAACGATGTTGCTCGACAGACAGTAGTCTAGCAGAAATAATTTCATTTAACTATGGACATAATTTAATGGTGTGTGAAATTCGAGACCGTTCGCGACCGTTTGCCGCATTCTATAACGTATAATAATAAGTGAAGGCGGAAATATTCGCTCGGTTCCGTTGCTCGTTGTTATCTTGTCGGAGTTGGCCGTGCGCGCAGACAAAAGTTTTTGCCTTAAGTCGTATATCATTTTACGTAGCAATATATAGCAGGGGGGCTGCATGCTTTAATATTATTTATTTGATGGATAGGGTTTTCTGATGTATACCTAATTGATTTATTTTGATATGCAATAAATGGTAGAAGCTTTGCTAGATAAAAATAATTCAATAAGACAAAATTAATATTGAACAATCATATTAAACTATTTAAACTATTATTGATATATATTATTTATGTCATTTGAATATTTGTTTTAATTAAAAATTAAACAGACCTTAAACCTAAAGTTTTTTTATTTTTATTACTAATTTGTTTATGAATAATAAGTGTCAATCATTAGCGTAGATTCCATTAACAAAATCCTCAAGAAAAAAACTAATGAAAATTACCAAACTTAGGTACGTATGTAGAAGGTAGAGTAGGAAAACTCTGAACAAATATTATAAGTTTTAACTCGCATGATGAGAGTAGAAAGTCGCGCAGGCATTTACACATTCTGGAAAATTGTCGGCAATTCATTTAACAGTTTGTCTTGTAGGACGGGCCCGCCTGCCGGATTATAACATCACACCTAACTGCAGTCATTACAACACGCCGCCGCTGTTATGCCGCACGTCAAATGGCAGCCGCCATCTTTGTTTCAGGCGTCGCGTCGCGCGTACCCGACGTAATTGAAAATTCGGCGGGCTGTACCGCTTACGCCGCTAGCTTGAATTATCGCCAGCGCGGCGAATTATTGCCTGACGCGCGGGCGTTTTCAGCCGATGTTACTATGTACAACAGAGATCGGGCAAAGAGAAGCTGGGGAGCGTGAAAGGAGGGGGGGGGGTAGGTCGCAAATTAAACGTCACGTAAGTTATAGGTTATGTTGTTTTGAAGTGCGTTCGAGTGATGGATGGGGTAGGTTTGTATTGACAGTTCAACTTTGCGCCAAGTATTTGACGTATTTATTTGACTTTCAGCAAATGATTTATTTATAACTGTAAATTAAAAGCGAAATGAAATGCTAAAGGTGATTTACGATTTGTATTTAATAAATATGTTTATCGAAAAGGTGTAAATGTAAGTTCTTGTTCTTAAAGTAAAATGTCACTGCCATTTAATGTCTAAATCAAAATTTCGTATTTAAATTATTTATTTGAGAAAATCATTTATTTATTAACGTACCTATATTTCAACAATTTCCACAATCTGGTATATACAAGTACTAAATTATTTCATAAATATAATATTAAATTTGCTAACTCATGATTTTAGCTGTAAAAATTGTAGATAATGATCTTAAAAACAGCCGTTTCAACATTCGTATAATTTTTCCATTCCCACTGTACAGTAAACAACAACATTTATAACTATAATGTATTATAAACGATATATGAAATAAAACAAGCATAAAAAATTGCAATAACATTGTAATAATTTCTAGCGTTGACTTCGCATGTGTTCGCTAGTTCACCAGACAATAAACAAAAGCAAAACTCGTGCAATTTACTACAATTATAATGATTCCATAATACCGAGGCATAGAGGGTGCGCTAGCAATAATATCAGTCTGATATCAGACCGGTAAAATGTGTTTTAGATTATACTTTTTTACCTTTCCTAGCGAAGCAGATTGTCCGCTACTAAGGGATAATAGAGCCAGAACACGCTAAGTTCAACTGCTACTACACCTGGCCAAGCCCATCCGTAGACTGATGCTTCTAGTTTTTAGTGTTATTCTTCATTTTGCACAAGTTTTTATCTACCGTTTGCAGCTTTCACTAATTGCTGATTATAAAAAAAACCGGTTAAAATATTGTTATTATAAAGTTTTGTTTCAATTTGTTTCGTTATTAACGAATTTGTATATATATGACTGCATGCTCTGAATTAATATACATAAATGTAAACTTATTAAAAGTTTGTTTTTTGTAGTAATGTGTTTTATTTTATAAAACTAATTTATTTCAATGTATTAGAATTTATCAAATAATGATTTCCATTTCAATACAGTGCACTGGAATCACGAATAATATTATTCTATAATTATTATTATAATTATTATAGTTTCTGCGAAAAACAAGAAAAATAAGTATAAATACGTTTGTATTTATATTTATCATACGAGTACATTAGTATTAATTGGTTATTGTTATCAGTTCTGGTGTGATCATATTAAGCGGCGTGCTTTGTAATACAAATATTAAAAAATAAAATGACGGGATCCTAATATTTGTCAACAAAATACAAGGCACGTTACTTAATGTGATTATATTAAGACCCGGATTTTTTGATAAGAATAACCGATTAATAGTAAGCAAAAATAACAAAAAATATCTTTTTTACTGTGAGACAATATATAGTAGATATTTTCCATCTAGATAAGATAATAGATATAGGTGATTAAATGTATCTGTATAAAATTAAAGCTAACTTATACATCATCTAGATGAGTATCTTAAATAATTTGGTAATAAAAATGTTTTTTTTTCTTTTCTCGCAAAAGTGTTGTTAATAACGCTGATTTCAATAAGCGCTGTACTCAGTACCAACCAATTAACCAACTAAAAACTTTCAATTTTTACTGATTCGAATTAAAAACAATTTTAATCGAATGAATAATATTTTACTCGCAAAATATTTGAAATTAATAATAATCAAAACAAACAGTTAAAACATTAAATACTGTATACATTCAGCCGACATTCAAACCATTTTCGTTTTAAATAAACCGTTAATGTTGACAAAATTTGCGTAAATTACACATATATACACGTTCTGATTTTATTTGTTTTTTTTATATTATATTAATCGACTAAACATTTTTGTATTTTTGTAATCGGATTAGCTTGTCATGTTGTCATAGTGATTACATATAATAAAAACAACTCTTGTTGACCAAAAATAATCTTTTTTCAATGCTATAATTCGATTATTCGTTTTTGCCGTTTGTTGTAATTGTTAATTCTCGTTCAGTTGAATCACGCTGTGATAGAAACATATGCATTTTATGATATGTATACATTTAGATATTATAAGTTCGAGTATATTAAAATTTCTATTTAATAAAAAGTAAAAAATATATTCAGCAAACAAAATCAATATAAATGATACTATTAAAAATTAAATATTTTATATGTGAATATATTTAGCTAAGCTTAATATCAAACAAATATAAATATATTTATTAAAATTGAAAAAATACATACCAGCCATACAGAAATATGAGAAATACAATTAGTAAAGTAAATACTGTAGAATGAATATGTAATCAAAAATGTTTTTATAATATTTTTAATTTTATTAATATGAAGATTTTTTTAATATTAATAAAATTAATAAATAGATGTAAATATCCAAATAATTCTTTCGCAAAGGTGGAAGACAATATGTTTATCATTGAAAATGTGACAGAGCCATTAATCTCCAAAAAAATTAGTCAATAAACTTGTAAGAATTTATTATTTCAGTTAAAATAGCTTTAATAGAGTTCTCCACTTGTTTTCCGTTTGTTCTAAACCCCCCTCCCTCCATCCCTTTCCGACCAGCTATCATAAATTAAACGCTAAATTACAAGAAGTTACCAACTTAAGTTGGAAATGGAAAAAAATGCAATTATTAAATTAAGGAACTATAACTCGCAACAGCCGGATCAGAGTAAAGCTATTAATTTATTTCACGCTTCGTAAAGTGAAACCTTTACTCTGAACAAACAATATTATCGATTTTTTTTGTTTTACGATTATTTTGTAAAATATTTTGACGTAAACTTAATTATAACCGGTGATCGATGAGACAAGCATCGATTTTTTTCGATAGTCTGCAAGTAGTCTGATTGAAAATTTCATTTTGTTTCATTAGCGCAACGGTTTGTTTTCTAGTTTAATTAAAAGTAAATTAATAAAAAAGTTAAAAACGGCTGGATTTCTTCAAATGGTTTAATAACAGCGATTTTGTTTGTTTTCGTTTTTTTTTATCAGTTTTTCTGAGTTCGTCGAAACGTCGATTTATTAATAAATATTAATACAAAACTTAAACCGAAAGCCGTTTTATTTTATATAATGAGTTCTGAAAAATTTTTTTACTATGTTAATTTTCTTTGTATAAAACAATACTACTACTAATAAATAATAACAACAGGTGATATGAATTTGTGAATTTGTTTGCCATTCGGAATTTTTGGCAACTGTACGGGTCGGTTTTTCAATGCACGGTTATTTTACAGATACGTGTAACTGTTAGTTAAATATGGTGTAATACCATGTATTTCGCCATTTTTAACTACTAGTTATTCTTAACTGCATATTGCTAAACTGGTCCTATGACTTTTTTATTACTTACTAAAATTAATAACTTCAATGTTATCAATATAAACATTGACAATGCACAATAAAGAGGTACTAATTTTCTTATTAAAAATAACAGTTAATTAAAATAATGACCAACTTATTTTCCATTAATTGTTAAAAAAGCAAGTATAGGTGGTATTATGAATATAGATAAAATAAGAATTCTTATGAGTACTCAATGCTGTGTATCTTGCGAAATAATACAGCTTAGCATAGAAATATTTTTTTTCAATTTTGGTATATAATTACTATTCTTTTGTAAGTAACACTGGAAAACATTTTTAATTTAATATTTTCAATTAAAAACAATTTTAATTTATTTAATTTTGTAATGTACAAATTTAATTTACAAAAAAAGCAAAAATTTTTATAAAAAACTAAATAAGTAAAAAAGTAATATTATAATAATATAAAACTTTATAAAACATCTAATTTTCACAGCAAAATAACATAAATATATGTGTAGCTGTCGATAAATCAAAACGAACATTTAAATGTGATACCACTGAGATAAAATACAGCAGATATTTACTACTACAGTTTTTTTCATCTTTCTAAACGGCACACCATCGCATCTACTACTACTTCTACTATAAAGATTTATTCTCAAACTAAACTCGTTCATGATTATGAGATAACTTATAGTTCGCGTTTACTACGTGACCGAGCCGCAGTGTTCATGTATTAAACCATACTGAACCATATTTCACCGCTGACGAAATCTGCAACATTATCGATGTTCGATCACCGACTAAATCCGGGCCTGGTTTGTGCAATAATCCAACGACTATATATCATAGGATGTACGGTTCGGATATGTGGTTGTAATTTCGGAAGCTAAAATTTTGGAGGATGAATTGTTGCAAATGTTTGTGATGAAACAATAAAATATTAAAAAGTTTACTAAATTATTAGAGAGAGCTATTGAGCATTCAAATAACGTCGTACGATATTTATTTTTACGTTATTTTAACATCTACATACGTAATAAAATACCGTGAATTAAAATACCGTACAACATTATTTGAATACACAATAATTCACTATGAAATTCACAAATTTTAGTTTTAATACAAATGTGTTTATAATTTTATTTATATATAAAACGGCTATAGATTGTAGTTCTGTATTAGCATTTATTAGTAATCGCAGTTTCAACGAACTCAACGTACGTCGATTATTAATAACTATTAATACAGAACTACAACTTAAAGCCGTTTTATTTTATATAATGAGTTCTGAAAGATTTTTTTTACTATATTATATTATGTATTTTTATTTATATGTGATTTATTTTACATATATAATGTCAATAATTTGAAAACAAGAAATATAAAAACAAATATTCTGACAGATTTGTTTAATTTAGTATTAAAATCTTTAATTAAAGTAAATTGTAAACAAATACAATTGACGTGGAATTAAATTTCAATATGATAGGCATTTAAAGGTTGACATGTAAACAAACTTTTTATTTTATTTTGCAAAAATAGGAGAAGCAATTTTGCAAATCACAACCGAAAGAGAAACATATCCAGCTACCTTTTTCATGTACATAGTTAATTTTATTAAAATATTACTTCAGTTAATAAAATTTTCCAACTTAATATTTTTTTATTAAATAAAAGAGTGTCTGAGATTAAATATAGCAATGTAACACCCTCAACGCAAGCAACGTTAAAATTTTAGTCTTAGCTATGCAAATTTTAACGAAATTTAATAAGTACAAAGTAAATTGGCGTACATTTTGCATATTTTAATATTAAATGTTTAATTTTAACACGTCCTTCCGTCGAACGATTAATCAGTTAATGAATAAAAATTACGCTCATTAAAAAATATAAAATAAAATAAAAAATTTAAAAGCACTTTTTGTCGAGATGTAAATATTAAATTTTTACTGATAGATTTAATGTAATAATCAATTTTATAAAAATGTTTCTTTTAAATTTCTAATAAATGTTATTTTATTGTGGATTCTATGATTCTATATTCTATCAAATAAAGCAATATTTAAAATATAAAGTAAATAAAAATACAATACTACTTTGATATAAATTAATACAAATATTTAATTTGTTTAATTATTTACTAAAACAATAAAACAAAATTAACCTAAAATTTGTCATTTTGCAACATTGGTTATCTTCAATTAGTCAATTAAAATTAAATAAAAGTTAGTGTAATACCAAATATAAAGTAATATAATAGTAAAACTTAATCATAGCAAAACAAAGTGGTATTGAACGAAAGCAATTAAAGTAATTAGAGATTAATGCTTTCATTACTTTAATGGGTGTCATTAAAATAAGTGCATTTAATAACTATCTTCTGAATATTTTATGACAAAAACTTTATTTTTTCTAGAAAAACATTTCATTATGAGAGAAACATAAGCATTAATACAAATTTTAATTTTGACTTCATTTAATATATTTCTTTAATAAAATAACATTTTTTTTCTATTTCAATTTATTTTATTGATTTACTTTCGTAAATATTACCTAAGGCAAAGAATTTCAAATGTACATAGCCCCCCCCCTCTGTATCTTATTTTAAACTGATAAAACTGGCGATATTATTTTGTAAACCTCAAATGACAGCTGATTAAATCAAGTGTCGTGTGCCGCTTATCTCAGCCAGTGCTACTACGACTATAAACTTACTTTACAAAGTCCTGGAAAACAAAGTGCGCCTTGCTAACAAAAGACTAACCAATCTACATTACGTTGTTGTTAGGTCGACTAGGTGAATATATTTACACACAAGCCGAGCACCGTTCAACAATACAAGGGAGCACCCAAAAATAACAAGAATGCAAATGTAGCTCATGAGCTGGACGTAGTTGCAAATTGTGCTTCCAAGTATTGCAAGTCAATATTATTCTGAGTTAGTTTACCAATTTTCATGATTCTAAGTTTGTTTGTTTGTTTTCTGTAACATATTTTGCAGAAAATGTTAATAGGAAAAAAAAACATGGCGGTTGTTTTTCATCTAATGTATTCAATCGATCTAGCTCCACATGATTTTTTACTGATATAGAACAAGTAAAAACAAAAAAACAAAACTTTGAGTAGGATTTACAAAAAAAAATTAGAAGTATTTTTATGATAAAAAAATATGAGACTAATGCATTGAATCAAGAAGAGAGTATTAAAAAATATACATACATACTTATAAAATCACGTCATATACTCATAGAATTTTGCTCAAACTCTTTCCATTATGCAGAAATTAGTTTCCGCTGAAGATTTATATCCAGACAGACAACTTTTATTTCAGGTACATTTATGATGCATCTCATGTTCTATTCTATTCTTAACATTTGTAAACATTTGCTCCCGCAAAAAACTCTCAATCATTTCTTCCCATCTACTCATCGGACATCCACGCAAACGAATATCTTCAGTATCACTTACATATTCTTTTAACCAAACGTTCATTACACATTTGCTCAACACTAACTTTTGCAATATTTTTTTATCTAATTTTACACTCTTTATACACCAAATTACTTCTTAACTATTCTTCTCTTAGTTATCCATGCAAAAAAAATCTCATTTTAACAGCAGTCATTTTCCTTTCATACTTCTCTAGACCAAAACTCACTGTTATACATCAACTCTTAGTTTCAAATTAAGAAAAAATGATCAAACATGATTTTAATATATTCCATTATGTTTGGCCGCCCCCTCGTATAAAGTGCCGTTGGAAAACATGTAAAATATCGACCCCCCCCCCCTACGGTAAAGAATGGACGTAAGCAACTCTTTTACTTCCCAACCGCTATTCGCGCTCGCTATTCATAGAGTATTTGCTTGTATCGGGTAATATAAATCAGACGAGAAACAATTGCTGAATAATATAGTATTGATAGGTTTACGAGCTGGCGGGGGTTTATAATTAAATTTTGCGCCCTCGAACAAAACCGTTTTGAATACAAGTTCTTGCAAACGTGATTCGCCGAATTTTAGGTTATTAAAATTAGAACATAGCCGATGATAAACAATGGAAAACGTTGCGAAAGAGATACATTGAATATTATTATTATTATTTAGTTTAGGAGTAGTTTTGTTTTAGTAAACATGATTATTATTATTTTATTAATATTATCAAATGTTATTGGCAAACATTATTTACAAAATTTAATTTCCTGTATTTATATCTTCCTTGAAAAACAATGTAATTTCATATTACAATTTTAACTTTGTCATTAATATTGTTTTACTATATGCCTAATATTTTTCAGATAAATAAGAGAAACAGTAAAACTATTAATTATTAATATAGTAAAGAATCTTTCAGAACTCATTATATTAAAATATTCTGCATAAATTTTTATTTATGTCATTTATATATTTTTCTGATGATGATATATATAAAATATACTAGTATAATTGTTATTGCTGTTAATAAAACGATACTTTTTGTCAACTTATCAAACTTCTAATTACTTGTTGTTGCTAAAAAACAATGCATTTTTGTCGGCTATAGTCGACTTTTATTAACGTGTTTATTATGAAATCGACTGTATGTGAATTATTACAATTAACATTACTTGAAAACTTTGTACAAAAATAACACTTATAATTAATCTGCATAAACCATTTTTGTTTTAAAACAATTTTTGCGCACTAACTTCACTAGCCGTCTAAACTTTGATAGTAACCTCACTTTTCACGTGCCGACGTTATGTATCATTTTGCTCTCGCGCCAAAGGCCAAAGGTCGGTTTATAAATATTACTTTAGTTTTTACTTCCCGGAAAAAGTCGCGTTAAATTAGGCAGCGGCCGGGACTTGCGCGCAAGCATATACTTTTGCAAAAGCTGGCCGTGAAAACGACGCTAACTTTTTACCTATTTTAATAGACATCCCCGGAGTGGGCGACTCGGGATCTCGGGCTGCGCTACACCGCTCGGCCAATGTGTGGTTATCATTTGTGTTAAGCGGGATTTATTATCATATCTCGTCTCTGGAGAATGCCCGAACGGCGGAGACTTGCCGCCTCGTGCAAATACAGATTTATAGTTTGTTTATAGCGGAACGTACTCGCCCGAGGCCAGACTGTAGCCAGCTCTACATACGTACGATAGAGGTTTGTGGTTTAGGGGTAGAAACTAGCCAACTACATAACGTGACTAGTGTTTTACCGGTAACTTTATTTAGTTTTTCTTTTATATTTTGTTGCACATATTTTCTTTATTAAATATATTTTATTAAATTAGTAATGTAGTAAATTTATATAAACGTGTATATATTTGTTTTTATATAAAAAATCAAGCTTTGTTAATAACATAACTTCAAGTTAGTTGAAAATTATATTATAAAAAATAATTAATCTTTTTTGTCTTATTATGAGAAACACTAGCCGATAAAATATTTCAGTTTAAATATCTATCAAATTTAATAATGATAAATTTAAATCAATAAAAATTTTTGGAATATTTTTTTCCAAATTAAGAACAAAATTATTTTCATAAATTAGCTATAAATAAACATATCTTTAAATGAATGGTTTATAAAATTTTAATTAATAATTAAGTATTCAAAATCCAATATTAAAATTTTCTCTAAATATTTAGATCAATTTACTAATTTAAAAAAAACAGAATAATAGATAAATTCTAAATTTATTTGTACTTGTACATAAATAAAATAAATAAAATTTTTCATTTATAAAAAAAAAAAAAAAAATATTTTGTAACGTTACAGGCATTACAAATTTAATCAGAATATTTCCAGAAAATTCAGATTTCTTTATAAACTACATAAATGTTTCTAAAATTTAATTTAATTTTTAGAAAAATATTATGGCCCGTAGATCAAACATTTTAACTTGTTCCTTATAATCAACAAGCTTAGCTCGTTTTTAACAGTCAATTGGGCTTATTCTGTAACATTGCTGTTAAAATTAACGACATTTTAAAACCAATATTTTATGATTTTGTACAGTATTAGAACCATAATATAGTTAATTTAATAAATTCTGAATTCTGTTTTAACTTATAGTTAATTTTAACATTTTTTTAACAAATATTTGTTAACGGTATGTTATGTCAGAAAAACAGTAGTAACGTAAACATAACAGTAATAAATATTTATTAACTGATTATAAGCGTATAAGACGAACTTGAAAAACTTGTATTTGCATAAGTTAATTATTAACAATGTTTTAATGCACTTGTAAAATAATTACACAATCTAAATAGCATTGTATATCTAATACACGCTCAGACGTATATAGAGTTAGAAAACTTCATCTTACCTACTAGATCTTGATGGCGCAAAGTTCAAAATCCTATGAATGTCTTATTAATATACGAGTAGGTAGACACAGTGCTGCCATCTGAGCGAATTCATTTGCATTCAGATAACACAAACAATTATGAGCAAAGCAACAAATTTTCCATATTAATTTACTATTACAGTTTATAAAGTTTGCAGGTTGTGTGACGTGCAGAGGCGCCCACACACGTAGCATATAGTGGCGCAACGTGGAATCGTATGAAAGCAGGCAGCAGCGTGCGCGTTCACCGGAAGACGCAACTAACCGAAACTTCCGGACGACGACGCCGCCGGAGCGACGCTCCACGTTTATACGTTTTCGCTCTCTTATGTTATGTAGATGACGGCGGGCGTACTTGTGTGTTTTAAACACAAACGTCTTTCTTGGCTGCATGTTAAGTTATGCGCAAGAAATATACCAATAAATGTTTTGCCGGTTGAAATAGTTGGCTGAGTACTCAAATAATTATGTAACATATTTATTTGTTTGGTATATTTTTTTTTAATTTTTAAAGTTTAAGTGTTGTTTACATTTTGTCGAAGAAAAAACAGCTTTTTAAAATTTTGCACCTTAATTCATATAAAATTATTAATTTTTTTTATGATAACATAAAACAAAATAAATAGACAATAACCATATACAAAATAATATATATTTTGAGTAAAATTTATATATATATATATATATATATATATATATATATATATATATATATATATATATATATATATATATATATATTATTAATGTGATTTTGATTTAATCATCTGATTATTTTTGGTAAAATAACAAATTTTTATTTTACAGTTATTTCATTTTTAACAAATTAAACTGCTATAATGCAAAGCATTTTTTATTCATGTTTCTTAATTCAAAATTGTCTTTTCAAATATTATGTTGCTTTTTTTAGTGATTTTGAATATATTGAATAACAAACCAATGTAATCAACACACATCAGTACGTATATGAAGATGAACTTATGCATGCGCAATCAATATTCTACGTATTTTACAATATTTTACATATTTTTCAACACGCAATATTCTACGCTGTAATTATCAATCTCTACCTATATATGAAACAAGCAAATCCAAATTTTATTTTCAAATTAGCAAGAAGAAGCAACATTCGAAAATACTTCAAATTAACTTGTAAATCTTTCAAGCTGAGTTTGGTGTTTGTGGTGATTCGCCCGGACGACAATTTTGTCATTCACCGTACAAGAACAACTGATTGGTAAATCAGGAACGAATCTTTCTGAGTGGCTTTTACTTTAATGATTTCGTACACTTCGACGGTACACTGTGCGAGTTTGCTGTGTGAATGTGTTTGTGTGCTATGCTGTGCACAATTTAGATAAGGAACAACTTGCTGATTTCCTGAATTACGTTTACCTAATACGTTTACGTTTGACAGTAACATTTACAAACAAAAAAATTATAAAGTTTTCGGTTAAATACTTATAATTTGTACTTAATTTTATTATATTTATTGTATTATTTTTTTTAAACAAAAATTATTAGCGACCGATATTATAAACTGCATTTACATTTTACATATAGTTTGAATAAGTCGATGAATTTATTATTATTCGGTATTATGATAACGATTATTAATAGAAAATTTGTTGACCAATTCATTTATACCACACTTAAAATTTAAGTGTGCTAGATAACATAGATTGTAATATGGTTCTTCGATTTTAAAGCGGCCACATTCCATAGCATAATCATAATCAGAGCTTGTAAAATATAGCATTTTTTACGTATTTATATTATTCGTTATTTTTCATTTAGATAACTAATATTTAAAATATAAAAATTAAGAAAAAAAAATCGCTAACACATGTACCTTTTTTTTATAAATATCTCTCATTCAAACTAATGATACTAATTTTCAATCTAATCTAAACAATAATACATTTTATAATATGCAAAAACTTTCATTACAAATACCTTCGTATAATTTTATTTTAATAATATGCGAAACTAGTCGTTGTTGCTTAGAAAAAGTATAATACCTAGGAAGAAAGGGTATTGCAGCGTATATGATACTACAATAACAAGTTTGTTGTTGAACGTAATCTGCATGTAGTATTATATTAGATTTAGGGAATTCATCTAAGCTTTAAGCTCTCTCTCTGTGTGTGTGTGTGTGTGCGCGCGGATGTGTGTGCTACCGTCTTTACAGTCTATTCCGGCTTGTAAGCGGATCAACTATAAAATATGTTGCCGACGAATATTTACAGCCTATAATAAACTAAATGAAACCACCTCCATAAAGTTTCTCCAGTCGCTAGATGAAAATTATTTTTATACCATTTTCATCTAACTAAACGTTCTATTTTTCATTTACTTTTTAATTAATTCAGATAAAAAATAATTTATAATTATTTCTATATTAAAATTATTATATATTTTTGTTAAAAAGTAAGTTTTTTGTAAAATAAAAATTTTTAAATTATAAAAATAAAATGGCTTATATCTGAAAAACTAATTAAACCTTCATAGACCTCCCTAGGGGTCCGCAGACTAAAAGTTAAAAACCGTTGAGCTAGATAGTATAATTCTTGAATAATACTCGTATACCTACAAATATTATTAAATATCTATATATCTAACATTTATTTCACATGTATCAAAAAGATCTATTTAACAATAATATTAATTGAGTCAGAAGGTGCTGTCTAGAGAAAACTGTATTTTACGTGAAATAAAGAGGGGTCGAAATTAATAGACTCAAAAACAGATGAAAAGCTGCTACTAGAATTCTCTGACGTGTTCATTTATTTGGAACACGCTCGCATGTCTAAATAACAAATTTATAACTGCTCACTATGTCTACATATTTTATTCAATAGAGTTAATTATTATTATGTATATAGACGTGGCAACTAAATTACTTAAAAATACAAAATATTATTTTTACAAAAAAATTATATTATAGAGTGTTTTGTAATGGCCAGAGCAAAATTTTTATATTTGGTTTTCAAAATAATAATATTACATTATTAGGCATTAAAAATTATTATTACTATTATTGACAAACCCTTTTTTTCTACTTACAAATAAACCTATTTTCAATACCACAGTGTGAGTTCACTTTTGTTTTAACACGAACGAGGCAAGCCCGTTTTCATAATTAAATCGGGGTATTTTAGAAATGTAATTAATATTATTGTCTGTATTTAATTAACGTTTTAATTATTTATATATCAACAAACGCGAATGTGATTTAGCAAATTGCAATACGCAGTGCATCCAACCCATTGCACATACAGGAGTCTATATGTATCTGAAACAAATATATCTGACTGTAAAATTTATACATGCGAAATATTCGTGTGTTGATTAATGAGTTTTTCCGATTGTAAACATAAGCTTTTTGTTCTGTGGATTCGTTCCAATATAAGGAGCTCAGCAGAAAAGTGACGAATACGACACTTTGTAAGTTTTGAGATAATGCTCTGTTTCTGTCGATCTGTAGGGTACCTATGGCTATTCAAAAAAAGACCGTGTTTTTGTTGCTAGATTGCTTATCTGTTCCCTCTAGTGTTTGCTTGTCGTATGCGTCGTTTTTCCACAAAACCAAAAAGTATTCCCATAAAAAATACTCATTTATTTTTTATAATTAATATAAATCTATTGACAATTTATTCAAATAAACTGTAGTATGTGATTGAACATCCTTTCTTTTAGTTAAAAACAAAACAAAATTAATTTCAATCAAGTGGCGAATTTGCCACTTTTCCACTAAGCTACTCATATGTTCACTTAATTTTGCAAACCAATCGATTGATATTTATTTACTGAGTAAGCTAATAGTTACGAGATGGTGGGATATTAAATTAATAGACTTTTATTAAATATGCAAGAATGATTTTAATTGCATATATTCAAATATTAAAGTATTTACATTATTGGCAGTTGAAATGTTACTACCCAATATTTAAATGATAAACTATTAATTTCATGTTTAAATAAATAAATATATTATATATATATATATATATATATATATATATATATATATTAAAGTGATCCTTATTTTGGTAAGTTTCAAATTTTAAGGAGTGCACCCCTTAAATTATTGGAAATTGTGCAAAAAACAAAATTTAAAGCCTTTTTGGCTCAAATTTTGTGTATAACTCGTGCCCCAAGCCAACTGAAGTTCTAATAATACATTTTTTTCTAATTTTCTAGCATTTAAGTACTTCCGGGATACTTAAAACTTAATTGAAATGGTTGTAAACGTCAAAGTTATTAAAGTACATTAAATTTTCTTTAAAACTTGCTAGAAATCATATATTGTGGATGAAAAATATTAAAGTTATAGTGTTTTGAGTTTATTTATATACGTATTAAATTTTTGAATATGACACAATAAATTTTTTTTTTTGAGAGTAAAATAAATATTTGAGACCAAAGCTCGCCTAGAGCTGTCGTACCAGTCATGATGATAATGAAGTAAATTTGAATAAAAAAATTATTTAAATTAATACTGGTACTTGTATTTCTTTTTTAGTACAGGTCCCAACTCTGTCCACGTTCTCGTATTAGAACTTAGATTATTTCGATTTATCCAGTAATATTCAAATGTGCATATATAGGTGCTTGTTATTGGATGGCGTTGACGCGTGACTCGTTGAGCGTTTACGAGTCACGTTCCGCAACAATACTTCACACACTGACACTTTCCTCGACGCTACTCGTTCTCGCTTCACTCTAATGCTGGACTGATCGTTGCGGATTTGAATTTGACATGCCTGGTTACAGCATCACGTATTATTGATGGATTTTATTGGTAAACTGCTACCGGATACAGTTTAATACTACACCCTATAATAACCGAATTTCTCTATTTCGATTAGTTATTTAATTATTTTTTATCCATAATAAGTTAAAATTGAGTTAAAATAGTTTGTTCAAGTTTGGTGTACGGTATTCCATTTAATATTTATTTACCATACTGCGCATGCACAACAACTAATCCTAAACTTATTTGATTGTACCATAAAACCGATAATATACTATTATTAAGTTTTATTTACCCTTTCAATAAAACAAACATTAACAGCAACAATTTAATTGATATATTTCCTTAAATAATCTAAATTATCTATTATACTACAAATCTAATCACTGCCCAATGTGATCATGTTATTAAACGGGGTGCATAATAATATAGATACACATTAAAATAAGTACATTAATACAAACACAATTAATTACATTAATACAAACAAACAATGCCTAAACAATACAGATGCAGATTCTATACTATTAAATCTCCTTTAAAATCCATCACATCAGTATCGCATCCAATTAGCTTCTCTTCGTTGAACTACAAAAAAAAAAAACAGAAAACATTTCCATTTGAGTTCCATTTCAGCACGAAGATTGTTGTCTCAACTTGATCATCATCTCAACGATTCTCCAAACACTACATTCCCTTGCTTCACAGTCAGGCGCGCCCGTTTCGTCTCCAAAAGCGAAAAAAAAAACCTCTCCGCGCTCGATTCATGAATTTTAGATTTCGTTTTACATAATATGAAACTCACACAGTTCGACTTTAACATAAATATAATGGGACATTATTATTCGGAGAATTATTGCTTTTGTATTTTGTCCCGTTTGGCGCGGCGTCGCATCGCGTCCCCGCCGCCGGCCTGAAAACTGAATTATTCATCACATGCAGTGCCGCGACGTTGGACACAACTTTCGCTGTTTGTACGCGAACAAACGGCTGTATATATATATATATATATATATATATATATATATATATATATATATATATATGGCCCAAAGTGATTGCCGTGTTATTGTTCGTGACGTATCATTGCCAACCAGGAGATTATTTATTTGCCAACTTTTAAAGATCGTGTTAGGCTCGATTTGAATTCAATTTGCGCCTGATTTGTTTTTCCTATAACTTCAACAAATTGTCTGATATGATTTTTCAAAATGGATGAACAGTTTGTATAGTTATACAAATGTTTATTGAGTGTTTTGTTTTTACATTAGAATTCAAATAAAATTTAAAAAGTATTTAACCCAATCATTGCTCAATATATTTTTTTTAAATTTTAATAAAAATTTATCAAAACATAAATATTTTGTTAGCAATATATAAACATTTATACAGGTTGTTAGGTAAGTCAAAGCAAACTATTTATTAGATAATAAAGGGTGAGTCATTTAAAACCTATTTAATATACAGGGTGGCCGAAAAGTCGCTTTACCGAAAATAGCATAATCTTCAAAATGTTGTAAAATATTTATAGCTTGATAAAAAATTATAATATTTTTGAAATTGTATTGTTTTTGTTTTTAAATTATATTTCGGCTACCCTGTACTATAGATTCTAACTGATTCCTTTTAGTATTTTTTTAAAGTTGGCGTTGACTTACTTAACACCTATATATGTTTATGACACAAGCATTTTAATTCTTCTTATCATTTTATCTGTTTAAATAGTATAAATTTAGAGATGAGAATACAAGCCCAAAACATTTAATTAAAATAAATAAATTTTATTATTTTTTTATTTGTTAAATGAAGTAGTGCACAGTTCTGTCAACAATACATTTATTGAAATTATTTAAGATAAACACTCAGTAATAAACTTTATAGTGAAGCACGTAATATAAGAAGTAACCGTTTGTAGAAACCGAAAATATTTTTTTTGTCAAAGATGCCAAGTAGATTCGGTTAGCGTATGTGTTATTTCTTTGTTCTATCTGAAAATTCCATTAACACACATAATCTTTTGAGACTTTGTCACCTGTAACAACACACTGTTACTCCCTAAGGAAAACACATTCCATTCCCCAAGTGGAAGGCGGCGAGAAAACAATAGCAGAAGCATGCCCGAATTATATGGGGCCAGGCCCCAGCACGGCGCGCCGACTGACTTAACATACATACATACACGAATTTCCATAAGTGCTTACCTACATATGTGTTTTGTTTCAAACCTCTTATTTTGATTATATGCTAAATCTATTCGAAATTGCCTAACTAAATATGAAATTTATAAATAGATGTTTTCGAAAATCTATTGTATAAATACATTTGTTAATTTATTTAATAAAAATTTAAATCAAACTTTAAATGTAAATATAACAATAGTTTTAATAAAAAGTAATCATAAAAAATTAAAGATATAATTAATAATATAATTACACAATTATATTAAATATTGTTAATTTAAAATGATTTACGAATTTTGTATCTTTACTGTATAGTTTCTTAAATAGACAAATATTTACTAAATGAACGACTGCTCGTGACACAATATGAATACAATATTACAATGAATGCAGCGCAGCGCGGTGGATATATTTTCCAAATGACATAGGCAATTATAATTTTCCTTGAGCTGGTATCTCGTTAAAGCCGATTTCATTAGAAAATTAATTGCTTTAAGGTGACAATAAAATTTCTAGCAATTTCTACAAAGCGCGTTGTGCAGCGTCCAAATGTAAATAATTCCTAGTATTTAGAAAGAACGGAGAAGCAACACAAAACGCATTCTATGAAAACCGACTAAAATCTTAACGTAATGACATCTTAAGCGTTTCGAATAATTTTCTTCGTCTTTGCCAAGGAAGAATACATAGATGTCGTCTTTTCTCTTTTTCCCTTTTCAAGCTACATACACATCTAAAATACTATCACCGTTTGTGTCAATTATAAATTAAAGTTTTATTTTATACAAAGCTTTAGTTTATAGTTACAAGGTAATTTATTAGCTCTGTAATAAACTTTGACAAATGCAATGTGATTCGATATTAAGAATATGCCTGATTTGTCTTAATTATAATTATAGATCTTCAAAGATTTAACACAGTTTAATTCATACAAGTTTAGTAATTAGTCAAGATGAGTGTTGCTTACTTTCCTAGAAAAAAATTAGTAAATTTTATAAAAAATTTATTATGACTTCATTATTTATCCGAAATTAATCAAATATCATATTTTCAGAAAAGTTTCTTTAGTACAAACAAAAATTATATAATTTTACTAATGCACAATGCTGCCAATTTTCCAAAAAAGTTACCAAAATTTTTATTTTATTTTGGTTTCAATGTTTAACCAAGATTAATAAAAAAATTACAAAAAATTATATAATTTTATTTTTGAAAAGTGTTGCCAATTTTTGGAGAAAATTTTATATTGGATTCATTATTTATCCGGAATTACTCAAATTTTGAAGAAAAAAAACTCCTAGTGCCTAAAAACATTATACATATAATTTCAATATTGTACAAGTGCCCATGAAAATTGTATAATTTTACTATTGTACAGTGAAGCAAATTTTCAGAGAAAAAATTATTTAAACAACATTTTGTTTTAAGTGTGAATGATCCTGAAAGGCCGTTGATTTTTTGGGCGTGCAAGAAAATATATTTCTGTGAACTAAAGAATGTGGAAAACCGCGAAGAAATAATTGTTAAGCGCACGGGTGCGGCACAAAAGAGAACGATGAATAATAGAGCAGGATTTCTCTTTAGTCGTGAGCTTGAAAGAGTCTCCACATTGGGTCACCATTAATCTCTTATTTTAACAGAGTACAACTGCACTCTTGTCGGCAAAGGTATAATTTTTTGATGCTTCATGACTTTCAGTCTAATTTGTGTTACTTAAATGGACAAGTATTTTTAAAACTGTAATTCTTAACTTTTTTGTTTCAGGTGTTTAAAATTGTACAGTATTTTATTTAGAAATATTTTGCCAAAATTTAAATTAAATTTTATTTCTGCTGTTAAAATTTTCAACCATAGAACTGTTTTTAGTTGCGACTGAGTGAATTAAAACTCACTATAAGATAAAAATCTAAAAACGGCTTTAGGTTATAGTTCTGTATTAATATTTATTAATAATCGACTTTTGACGAATTCAACATCCGTCTTCATCAAGAAAAAAAAACGCCGTTTTATTCTAATATAATGAGTTTTAAAATATGTTTTACTATGTTAAAATATATAAAGTTTAAATATTACAAAAAAAAAAACTACAAATACATATTATTTGAATAACAATATTTAAAATTGTTTTAAAAATGATCTGTTGTAATGAAATAATTAAACACCAAAATAGAAATTAAAATCGTTGTCTGTTTTAAACCCTTTCCCAGTAGAGGTATCCCCGAATTGTGTTCTAGGAACGTTTCGCTGCTTAACCCCTCATAGACGGGGATTAACACGCAATAGTCTGGGCCCACTATCGACAAAAGGAAGTGTAGACAGATAATGCGTCGACGTACTCTATAATTATCTACTTACTAGAACAACTAACACAAATGAATTTCGCTATTACAAACGTGAACCAAGACGAGGCACCGTTCCGCTATAATGCATGTCTTGTTATCTATTACAACACGTATTTAAATTAAGTCTTTTTTAAGCTAGGCTAGTGGTACGATAGCGATAATTACTATTAAGATATTTTTAAACACTATGGAAATTGCTTGTTGCTTTAACTAACAACATATTAAAAATAGTTATGCTGTATATTTATAACTTACAGCGAATAATGATTCCTTTAAAAAAAAATGTATGATCTAGTTACTTGTATTTTGTTACCTAGTAAACTGTTTCTATCTTCTGTTTATTTACTGTAAATGTCATTTGCATCATTTCTCTTGATAAAGATGTACGTTGAGTAATGTTGAAATGTCAATTATTAATAAATATTAATACAGAACTATAACCTAAAGCTTTACTCGATAATTTATATATAGATATTTACGTTTAATAAATATAATTCTGTAACAAATAAATTATTTATATTTCATATTTTCAAATTTCTCGATAGACAAGTTAAATAAAGACGCTGCAAAAACATGTAAAATTTATTGTACGTTAGATTTGTAAATACGTAATCTATTTTTCTAAGCAACTCACTATAGTGTTGTAATTTTATTAATTTAAATTTACATATACTTTTGTTATATAATCTAGGTTCTAATGTCACTGATATTTATGCATGTTTGTTAAACAAAATTGTTTATTTTGTTATTAAAGCATTATAATATGATTAATTCAAGTTTATCACGTGATTTAAAACAACATGAAAATTTAGCTTTATAAAAAGCCAATTAGTTTTTTCTACGATTTTTTAGTTATACTGTAATATTACATACATATGTACATTTCCATCCCGTTGGTAATATCATATTACATAATGTTTGTAATAGTTCTGATTTTATGTATTTTTAAACAATTATGTACAATTACAGCAGTTGAGTAATTATACCTAGAAATACTGGACATTATAGTGTCTCATGGGTCGTAGGTAAAATCACATAATTCTTTTTTAGAGTGTAGGTAATTACCTACAGCATCATTGTAACACAGAAAATTTTCTTTCCTAGATTTTCAAATATTATACCAATTCATTCATGTTTCTCCGCAAAATATTTATATACTGTAACAAAACTAAGATTGTATAAGTAATTATGTTTGCGTGTGTGTATGCGTGCTTACATGTGTGTGTGTGTGCATGCGGTGAGTCACGCGTAAAGAATGTGTTTACAACATTCTGTTTATGTGGTGACGTAAAGTCGGTGTGCGCTGTGTATGAATGTATGGGTGCGAAGGTTCCATTAGGCTTCTAGATTGTTGTAGAAGCTTTCGAGAAGGATTGGTTGCAGCCTACTTAAGGCGCTACGAGCAACAAGAGAGGTCAGTCATCGTCAGACAAGCGAACTGTTTGTATCGTTGGACTCGGTCTAGTTGGCCGAACGATGATGGCTCGCTTAAATATAAATAGTGAGATAAATAATGTGTGCAGTCATCATTGAAGCGCCGATCTGGTTAGATCTAGTAATCGATCTAATAGTAATGGGTCGGTGGTGATGGCTCGTTGAAATAAATAATAGTGTGATATAAATAGTGATATAAATATGTAGATATAAATGTGTGCGAGTATAAGTGAATATGGTGTTAGTTTATAAGTTGTATTAATGTCAGTCCGATAGTTATAAGATTAATTATAAGTAATGTAAAATTGTGTAATGTTTGTTTAGCTTCGCTCGGCTAACCATTGTTGTTGTACGGTTATTGTTATTTAGTGTTTAAGTGTTGTAAATAAATGCTAGTCAAAAATACAATCGCAAATATGATGGTAATTATTTTATAACATTTCCAATGCTGTTCGGACTGCCCCGACACGAATTCAAATTCACGTTACACTGGTGTCAGGTGTGAGGGGTATGTTTTGAGCAGTGTTGGAATGAAGGCGAATATTTGCGATTGTTGAACAATGTAAGCTCGATTTACTGATGAGATCTGATTGTTGTAAATGATTTTTGTTAGTGATTCGAGTATTTTGTTGTTTGTATATAGTTTTAAGTTAATATCTACACTGTGATAGTTATACTGTGATAGGAATGATCGGACTGGCATTATTGTGTGTGTGCTTGCAACTGGTATTGTTGCAAAAGTGTTAGTGACAGTGATAATTATGCCAAGAAAGATGAAGAATGAAAACATCAGAAAGACAGTGCTACGGTTGAAACAAGTTCCAATGATGGCTGAGTACAGTGGTTCCACAACTTGGAATGAAGTGGGGCTGATGGGCAACGAGGCGATGACATGGTCGTTTATGGAACACAACAGACTGGATGGATCGGAGTGGAGGATGGTCGATGTATGCTTGGGGCATGCGGTGTAGACATCCTCACTCAAATTCTTCGATCTATACACAACGAAAGTGTTCTGGTTGTTCGAGGATTGATGGGTCATCGGTCGTTAAAGATCTGGATGCTGGTCAGATAGTTGTAGAAGATTGTGGAAAAGAGAGGCACTGTAGTCATTGGAAGCAAGTAGATGTTTCGGTTGAAATATCTGAAGCAGCAGCTGTGATTTCTTGGGCAAGATGCTGTCACTACGCGATCAGAATGTTATGATCGCGGCGTATGAATGAAGATAGTATTCTGGGTTCTTGCCGGCATCTAACATCACGCCGGTCGGCAAGTAGATGTCCGTGGTTGGCTGTCACTAGCCAACGAAGAACTTGGCGGTGAAGATTGCATGCAGTAGAAGATGAGAAAGCACTACAGGAGTATTCAGGACGGATTCTCGAGAAAGGATTGTGTCATGATGCGGCGGGGTCCGAGGCAGGTTACGGGCTGAGAGGACTGAAGTGGAGCAGGTTGAGGGTATGCTGGGCGCATGCCGGGTGTAGATCTGCTCAGGAAAATTCTTCAGTCAGTAATTGTTCGTAACGGAAAGGCCAGGGAGTACCACTCTCGATAAAGGACGGCATCATGGTACTGATAGTCCGAGGCAAGGTTGCGGATCGGATTGGTCAACTGGAGAACGTCAAATACATGCTGGGGCATGTCTGGATTGGCGAGTTGAGATCCGACCGCACGGTTGAAGCCAGAGAAGCCGCTGGACTGGTGGCTGGTCCTGAAGATAGTGCTGCAGGAGAACCAGCATGCGGAGATTTTCGCGGACACCCAAAATACCCTCCTATGGTGGAGCAAGCGTGTTCCGGGACGGAACACTCTTAAGAAGGAGGCAGTGTAACAAAACTAAGATTGTATAAGTAATTATGTTTGCGTGTGTGTATGCGTGCTTACATGTGTGTGTGTGTGCATGCGGTGAGTCACGCGTAAAGAATGTGTTTACAACATTCTGTTTATGTGGTGACGTAAAGTCGGTGTGCGCTGTGTATGAATGTATGGGTGCGAAGGTTCCATTAGGCTTCTAGATTGTTGTAGAAGCTTTCGAGAAGGATTGGTTGCAGCCTACTTAAGGCGCTACGAGCAACAAGAGAGGTCAGTCATCGTCAGACAAGCGAACTGTTTGTATCGTTGGACTCGGTCTAGTTGGCCGAACGATGATGGCTCGCTTAAATATAAATAGTGAGATAAATAATGTGTGCAGTCATCATTGAAGCGCCGATCTGGTTAGATCTAGTAATCGATCTAATAGTAATGGGTCGGTGGTGATGGCTCGTTGAAATAAATAATAGTGTGATATAAATAGTGATATAAATATGTAGATATAAATGTGTGCGAGTATAAGTGAATATGGTGTTAGTTTATAAGTTGTATTAATGTCAGTCCGATAGTTATAAGATTAATTATAAGTAATGTAAAATTGTGTAATGTTTGTTTAGCTTCGCTCGGCTAACCATTGTTGTTGTACGGTTATTGTTATTTAGTGTTTAAGTGTTGTAAATAAATGCTAGTCAAAAATACAATCGCAAATATGATGGTAATTATTTTAATACATTTCCAATACTGTTCAAACAGCCCCGACACGAATTCAAATTCACGTTACAATACCATTCTTTACTTTAAAATTATGTAAAAAAAAATTTACGCTATTTTTATATATCAAAATCTGTGGGAAAATAATAAAGAAAGCCAAAATTGTGTTTTTAATAAACAGAAATAAATCAGATCAGTTTAATGATAAACAACCCTTTTTAAGACAAATTTCCATTTTGAAATCGGAGCGCAGGCTTTAAATAATTAGTCAAACGTTCCGGAAAACGAAACGAAACTCGTCGTTTTCGTAATTTATCTGTCTCCATCAACCGGAAGCAAACCAAAAAAAAGTCATAATAATAATAATAACCCAAAAGCTTATGTTACAGGAAAACTTCGTTTACTTCCACGAACACGATAAACAAAGCTAATAGAAAATAACGATCGTATTATTAAAAGTAATTTCGAATAAAGTATTAGAGTGTAAATATGTTTTTTTTTTCGTTTTCTCTTTTTTATTATTAATGAAAATAATTATTATATTTGTAGATATCCGTTTTCTAAAAAAATGGTTTACCTGTTAAAACTGAAAAAAAGGATTAAATTTTTTGTTTCTATAATTTTTTTTTAATATTTTTAACGTAGAACTATGTTTTTCTTTGCTAGGTACATTCACAAAAAATATATTACTGATTTAATTTTTGTATTATGATACATTCTTCAATAAACATTCTTTTTAATGTAAAATAACTAGTATAATTTTTAAACAAACATTTACGGATGAATGATAATAACATCTATACTTTTCACTCTAGTTTTGGTTGTCTTGTTATTAGTTAGTAATTAATGATATAATTTACAAGTTATGAAACAAAATGCAAGTGTTTATTATATCAAATTTCGATTTAACCAGTTAACGGTATATTAATTTATAGCTTTTAACGTTTTATTTTTAATCAATTCTTATACACATTAATAAAAGATTTATTATGATAAAAATACAAAAAAAAAATGTGTTATACCATAATTTTGTGTTTTATAAAGTAAATAAAAAAATATCATAAATTTACAATTTAAATTTAACAACACAATAAACAAATTTTTATTAACCTTAAAATAAATACTACCGTCACTATAAAAAAAAAAATTCTGCCTACCCCGTGGACTTTATTAAAGCAATCACGGTTTATTTAAACGACGCTCAGCTAGACGCCGCGACGTGGCCGTGTGCTAAGCGACGCCGTAATATTCTGATGGTTTTCAGCAACGCGTTTTGCACTCATATATTTCTAAAATACGAGACATAATTCAGGACTTGAAGTATATTAAATACTTCATCGTGGCGTTGGCTGGGAAGGGCGCCCATATTAACAGCTCCGGTGCTGGCCTCTCCGCGACATGGAATGAAACTAACTCGGATTTGTAGAATTATACGTTGGGTTGAAGAGGTAAGGGGAGGGGG
The DNA here is from genome assembly GCA_963966155.1 of Clivina fossor. Taxonomy (NCBI): domain Eukaryota; kingdom Metazoa; phylum Arthropoda; class Insecta; order Coleoptera; family Carabidae; genus Clivina; species Clivina fossor. The sequence goes on from CAWYQG010000483.1 coordinate 55,480, forward strand.
AGGGGATCTGGTGCGCGTTGCGTTGTCTTAATCAAATTTGTTTATGTTTCTGCAAAGCGGTGATGTTCTTTTGTTAGATCATCTTGTTGGCTGGCTTGAATGTTTTCTTCGTCGTTCTGTTTCTTGTTTAGTTTTCTACTTTGCTAACGAATTATGTAGATTTATTTTACGAATGACATTACCCTAAGTACACAAAATGAGGTTTGTATAATTTTATACGAGTAAATTTCATGTTTTTATTACGTGATATTTTTTGACAAATTGCATTAAAATATGCTACTTAATTTTTATATCTAAATAATTATATTAAATTAGAAAAATAAATCCAAAACCATTTTATAATCGATTTTTTTAAAGTTGTATATTATTCTCTTATAGCAGAATCGTTAAACCCTTGAAGCTAAGTTATAATCTATAGAAAACACTTTTGAATATGAAAGTTTGTGATGAACAAAATAAATTCATTCTGTTCTACAAACAATTAACTAAATTTGCTAAAATACATTCAAATATATTATTTTAATAAAATTCAAGTTAAATAAGTAAAGGTATATCACATATTATTGTGTTTTTTTATTGAAAACAAGATATTTATTTTGTCTCTGTTGATAACAGTGTTTTTTAAAGTCAAATAATACACTTTGTTTACATTGGGTATTGCTTCTATTACGTTTGAGACTAGGTTAGGTACAAAACAATTTCATCTCGATTTTAAAATTCATGTGTAACATACTAGTGAATGACGTCACTCGTCGAGTGACAAAAAATTATCACTTTCTTTTAATAAATTAATTTATAGCTATTTATACCGATTCTACAGTACCTATAATAATAATACATTCCAAATATGTTTTCTAAAATTGATATATTTATTAAAACAAACCTCTAAGTAACCATAACTCAAATTACATAATATCTCACACCACATACTTCGTCATTCAATCTCTCATATGTTTCATTAGTTCTTTTCTATTATCTGTCTTTGTTTGATCAAGGTAAGTGCTACGTTACACGTAAGAATACGAAATACATCAAATTAATTTTCAATCATTTATTCTAAATTTATTGAATTTAAAAATTAAATATATATATATATATATATATATATATATATATATATATATATATATATATATATATATATATATATATATATTGATAAATAAATATTATATATAATATAATAAATATTATTAGATTAATATGTAAATTTAAATTAAATATTGATTTTTTTTAAATATTATTAAATATTTAAAATAATATAATTAACTTTTAGTTAAACAATATATACAGAATTAATTACAAAATCATTGATTGATTAATTTTCGGAAATGATATACATATATATGTCAGTTTTTAAAATGCAAAATTTCGTAATTAAATATGCAATTTCAATTGATTAAATATTCATATATTTAATAGTATTTAAATTTAGCATAAATATTTAATTGTTTTATTGTATCTACATTTTGTAAATGCATATTATACAGTTTATAATATTATAAAAATTGTATGTATTGTATGGAAATATAAAATAAATAATAATATTAATTTAAATATTTAGATTCGAGTGTACAAAGCATTGTTAAAGGCTTTGTAAGTTAAGTAATTGGTTAATTTGCCTATTAATTGCCAATCAATTTAACAATCTCGTTGGTTAGTTAACTAGTTGAATAAGTTAACAATGCTTTGTGCAATCGGGCCTTAATTTTGTACAGAGTAAATCTAATAGAAATAGAATCAACTATAATAACATTATTATTAAAAAAAAAAAACAATAATCATAAATCAATGATTATTAATGACTGAGATTTAAACGTCAATGCCAAATACATCAAATTCACCCAAAAAAATCGCAACATAATAATCAATATTCAATCATATACCTTTCCGAAAAACGCCAAGCAAACCTTAAAGGCAAAATAATCGATTTAAAACGTAAGAAGAACGAATATTTTCTCTATCAATTACTCGTTCGACCGTCCGGTTATTCAACTGTTTCTATTCGCTTGGTGGTGACGTCATTCGGCAGGCAGCGGCGGTATTCAATTCGTGTGGCATGGGTCCTAATGCGACAAGCATACAGCTCGTTTCCGCACTTGATAAATGAAGGCCGAACTGGCTCTCGCCCGGGCCACTGTCTTTGTTTTCAGGGCGCGAACACAAGAAGTTTGGCGCTTAGCGCAGTGCCGTTATTCGCGCAACGCTTCGAGTTATCCTGCTATGTAGCAGGATTGACGCTGCTGGGGTGTTAGGAGCTCGACTAACGATGGACAGACGACAGATAGCAGTGACAATAGATCGGTTTCGGATGCCTGCTGATACCTAATTACTTAGCTGCTGCGTTAAGCAGAGACCAGTGGAATGAGATTGTTTTGGGATGCTGTATGTAATTTGCTGACTAGTGCAGTTGTTTTGTCATCGATTTTGAACAAAATTCAGAGCTTTATAATAAAGTTGTCCATTATTAATTGTTTTTCAATGTAAAAGTTGACTTTTTAAAAAAAAATGAAACTAATATTAAACGATTTTATTTTTCTATAATTAATAATTAAAAATTTACAGACATAAACTAGTATGATCATTTCATTTTCAAACGTAATTTTTGTTAAAACTACTTTATTTTATAAAGTATTTTAAAATAATTTATTTAAATTTTATAATATCGACCCCTTAATGCTACAACTAAGTAACTCAAAAAAACACATTTTTCCAGAAAATTGGTTTTTGCTGTATTTTTTTTTAGACTTGCAAACTTGAAACCAATTTTTCTGGAAAATGTGTTTTTTTGAGTTACTTAGTTGTAGCATTAAGGAGGTGATAAGAAAGAACAGAAATATATCTGTACTATAAAAATAAAGTATATCTAAAAAAAAGGCAGAAGTAAATATTTATTTAAAATTAAAAATATATAATAAAAGAATTAGGTGAAAATAAATGCCATGACAATTTTTGTATTTTACTTATTGTAGGTACCTAAAACCATATAAATTAATTTTGTTATTGGTACGTAATCGGAAACTAAAATTGAACATTAAATATTTTGGTATTTTTACGTTTGTTTTTGCGAACAATTGTCGGAAGAAGTGTACCATTTGATTTTCATATTCCAAAAGTATAATAATAATAAAACAGTTGATGGAAAGAATTATGGCAGCATTAAATCAAATTCGGTATAACAGTGACATGATTTGCATGTACCATTCTTTGATTAGTTGATGTCATACCTGTATTCAAGTTCAAGAAGCTCACTTTGAACATTTGTTATAAAATAATTTTACTTACCCCTCACTACTTTGTTTTTCTATGATAACTTGTAAATTTACTATGTCACCAACAAAACTTTAATTTCCTGTAGTTGCACAACAAGATAGAATAGTGCCTATATTCATATAACATTTTTCACTCAAAATAACCTCCGTAATAAACTGTTAAAGTTACACAAGTTAAAGGTACACTAGTTATAAATCAAACTGTATATAATTATCAAAAATATAACCTATATATGTCATTTGTATATATTTTTTCTGTTGATAATATACGTTTAGTAAATCGAAACGTTTAATCAAAAAAATATTTTTTTTTTAGATAAAATAACCAATTACTTGTACAATTAACTAAACAATCTATTCGTTGATTTAAAGTCATTATGAGTCGTTCCAATCAGCGATCGTAAGCGAAATACGATACAAGGCATAATAATTCGATATTTGCATAACCGTGCCATGGCGTGCGTTGATATCTATGCGAAGTGATGTAGTCAAATACTCTGTTATTGTCAATCATAATGTCAAAGTGTAATTGCCTTACAACATGTTATGAATAATGCACACGCAAATGAATAAACTGCCCGGCCGCGCGGCGTTCACTTCATTTTCATGCATGGTTCATCAGCAAGTTGGTTGTGATTTGTTTCTGTTTTTTTTTTTTATATATTGAGTCGATATTACATGATTGGTTGGTGAAAAAAATTAAAGAGTAAATGAGATTTTGACGGCTTGTTTATTGCGTGTAACTGTCAATCAAATATGGTATGAAATAATATTACACAGCAAATTTTGTAATTTAATTGTTACTGAGTGAAGCTTAGATTACATTAGTAGAATAAAACGGTTTTAGGTTGTAGTTCTGTATTAATATTTACATTTTCATCAGAAAAATAATACAAATGACATTTACAGTAAATAAACAGAACATAAAAACAAGTTACTAGGTAATAAAATAAGTAATTTAAATTAAAAATTTATAAATTTTATGAGCTAGTTACTTATTTTTTGTTACCTAGTAACTTGTTTCTATGTTCTGTTTATTTACTGTAAATATCATTTGTATTATTTTTTTCTGATAAAGATGTACGCTGAGTCGAAAAAATCGATTATTAATAAATATTAATACAAAACTACTTTACTAATTTTAGTAATTATTTACACGAAGCTAATAGTTTGGTAGAAAAGAGTCTAATTTAAAGTTCATTCTGCTTTTGTCCATTTCATAAGATACATTTTAGTATTTTCTTGTTACATATTGATAATTTAGTGTGTGTAATGTTTGTTTTTGATACATGTAGACTCATGTAAACTTGCTTTTCATTTGTTACATGTTACGTTTCACATTTTACATGTCATATTTGCATGTAACAAATCTATTTTTCTTTGGTACGTTTAAATATATTTCTTTATTTATTTCTCATAAAATCATTGAATATGAAAGAGTGAAATAAATATGTATATTCTAATAATAAAGCAAGAAAATTTACGCTAAATTAAACTGAAAATACATGTTCATTATAATATATTTTCTAGTTAAGAAATCATAAGCAACAATAATTGTTATTAGCATGATACAGGTTAAGTTAGCTCGCAATTAACATTAAGTTTAACAGCAACAAGAATAAAATGTCTTGCAGCGTGCAGAAGTGCAAGCGTACCAGCCACAGGTGTTACCCTACCCTTATTTAACACAGGTATTAAAACTTACCACCATTTTAGCAGACTTTCAGATAACGAAATTCAAACGACCTACTTATAAAGTTAATATCAGGTCAACGAAAAAGTCAGACTCAACTAACAGAATTACAAATTCTATTAAAAAAACTTATCAGCTCGCAAAAATGAAGAAGTTTGTTGAGTTTTTTTCTCTCTTTTTTTTCTTTCGGGCATATGCAAAGCGTATAACCATTATTTTATAATTTATTTTAAGCGATTCTCTTCCGTTATCTTATTTGTTTTGTCGCAAAAGTGTAAAATAACGATGAAATCGCTAATGATGTGTCTATCCAAGTGAGTTTCAGTCGCTGTTTCAGTTTTCTTTCGGCTTTAGTAAACGACATAGAAATGTCGTGAAACGAAAAAATATTATTATTCAAGTTGGGTTCATTGAGAGAAAAGATAGTATTAGATACAGTTGAAGATTAAAGACTTAAATTGTTCTAAAAATAATTTCATTATTTATTGTAAATAATTATTTTAAAATTCCAATAAATTATTGTTTGATAAAATTGCTTTGATAAAAATTGTTTCAGATAAATACTTACGTTATTAATAAAAAATTTATTTATTTATTACATTGAGTAAAAAGTACAAGTCACAAAACAGAAATTGAAATTTATAAGTCTAGATTATATTAATAAAGTTAGTAGTAAAGTACATTAGCATACTTTTCCTCCAAATCACTCCTACTAATTTTGATAAACTGTTTACACAAAGCTAGTAGTTTGGTAGAGAAGAGTTGAGTTTAAATCTTGCAAAGATTATTTAAGCAGATTTTGAGATATATCAAATAATTTATATTTTCAATTAAAATATTTATTATGAAATCCTTCATCATAACTAGAAATATTCAAATGCTTTCAATATTAATTTTTTTTAAAACAAAAATGAAACTACGTGTAACATATTAATATATGTTACTATTTAAATTTAAATATAAAAATAAATCCTTGTAAAAATCTTCTTCATAATGTTTTTCAATAATCCAACAATACTTATTAATATACATTCACGTAAACATTTTCAAGCCTTCTTATCAAAAGTTGAAAATAGAACAAACAGACATCTAAGACAGGCGAACATGTTTTGTCCTTGGATTATCTAGACTAGAATGTACATACGGTAGATAGATCATGTAACAATGAACAATGTTAGCTGGTAATGGATAGAGGCGTGTAAACTTCGGAGACAGGTACTCGCCTATCGCCTATCGCACAAATGCATATGTTGATCGATTTTGCTTACAGTGCGAAATACAGACCTATATACCTATATATCTTGCATGCACACGCCGTATGTATGCGAGCAATGTCTTACACTTGAAATATTAAGATGTCAAACGCTAATTTAAAGTGACTGACTGATTTATAAAGCATTAAAAATATTGCACACTATATATATATATATATATATATATATATATATATATATATATATATATATATATACAGGGTGTAACAGAATAACTATTCCTAATTTTCAGAAATGATAGAGGGCACATAAAGAAACATTTTTTATTAATAAACTAGTGTCCGGAAATTTTTTCTTTTTTTTTTTTTCGGCAGTCGATTGTAAAAAACACAACTTTATGTTATAACCCGAGAATTAACTGAGATTTATAATATCCGTTAAAACCATTTCATTCTACTCAAAAAAGTGCCTTAAGAATGTGAAAATTATTTTCATCTAATTTAAAAAACCATCGAGATATCGCCATTTATCAAAATACGGAAAAAGCGAACTTTTCGCCATAACTCGAAAACAAAAGACGATAGCTAATTTTTGTTTTCATAATTGTTTCTCTCAAAAAAAGCGATCGAGGATGCGCGGTCTATTTTTCCATATCTCTTATAGTTTCCGAGTTCCCCTATGAAAACGTCCAAATTTGCCCACCCTGTACATCGTTACAATTTGTGTATCGAAAATGGTGGTCGTAACTTCGAACAATTTTTATAAAGTTTAATGCACTATTATTTCTAATAAAATGTTCCTTAACTTAACTACTCTTTGACGTTGTAATAATTAAAATTGTTTTTAACGATATCTAGTGTATCTTGACACCGAGAAATTTTTGGACACTTGTTTATTAATAAAAAATGTTTCTCTAAGTGCACTCTATCATTTCTGAAAATTAGGAATAGTTATTCTGTTACAGCCTGTATAATCGAATTTGACGGTACTGGATAACAATAATTTAAGATAAAAAAGATTTCGTGTGTTAAAAGCAGTCTGTTAGAATATTTGATAAATAAAACTCAATTTAAATACTATCCAAGCTTTCGTTATATATATTAAATCATCATCAGAAACTTTAAAGTTTTTTATACCAAATATCTTGATCAAACACTAATTTTATTATTTCTGAACTGTATTTCTTGGTTGTTATGTTATAATTATTTCGTATAATGGTTACCTTTTAAAATGTTTTGTTCATTTAACAAATTCAGTTTTCTGCGAATTTTCTTTGATGATGATGTAATATACGTCGAAAGCTAAAATAGTATTTCAATTAAGCTTTATTTAACAAAAGCCCTACCAGGCAGCTTTTAACCCACGAAAAATTGTTATCATGTAACAAATATAAATAATATGTACATATACATACTATTCTACAATTGTTAGTAAGATTAAGGTTACTTGATATGTATTTTTTATTATTTTTAGTTTAGTTTCATTTGGAACGTTTAATGAAAAAATACCATATATCACTGCCTCAGCCGCAAATATCTGAGCACACAATAAAGATCGCTTTCTGCTTCTAGCAACATAATATAGTATTATTATAGTAGTATTATATATATAATAACCATCAATAACATAATAATAATATTATTTTGTCATAGAAAAATATCAATTACAACTTTACATAAAACAATTTGGTGATTATTTCAAAATATTATACAACAAATATCTATCTTTATTAGTCATATTATCTGTTCCTTTGTGCTTATCACTTCGCAAAATCCATAAAGACAAAACAACTCTCGTCGACAATGTCATAAAACTAACCAAATATCATTATCCCCCATATCTAATTATATGTTAAATCCCATTGTTAATATTACATCTTCTATGCGTGGTAAATAGATATTTGTAGGGTAGGAAGACAGTGGCACAACAGCCTATATTACACGTACACATTATACGAGTTATCGATTTAAAATTAGCGCTCCAGCTAAGGTTAAGGATACAGTCACACTATTGAATATGTCGTCCCGATAATAATTTATGTTTTTTTATTTTACTCCCTTTTAATAATATGTTTTTTGGGTATTCCATTATGTTCTACTGTCCACAACTCACAACCGTAATATATATAAAGCGACAGACTGTTTTTCCATACATATAAATTATATATTATGTATTTATATATTTTACTCATAAATTATATTTTTGAGTATTTTGCCTATGGCGCTGTTACCCGGAGGCGGCTGCCTAGCCGGTGTCTAGCCCCTACTATATCATTTTCTAAATGCATCATTACCATACTCTGATTGAAATTAGCAACTTTTAGCAATTAAAACAATATATCTCCGCCTGAAATATTTTTCTGCATATGTGTACATCTTTGTAAACATACGTAATATACACGAACACCATTTTGATTTATCATTCCATATGGCGTATTTTTAATTGGTCAAATTAATGTAACATACTCTGTGATTGATCTATTTGATATGACGAATACTCGTGTAAATTTTCAAAAATGACTAACTAAACTACTCTAACTTATACAATTATTCATATATATATATATATATATATATATATATATATATATATATATATATATATATAAATTCACTTCCAGCATATAGGTCATATGAAATTGATGTTGTAACTCTATAAAACATTAATCTAAGAAGAAACTTTGAAATGCATTTTATTTATTTAAACTCGTAATACTCCTTCATTCAAATACATTTAATATAATGTAATATTCAAAATAAGATTACATATATGACTGTTTTCTGAAGAATTGCAGTGTAATACGTTTACGTTTTTATATAACACTATATCAAGTTGAAAAAAGTATGTGAAACCCTGTCATTGTGTCACCGAATAACTTTATTTACAACAAATTCAATTTGTGATACAGCTTTCACAAAAATTGTTCTATAAGCTTGGTACATTAGTTATATTATTTTCTATCATTTCAATGTTGTTTTAAACTAAAATATGTTACTGTAACATAAATAAAGATAATATACAGAGTGAGTTTCATCTGTATTTTCATTAAAGCCGTTTAACACAATGAATTATTTTGTGTAAAATTGTGCAGAGAATTATGTGTCAAATTATGCATAGAAAAATACGAATAATTTTATGAATTTCTATGTTCAGAATTTTATATGTAGTAATATCACTTGTGTATAATTTTTGCATACGCACATGCGAACATCATTTTTTTAATGTAACAGCTCAAATTTAAACGTCAAATGGAAAAAGTTATATGTCAAAATTAATAATTAGTATGCAATACTAGCGGGTGACATTAATAAAAATTACAGATACATTAATAATATAGAAAAAGAAAATTAGATAGACGAAAATGTAGTATAAAGATTACAACGTCGTGAAAAAAAAAACTTGTTAAATAATAAATTACGTTTCGAGGATCCTACAGCATATCGAAATTTTGTTACATTACTTAAACAAATGTGATATATGTACATAATTATATAAACAAAGATATGTTTATATATTTGTCTATTAAGAAGTGTACTTTATACCGAAAACACAACTTTTTAGAAAAATAAATAAAAATTAAATTAATAAAATTTAAAAAATATAATGAAAATTATAAAATCAAAATTAGCAAAATAAAAAAAAACAAAAATAAATAAATTAAAGTATCACAAAACAATATATAAAAATTAACAAAACATACAAATATAAAATAACAAATATGGTTAATGACTTCCTTATTCAGTATAAAAATATAAATATATGATAATATAATATAACGTACGATATGATGTGCAGAAGTCATACTGAGCCAATTATGCACTTTTTTTTTCAGCAACTAGAACATGTTCTACATAATTCTGTATATGCAGTTTTATATTTCTTTTCACACGTTGCAACTTAACTATTCAAACGGTCCTTCATTTGTACATTTCACAAATACTAATTTCCAGGATTTCGTTCTACATGTAATAATATCCAATTTCACAAAAACATTTCAAAACAATATTGCCAATTTTCAAAAAAAAAAAAGAAAAAGAAACCGATCCCATACAAAAAGAACCTTATATTCCAGCTAGCAAACAAAAAACTGAACCATTTTCAAACAAAGGCCTTTTCTAATACTCCCCTTCTTGGCTCTAGGGAGCGCGATGCGCATTTATCATTCATTTCCACCGTTGAGAAATAGAGAAAGAGAGACAATAGGCAAACTCCGACTGTTTCCAGCATTCATCTATTCGAAGATAATTAAAGGGAAGAAATGGCATTTCACACGCAACTTGATATTTTCAACGAGACAACAAACACATGTCGCATGCTCTCCAAATGTAAGTTAAGCACCCTTGAGATATAGCGCGCACCCTCTCACGAAGACTTTATTTTGGTACTCGGGAAAATTTTGAACGGGTAGCGAGAAAATTGACGATGTTTGACATGGCCTAAAAAGTGTTGATTTAAATTTATTATTATTATAAATTAATAATAAAATTTTAAGATGTCAGATTAAAATAATTTTATTATTAATTTTTTTAAAATAATTTTATAAAATATTTTTAACAATAATTTGGTGATGTCTGAATAAGACAATATGATTATTACAATATTACTAAAAAGAATATATATCTTTATTTAGATAAAATTTTCTTGTATAACAAAACTATAGATAATTGTAACATTATAATAAAAAAATCTAAGTTTATCCAAATAAGATCAGAACTTATAGAACAATATTTATATATCTTGTGAAACAGCCAAGTGACTTATGTTTTAATTACTTGAAAGTTTTATATAAATGAATTTTATTATTATCAATCACGAATAATATTACTTTGGTAAAAAAACTGGACACATAGAAATATATCATTTATAGTAATCATAATTTCAATTCATGTCTTGTAAAAAAATAAGAATAATTTAATTTAAAATAAACACAATTTTATATAAAAACAAAACTCATTTTTACAATATCTTTAATTACAAGAAAAAAACAAAATATTTAAAATTTCATATATATTGTTCATCAGAAAAAAAAAACAATGTCACCATATTTTCTTTTATAAAAGTTCTTTTTGCAAAACACGTCGAACAGTATCCGAAATATGATCAGCCTTCCGATATTTGCTGTGACAACATCGTCGCATCGTTCTAGAGTTACCTTCTACGCACCTGTCAAGCGCAAGTCAAACAGTCAGGCAAACGACCCTTTACTTTCGACAGTCAAACGGCGCGTCGCGGCGCATCGCATCTCAACGGCAACCAAATAATAAAGACGTAATTTCGTGCCGACGTTGCAAACGGTCGCCGCGTCATCGATGGCAGGAGCAGCGTTACGACGACCGATCGTCGAACTACGCGAGTGTCATAAATGTTTTACGAGCGGCATTTTTTTTTCCCGCCACGCGATGGTACATTAAAATGAAATATTAATTTTTATTTTTTTCCTCGTCGCGTTTGAAAGAAAACGTCGTCGCTGAAATGGAGCGATGCGAAAAGGATGCGTTCGCTTAAAATTTTACTGGATAAGTTGGTTTTTTGGGTTTGAATAATAAATTCGGTACTTTGCGAATAAATGGGACAATAAGTGGAATTATTGTTTTTCAATATTGCTTGAAATGGAAATTTTTTTCAAGTATTGTATTTATGTTGATTTGAACACAAAATACAAGAATCAATATTAAAAGAGGTTATTAGTTCTCTTTAAATATGTTTTGTTTTTGAAGTTAAAATAAAGATTTAGATGATATAATTTATAACTAATAAAAAAACATATAATTAACATTAATTACTAATATTGATTCCTAGTCTCCTTAACCAAACATTTGTTTTCTTTTTGCATAGAAAATTTCTTTAATTCTAAAAACAATTGGAATAGACGGTAGTCAATAAAGTAAATTTTAAAGCCAAATTAAACAACCATTTCTACTGTAATAACGCTGTAAATTCTACTATCTTGTTATCTATCTGCGGCAATTTAGTATCTATATCGGTTGTTTAAAAAAATGAGTCGCAGCACGCAGCTCGGCGTGAAAGACATCCGAGACACTTCGATTTATGGCCGTATGCCGTCTTGCTACCGCCCTCAGGACGGCCAATAACGCAATGGGACAATTAATTTTGCTGCTGGGTACACGACAGCGGCGGCGTAACGGTCAGTCTCAACGAACGTTGACCGCTTGCTGCGTATCCCAATCGGTTTACCACGTTGCGGATCTATGTGCATAACTCTAATTCTTTAGCAAGATATATAAAAAATATGTTTTAAGTTATTATATTTTGAAGAATTTTCAATAATTTTGTAGGTACACATTTGCTTGGGCGTCCGATGAGTAGACGAAGTGGTATGATTGACTGTTTTGCATAAGCAAATGTTTCCAAGTAATAGGAATAGAAGAGCATGTTTGAAATGAAGTAGGACGAATATGGATAAAGCTAGAGTTGCTTGTCTAGATAGAAATTTTCGAAGAAAACTAATTTCAGAATAATGAAAAGAATTAGTATCAAACTGTTTTGGGTACATAGCGTGATTGTATACGTATGTAATCTAACTGTGCATGTGTCCATATGTAACATTAACTATAACCATCTTAACAAGATATTGCTTTTTTGTACAGACTTTTTGTTTAGTTTTCACAACTACTAAAACTGTACACATAAAACGTTTTGCGTCTGAACCCGGTTTTAAAAATATTCTTATACACATGTCTGCCTAAAAATCTAATTTAGATATTAACTGAGTAATCAATACGATGCTTTGAAGACAGTTGCCATTGCTTAATATATTGTTAGTTTGTTTTCATAAAATTTTAAAATAACCAATTTATTTGTCAATAATTAATTATCTATTCATAATATAATTACGCGCAAATAATAAATTAAAAAAAAAAAAAACAATGTTTAACATTTATCCTACCTACTACTCTTTGCTAATCAAAAAAACCACAATCGTAACCAAAGCGCAAACCCGAAAACGAGAACCGAACACGTCGCATACATAATACATCGAATGACTTATCAAAAGCTCCCGATAACAAATGCTTGGGGTACTGTGACCCAAGACACAAACTTGACCAACTTAGGTAACCGCTCAGCCAATGGTTCAACTATTCCAGCACGGACACTTAAGCCCTGTGACGTATTAAAACCGTTTCCGGTTTCTACGTTACCGAAGCCAAACGATAGATAGCGCCACATTCGATGTCTTGGACCGAGAGCAAAAGAGATAGAGATATGTATCGTGTATTGTGGTACAGCGTGCTACAATGTGGAATTTGTAAACTATCGATTTTAGATTAAAATATTTGTAAAGCGGTTTGGTGCAAGAAGTGTTGCAATTTTTGTATCGAGCTTTTTTGATTTTGTTTCTTACTGTATATGTTATTTGTATTATTTTTCCTGATAAAGATGTGCGTTGATTAGATCAAAACGTCGATTATAAAAATTAAACTAAAATCTAAAGTCGTTTTATTGTAATAAAATGAGTTTTGAAAGATTTTATTTTTTTATATTAATCAAATTTTCAGAAGAGATTCTCGTTAGGCCAAATGAATAAAATGTAAACTTAATAATTAACAGAGCAATTGAATCAATAACTTAAGTATAATAACGTTTTATGCAATTGGTTTTTTAGTGTCAAAATATTTATGTCTATTTTTTATTTGCAAATAAATATAAAACAAGTTAATTTTAAATTAACATAATAATTGTAAAAAATTCCAACATTTATTACATAAACAAATTGCGGTAGATTTCAAGTTTCATAAATATAAATATTGCACAAATATATTTGTCAGGAGAAAACTAATATTAATTTTTTCTTACTGTCTCCTAACGTATAAAAATATTTGCAATAAAAATTTCTGTAAAATATAAAAATTAATATATGAAGTAATCAACTGTCTAGATACATACCTAGATATATGTTAGCATCATATAAAGCAAGAAAAATATATAGTTTATTTACATTATATAGCTACACCTATCATCTCAGTGCTGGCAATATTTACACAAATGTTTATTGATGTTATTTTTTTATCCTTGAAAACTTTTTTACCATATTTTTTTCGATTAAATAAAAAAAAATATTTTATACGATCAGTAAACATTCATTTTTTATCAAAAGTTCTATCAATACTAAATCAATTATGATGTAAAACTCAACGTAGACGAATATTTTTTTATGTTAAGTAGATTTTATGTTTATTTCATAATATATTTCTCTAAGATAAAATAGATAATTATGCATCTGTTAATTTAGTCTAGATATTTTAACATTTTTAATAATTTTCTTGTCAAACAGATACCAACAGACAGAATCAATTTTTCAATAATAGAATAATAATAAGTTAATAATAATTATTTACAAATTATACATATTATTAAAGTAATCAGTTTAAGATAATTAAAAATAAAATTGAATAAACCCTAAATCCATTTAAATACTGTAAGTGCAATAGATAACTATTGTCATTTATACGTTGAAAATTAAAGTTGGAACATGATTTGTTGTTCGTCTAAATAAAATGTAATTTGAGACAGCTATGTGCATCAATATCTTCTTTTTTTATTTTTGAACTTGGTCCTCTATAGTTCTGAACAAAAATTTCTCAAAAAAAATATATTATGGTTTTATCACTGAAATATAGTAATAACTGGAACGCGCACTAGCCGCTCAAATGCGAGCCGAGAGAGATAGCGATATACGGGGATTCGCGTCTTTGTCGTATAGTCCGTTCAAAGAGTTTCTATTGGCGTAACATTGCTACTACATGATAACTTAGATAGCTATGAAAAAAAAGAATCTCACTGCTATATTGAAAAAATGTCAAATTAATATATCAAAAATAATAAAAATACCTTTTATAGAGGAATTCCCCAATAAAATCTCATTACGTATCGTTTAGCCGATGCATTTAGCTACAATTTCAGTGGGTTTTATCAAAAAGCCATGTCATACTTTAACCTCCAATTTCTCAAAAACAAATACCGCTAGTCAATTCTTCTCGGCGTCGAACTAAATT
Source organism: Clivina fossor (assembly GCA_963966155.1). Lineage (NCBI taxonomy): Eukaryota > Metazoa > Arthropoda > Insecta > Coleoptera > Carabidae > Clivina > Clivina fossor. The sequence continues at coordinate 70,673 of CAWYQG010000483.1, forward strand.
AGACTTGATTAAAATTCCAACCGAGCCGCCCAACTATTTAATAAGTGCTGTTGACAGTGTTGACATAACAACAACGCTTTCTCCTGCAGCGCCACACGTATAGGAAACAGGAAGCACCGTGCACCCCCACCCCCACCCCCGTTTCCGTTTGAAATGTGACAAATTTTTGGCGCGATGCGGTTAAAAGGTCGACCGCTCCCCGCTCCGGCTACAACAGTTAGTTATTGCATTCTGCGGTGACAGTGCTCGGCATAGATTATATATATACCTACTATAGATATGAAACTGACAATAGTAAGGCTGAAACTATGTTTTCAGCGCTCCTGGTGATAGAAACGAAAAGTTTTTGAATTTTGGGTTCATATAAAATTCAAATTTTAATAAACAATATCAAATAGATTTCAAAAGAAAAAGAAACATTTTAAGGTGGTCTGAATCCACCTTAAATGTTTCTTTTTCTTGTGAAATCTATTTGATATTGTTTTAAAATATATCGGGTTATAGGAAATAAAATGCAAAAGTAATTATAATTTTTTTATTTTCAATTTCATATATTTTTCATATTTAATTTTTGCTAATTTAAATAACACATCTTCGGTATCGTTTAAAATTTTTTTTCCTTTTAAAATATTATTAATTTCTTTTATGTAATTTAATATTACAAATTTTACTGTATTATGTATAATACTAATTTTCAAACTTTCTTTATGCTCACTGCAATCAAGAAAGTCAAAATTTACATTTTCATTTATATACATTTCTATATTTTTTAATATTTGTCTTTTATGACAATTTTTTTGAAATAAAATAACAGAATATTTTTTAATTTCAATAAAACACCTTATAAAACTAAAATTAGGATACTGAAGTCTATCAATCGTATCGTCAAATTCCCTGGTTTTAATTAATAAATGATTAGCATTATTTTTAATACATTTGAAATTATTCACACAAATTTTACAATTTCTAATTTGTTTTTTTAGTGATTTTAATATGAAACCAGCACAGTAATTTGATTTCAATAAATGATATCTGCCTCATTAATATTTACTATTTCAATATTGCAATCAAATATGTCTTCTACTATAATTTCTTCTTCCGTATTTTCTTCTTTTTCTAACAAATCCTGTAATTTTGTTAAAATTCCGAAGTTTTCGTCTTCTTCACAGTTTGAAGCTATGGCATGTTTTGCCGTTAAATTATTTATAATTAACGTTTTAAAACTTGCTGTAAAATTAGCAGCATTAGGACTGATATTTCGGACACCATGGCTTCTAATTGCGCCGAAAAAGTTCTCCAGAGGATCCTGATTTAGGTTTCGCATAAGCAAAAAATGCACATTATGTTGTATCACATTTGTGCACAATTCTTGAATTCCTTTAATTGTGACAATTAAATTTTTAAGTGACGGCGGCTTCTTTAATTTCATTTCATCCCCTTGAAAATCAAGGAATGCCATGGAATCCAAAATTTTGAGTGCTTTATTCCAAAAACCATAATGGCCAGAATTATTTGACACTGCCGCTGTTAATGGTTTCCCACTTATTCCCTCTTTTTTTGAATTGTTTAACGAATCAAACAGTTCGTCGAAAAACAGTAAAATTTTTGCGGTATTTACAGCATTTTCATCAATATCTGTAACAAGGGAAATCATAATTACAAATTAGTATTATCAAAGTAAAAGTAATTTGACGAAAAATATATTAAAATAAATTATCACTAAAATTCATAACAAATTATTACCTTTTCTTTCTGCCAGAAGATGCATAGTAGATCCTAACCGCTGGCTAAATACTTGCGTACAGTATTTCACCTTCATCTTATCCCTTGCATTTTTGAAATATACATGATTTTCCGTTATTTTAGGGCAAATACGCAAATTTGTAAATTCCCGGCCTTTGTCGAATTCATAAAATTCTTCAATATGTTTCCATGATCCTATCACTTCTTCATTATTTATTGTTGATATTAAATTGAAATTTAAAAAATTATTTCTGATTCCTTTAAAAAGATGTGGAACATCAAACAAAGGGACAATTTTCTTCGTCTGGACAGTAAAATGTCGTCCCCTCATTTCAGTTCCTTGTCGCTCATACTCTAGTCTTGTCTCGTTTATCAACTGATTTAGCGCAGACACATTTGTTGTCGCTTGGTCACATATTGTGCAAACCACTTCTAATCCGCACTCTTGAAGCGCTTTTATGATCTGTACAATAACATTTTTCAATGTTATGGCATCTGTCACACTCTCACTAAACAAAAAAGCGATGGGCTGTTTCCATTGTTTGGTTAGTCCTCTGACCATAAATGCCATCGCGTGGTCAGAAAATTTCGGCCTTCGAAAAAGACTGCTGTCGACAAAACCATCTACTTCATCATTTTTTTCATTGTATTGAAGATTTGATGAAATACTCATTTCATCAAATGTCAACGCGCAAATTTTGTGGTATGTTGGTAGTTTTTGCACATTTTTTTTTAGGGTAAGAAGCAAATCCTTATTAATTCCCGCTCTTAATTTTAAATTGTCCATAAAATTGTGCAACGTTTTTCGTGACGGCAGTATGAATAATTTCTCTAATAAATTATAGCCTCGCGGACTTTGCTTTAGTAAAGACAGGCTCAAAACCTTTTCTTTTGTAGAAAATCTTCTAGCCTTTTTCTTCTTCTCGACTTCCCTAACTTGCAGGTTACAAAACGTTCGTGCCGAAGACTTCATTGCCAAACAATGGTTAAAATAGTCCGAGGACACGAAGTGTTCGGCATTATCCAAACGTTCTTTAAAAGATGTCGTTCGACGCCGTGATGCCTTTGCTATTTTCTTCCAATAGATTGCACTACGATATAATTTTTTCGCCTTCGGCGTTAAATCTGTCTGACGTGACAGAGATACACTGCGCAGCAAACTTCCATGTTCATCTAAAAGAAATGTTTTTATTTAGAACGATTTAACATTTAAATTTCAAAATTATTGTGAATTTGAAAAAAAAAACATTATTGAAAAGTTGAAAATATATACCTTTAATATCAGTGTCAGTAGTAGAACATTCAGGTAGTGCAAGTGTAGTAGGACGACATTCAGGTGGTGCAGGTGTAGCAGGACCTGGTAAAAATAAAATTCAAAATTATTGTCTATTTGTAAAAAAAAAAAAATTGAAAAAATAAAAATATATACCTTCAATATCAGTGTCAGTAGTAAAACATTCAGGTGGTGCAGGTGTAGCAGGACCTGTAAAATATTAAATTCTTTTGTAAAACTTCTTTGGCAACTACATAGAAATAACACATGAAAAGAGAAATATTAGCATAGGACGAGGGGGACAAGTAAAATTCCTACAGTCTTAAAATTTTTATATGAAATCAGTAAAATCTTTACAATCTTACTTAAAATCCATAAAATCAATGAAAAACCATGTAAAATCTTTACAATCGCGCTTAAAATCATGTAAAATCTTTACAATCGCGTTTAAAATGATGTAAAATCTTTACAATCGCGTTTAAAAATCATGTGACATTTTTACAATTTTACTTAAAATCATGTAAAATCATTACAATCGCGCTTAAAATCATGTAAAAATTTTACAATCGCGTTTAAAATCATGTAAAATCTTTACAATCGCGTTTAAAAATCATGTGATATTTTTACAATTTTACTTAAAATCATGTAAAATCATTACAATCGCGTTTAAAAATCATGTGATATTTTTACAATTTTACTTAAAATCATGTAAAATCTTTACAATCGCATTTAAAAATCATGTAAAATCCTTACAATCACGCTTAAAAAATATGTAAAATCCTTACGATCTCGCTTCAAAATCATGTCAAAATTCTTACAATCTTACTTTATATCGGTAAAATCCTAGGATTGTACAATCCGGTGTACAAAATATAAAGGAGTGGTTTCGCTCTTGGCATAGAAATAAGTGAATGCACAAAATTATATCAATATTTGAAAATTTCTAATCATACCTGGTAAATTCAATGTTGGAATTGCACGTGGAAATAAACGAGGATTTCCAGGACTTTTGTAGCAGTCGTCGAAATGGGCAGAACAAACGCGCTTGTTCTTCCAAATTGAAACTGAATCCGCCAAGCAAGAAGATATCATACTTAAATTGACTAACCAAATACTGAAACGAGCCATATCGGTGTCCGGTCTTGGAAAACGATGGTTGTGTACATCTAAAAACAATGAAATATACGAATTTATAAGAAATCGGTAATCTATTTCCATAATATTTAAATAATAGTAATAATCTATTATATATTCAAATAATATAAAAAAACTGTAAGGCAAAATTATTTTTCAATATTATAGTACTTCGTTTTTACAATAAAATAAACATGTGAAAATTTTTTATTGTTCCTCGATGATATTTTAATTTAGAAGGTTTGAAGGCAAAAATGATTTATTTATTAAATAAATAATACAATTATATTAAAAACCTAAATAATACAATTATATACAATTAATATAAAGATAATGGTACGTACCAATATGTAGTTAAAAATAATTTTTTTCAGGCGCACGTATTGTTATTGTATGTTATGTTAGGTTAGTAAAACTTTCACGAAAACAATTGTTAAGAAAAAATAATTTGTATTTGAAGAAAATGTTACGAAAATTTCATATTAACTGTAAATTACATTATTTTAAATAAATGATCCATTTTTGCCTTTAAACAAGTAAATATTTTAAATATATAAATTTACTTACCAATAGCTGTACAATTAGGAACGCAACACTTTATTATCTTAGAAGGCATGTTGCTCGTATTGAAAAATACGGTTTAAATACACCAAAATGGCAACAACAATAACCAAACTAAAACAAAATTAAAAGAAAATGCAGGAAACAAGAAAAAATACTAGGCGACTATGTGCGACACAAAGCAGACGAGTAAAGATGGAGTCGATGGAGTAAAAACAAAAATAACATCAAACAATTCTGAAATCGTGTTTTACGAACATATTCGAATTTGCACGAAAAAAAAACAAGTAGAGACGTAAGTGTTAGAAACGAAAACTAAACGATGTTTCTGTCAAAGTCCGTTAAGTTTCTACCCCCTGGTGCTCGGCATACTGTGTGCAAGCGTTCAAGTGACACAGGCTCCGAACTTTGCCCGCAAACAACTTCGCTCCGGCGACAAGTTCGGTTTCTGGGGGTGTGTGTGTGTGTGTGTGTGTGAACCGAACAAGGCCTTTAAAAAGTTCCCGACTCCGATGATTCTGTACGTGTATTCTTGTATGTGTGTGTGTGCTAGTTTGGAGAGCGCGCAGAGCGAGTCGCTGTTTATTTTGCAAACTGACTTCGGGACTTCGGGCGACCCTCATAGGTTCTTCGTATTGGGCCCGTTTCGCTTTTGCTTGCGTATGTGGAAAGAGGGGATCTTCTCTCGAACTTTGCGGTGGCTGGAACTGAGCTGAGAAGTAGTTGAGTGAAAAAGTGGGTTTATATTTTACAATTGAAGAATAAATTGGATTGGTGTTTTATTTAATTTTCCTTGAACTTTTTTAAGTGAAACAAAAACAGATCTTAAAAGTTTATGTTTATTTTTAATACTGATTATCTAGCACTAGAAAATTTAATTATTTCAATACATATTACTTTACTTTAGTTTTGTAATGGGTAATTCGCACAATTTTTTTGATATTTTTCACACGTTTTTTTTTCCTTTTTGAAATGTGTTCTAGACAGAGCTGTGAAAATTATTCAAAGTAAATAATTCCTAATTACGGCCGAAAATGTAATTAAATTCTGAAGATTTATTACAAAAATAAAAATTTCATTGATTAACCAATAGAAAAAAAAGATTCAATGGTAACAGACAAAGACATACATTTTTCATGAATTGTCTGATATTTTTATCGATGAAATAAAATCTAGCATCTATATACAATAATAATATCTGCTCTGAAACATATAGGCAAAAATTTGAATAGAGATTTACCATCATGATACGGTTGGTTCAACTTTTGATGTTAGCAGACAAACGTAAGCAGGCAACAGAAGACGTTATAGAATCCTTTGCATTCTACGAATAACTGGGAAATATGAAGCCGTCCACTGTATCTTTTTTTATTTAAAACTTTACTGATAGAAGATCAAAGAAACCAAATGCATATTCGTTTATTTTTATAACCTTAGCTAAGCTTGTATTACTTTTTTTTTATTTCGCTTTCTTTTTGTTTGTGTGTGTGTCATTTAACAAAATAGATTGTGTTTCAATTATGTACAATGAACGAAAGAGTTTTTAATTTTTATTCATAATATGAAATATTTCATTGTAGAATTTTAAAGAAACTACATGTTTACTTATCATATCTTAAAACAAATCAATTTTTCAGAAATATAATAATTAAATTAAATTTAATGTAGTTTTAAATTTAAGTGAGGGTGATAAATTTTGAAATAATTCTAACTTCTGCGTACGAATACAAATAAATTGGAATTAATACACTTCGATAATATGTTACCTTTTAATTAACATGGCCAATATCATTACATACATATATGCACCTTTTTCATAAAATAAAAAATAAAAACGCAAAAAAAAATGTGTCAATATCTCTTCACCAATATTCACACATTTTTAACTTTCGCATTGTTATTCCACATACATACAATTCATATAATATACTCAAATATTTCTATCGATACTTGTCTGCCTGTAAACCGGTCACATCGAAATTTACGCTGACTGACTGACTGACTGACGACGACGCAAATCGAACACGTCAATTATTTGACATACAGCCACCCAACCAGCCAGCGTAACGCTCATCGCTACAAAGAGATAACTAGAGCAAGCGAACGCCTACATTCATACGAACCGTTGAATATGATGTATTACATTGTAACGAATAAATTTCAATGGAAGCAAAACGCCACGAACAGGAGGAATGACAGTTTGCGTATAATAACAAATATAATATACACCAATGCAGTCACCAATCTATTTAAATGCGTTGCTTTTTTTTTGCTATGAGAGTATTCTTTCAAAATTGTTATTACGAGAGAATATTATTTATTTATAATTTATATAAACATGTATCCGAAGAATTATGAATATGGATGAAACAAAAGTTACATGCCTAATTTCTATTTGAATGGAAAGAGTTTGTGCCACATCTTTAGTGAGACATTATATATTGTACATGGCGTAAATGTGTATGTATTTGTTAATATTTTTTATAAATTATATCTTCGTACATTTTATAATACCGTGTTAAAAAATTTATATTTAAAATATCGTGCACAAATAAAAATAAAACTCATACAATTTTTATCAAATTCTTTATTCTTTTACTGCAAGTCTCAACTCCATATTCTTACCTTTGTATACTACAAAACTGCAAACACTATAAACCCCGGCTATCTGCTTAGCGGTATACGTATTACGTCACTCCGTAAAATACTACCTTTTCGCATTTTCCAACTTAAGTCGCTCTCTTTCAGAGTTTACAACCGGCTGCATCACAATGCACCTGTTGGGTGATGGTAGCGCCGCCAAGCGGCCTCCTGCGCACGAGAAACGCCGTTGAAGTTTGCGTTTGTTCGATATTTTATTAGACGTATATAGACCAGTCGCGGACGTAGTCTACTATCTACTTGTGTTGAACAGGACTCGGGAAAAAAAAAAGAGAACGTCCGGACACGGTAACATGATTCTGAAATATATTCAGCAGGAAAACTGGGATAGTTTTAGTTTCATTCTTATTTTATTCAATGTAGAATAAATAGATGGATATATAGCTGAAATGGAAAATAAAAGTTGAAAGGATATTTTGACGTCGTATGAAAATATTTTATGTTTAATATGGTAATATATCTTTAGTTTTTTGCTACTCACTATAATAAATTACATTTTCATAGTTGACGAATTTATATTATATATTTTACAATTTCCATTTCTAAAGCTATGTCAATTTTGAAATATTTAAAAAAATAATTATTAAATTGTTTAACGGTTTCCTTAGTTTCCAAGTAGTAGGAATAAAAGAGCATGTATGTTTGGAGGAGACTGATTACGGAATGATAAAAAGAGTTTGTGCCACACCCTGATGGGTAGGTATAACATAAATAAAATATATCAAAAAGTAGTAAATAAGCATAATAATAGTGTGTGTATATAAAATACGAAAATATATGTTCAAAAAAGATTCCTAAAACCAGATTAAACTCAACAATACATCGCCAAAAATCAGATCAAATTGATCCGAATTTAAAAGTTCTCAACAGCATGGAGGCAAGTGTTTTGTGCTGTCAATACCATCAGCACTTCTCTACCCCACATCGTCGGCAGAAACCAATCGGACCGAGCATTTGCCGGGGCGACTTCAGTCCTTCCATAGCCCGAAGGCGAAAAAAAAGATGCCGCACCGCGCGTTCGTCGACAAATTCAAATATGCGAATAAAGTTTAGGGATGCGCATCCAATATTCCATAGTAGTTTCAGCAGTTCAATATAGAGTCGCTTTCTCCGGCGTCGGATTCGCTTCTTTGCCCACATAACTGATGTGCGCTGACCGAAACGGGAACGGAGATGAAATGGACCTTGTACTAGGTCCCATCCGTATTGCCTACCGAATTACCATAAAAAGTAGTAAAAAACCCAATTTCCAAAGATGGATTCATTTTTACATTGTGACGCTGTTTCTTCGCCTGGGACAAATATCGAATGGTAAAATAACATTGTGCATTTCGATTTATTCACGTAACTTAAGTACGGACTCTTGAAAATGACGTTACAGTTATCTAGGCTGATTTTTTACATTTTAAAATGCTCCAAGAAAGTAACATATTGCAACAAAAGTTTATCCCCAACACTTTGCTTACAGATACAATAAAATTTGATTGATATTTTTTCGCATAAGTTTGATATTATTCACGATAAAATTGATATAATTTACGACAGGAAAATATAATAAAAAACAACTCGTAATATTCCTCACGATAAAAAGTGTAAGTGATCGACAAAGTAGTTTTTCTCGCAAAAAAAATTAAGTGTATAACAAAATGCGTAAGTGAATGATAAAATATTTATTCTATAACAATAAACATATAAATGATGACCGTTTTAAACAAAAACAAAAAATTAGTTTATTATTTTGTCGTAAACATTCCTATTTTTTGTAATTTTACATGTTTTGTAAATATAATTATTCATAAAAAATGCAATATGTAAAACCTATGTAAAATTACATATATTTTTACAGTGTAAAGACAAAGCAAAAAATTGATATTTTTTATCTTCCAATTTCAAATTTACTAATTTTGCGAGATATAAGAAACCAAATTTACAATTTTAGTAGTTACTGATTTCAAATTCAATTCATATTAAAATTTCAGTTATTATATATTTACTTAGTTAATACTGAAATTTAAATAAATATCGAAAAATTTTGATATATATTTTATTAAAATAAAATAAATAAAATTTAGATTAAATTTTTAATGCATATAAATGAAAACGTAAACAGTATGTATATAAATGCAATATATTCAAATTAATATATTTTTTTTCGTTCTATTATTCTATTCGATGCCTTTTTGCTTGAACAAATATGCGAACGGAGTTAAAAGAAAACGGAAAAAATATATATGATTGATATTCAGCTTGAAAATAAAATTATTTCGAGTGGAAAAATAAAAAGAAGGGCTATATTTGCGTGCGAAAAAAACTTTTGACTGACATGTAAGAAATATGTCAAATAACAGAAAATATAAAATTTTATGTTTATTCTGATTTTACGCTCATATCTTTTTATTTATTTATCACATAATAAAGATAAAACGCATACAGTTATTTATTTATAATCATGCATATAACGCCATGTACCCAATTCATTGTCAAGTTAACGAGAGAGGTAACTTACAAAACATTTAGCAACGTTTCATGCAACTTACTCTTTAAATTTTAAGTTTTGTCATACTGCCACAAAAAATCGAAGTGTTAAATATGAAAAAATAAAATAAATACTTTAAATATTTTCAAATTTTATTCCAAACTCTTAAAACAAAAAACAGTACACGTTTTTTCTATTTACCTCGACAAAACATAGTCTTCAAGTATAGATAAGACAACAACGCCATCTGTGAAAATGCAGACAGGTTTCTCAGCATATGACATGTCTAAGGCTATGCCCCGCCAGTTACCATTTCCTGCAAGACGCACGTCTGTATGTTATGCTACAATATGAAGGAATGATTGATGTGTACGCTTTCTTTCTATATCGATAAATAAAATATGTGGGGGTATATTTTGTGGATGTGTGTGTATGTGGGTGTGTTTATTTATGGTAATAGTTTGTCGAGCGAAACGTGACAAGATCGACTGAGAAATATCGAGTAATGATACGCGCGAATATTTATATCGTCATATCGCAACAATCTATATAGGTAATTTTGTGAAGTGATATGTACACTTTACTTTGAAAAGAAAATACAAATTGAAATCGTTTCAACAGTTTGTTTCATTTTATTTGTTGTTGCTGATATGATAAATTAGTTACTATACATAATAACCGGTTATTATGAATAATCAAAATAAAATAAAATAAATGTAAAAATCAACTTATTGCTATCTAGCAATAAGTTATACGTTTTATCTGCTACGACACAACTCTGTATTGGTCGCTGTAAATCCGTCAAAATTTCTAATTTCAGGAGACCGTTACATTATTTTACACACTAGAAACTTTCAGAAACTGCAAAAGAGTCGTTTTTTTTAAAAGTGTCTAAATAGTGTTCCTTTTAATGTAAATCAAGAAAAATCTATGCCTGAAACCTAAGCAGTTGATTCAAAATTATAGATATTACAATTATTATTAATGTGTAATAGCAATAAATAAATATAATTCTTAAGAATTTTAAGAACAAAAATCATATATAATGACAAATAAATCATAACATTTTCAAATACTGAAAACTACTAAAATACAAATATACAGTATCACCAATTACTAGAATAAATTAAAAACTAATTTTGTTAACATAATATTGAAAATGTACGCGAAATAATTGAATTAGCAAAATATATAATTTTAAATTGAATAGAAATTTAATACGATGGATGGACGGAATTATTTCTGTTGCAATATAAAATTGACATACAACATAGTTTTAGAAAATATGATTGGATAGAATGCTGATCAAAGCGGCTATGACGATCGACTGACAATCGCATTGCCTGTTTTCACAAATTGCTACTACGTAACAAAGTTAATCTCCAAAAATGACATACTACCATAACATTCACTATGCATTTTATAAAGTTTTCATTCACCTGTTGAAACACTTTGTAAAGTAATGCGCTGAAGGTTAATTATCACCAAGAAATCGTAATTTAATATTATAGATTTTTGATGAATTGTTTCATTAAGTATAACTGTATAATTAATATTGAATGATTTCTAATAATATAAGTGTTTCGCGCAATGCTAGTATTTAAAAATTTGAATATATTTTTCATTTATATATTTGACTATGTCTGTGTCGTTGTGCTCCAGGGCTGTGTTGCTTAATGCGTTATAATTTGAAATGCGTGTCTATTCCTTTTTACTTCTTTTTGCAGTTGTATACCTAGTTAAATACCTCACAATACAGCTTGTCAAAAGAGATTAAAAGTACTTTTTCTAGTTTTGCAATTTATTGTTTGAGTATGAAAATAATATAAAAGCAAAAATGGATTAATGTCTTAGGAATTCAATTGCACATTGTCATATTGTTTCATATTTATATATCTGTTTTTGCTGTCATACTGTTTTTAGTTATTTATTTAGTCTATAAAGTTTTATAAGTTGTCAAATAATATTTATATTGAAATATATTGAAAAAATTGACAAAAAGTAAATTTTTATGTTAATATTGCATACATTAAAAGCTTTCATAACTAAGAATATATATTTGAAAAAATACGGAAAAAACTATATTATTTGCTTTGTTAATATAGTAAAAATAACTTCAATGTAGTTACGTCAGGAATTCCTGATTTAATTTACAATAGTAAAGTTATGTTCCATCTCTTCTTATTATACACTAGCATATACTGTGCACATATTTTTATTTCACGCAAAGCAACAGAAATATATTTTGAAAAAATATTTAACGAAAGTTGCTAAACAAGTTATAACTAACAACTTCTATTTGGAACATTTTTCGATACGGCTAAATAATTTTTTCTTACTTTTTCATATTTTAATTATATATATATATATATTCACTAATTTATTTAATAAGATGACGGTCGCTTATGTAGTCTCTACAACATATTTTCTTATATAAAATTAATACATTTAAAAAATATATTAATAATATTTTGTTTTATATGACAATATTTATACCAAAAACTAAATAATATTCTAATATATATATCAATATATTTGGTTGCATATTTTACTACAGAACCGATATATAAAATATATGTATCTAAAAATGTATTAAATAAGAACTAGCAATAAAAACATATATATACTTGTAACTGCATACTCGAAGCATATACTCTCCCATACCATATTACATTTGAGATATTTCTTTCAAATCGAAAGTATAGTTACTATTTCGTTGTCGATCGGAAACTGTCTGTTATGAAAGTAGTCTGGACCACATATCACACGTTGCGGTTGACCTTTTTCTTCTGTTTTTCCCGCCTTTCTGCCCGGAATTGGCACCGGAATTGTCCGGAATTGCGGCACCGGACCGTGCTCGTGTTGTGCACTTCCGTTTCCGCTGAATCGACGCGCGCTCGATTTTTCTTTTCTTTTATTTTTTTTTCTATTTTTCTCTTGACTTGAAGTTCGAGTTTTTCCGACTTGCAAGGTGACCGTGTCAACGGTGTTTGAATGGAAACACAGTATATACCGAACGGTTTCTACTTTTTTATTTTGTTTTCGAATCGAATTTGTTTTTATTTTTTCTGTTTTTTGTTTAGGTGACCATTTTTGCTGCTGATATGAATAGAAAAAAATATGTCCAGTTTTTCTGCAATTGTTGAGTCTGATTCGTACTGAAGATATTTAATACAGTTTATTTTAATTAAAAATATATTAAACGTATAATAAATTTATTGTTGAATCAAAAATTTTATATATATATATAAAGATAAAAATTTCGTGGGTTAAAAGCAGTTTGTTAGAGCTTTTGATAAATAACACTCAATTGAAATACTATCCAAGCTTTCAATATATATTCATATCATCATCAGGGAGAATTCGTAGAGACAGTAAAAAATTGAATTCATTCAATGAATAAAACATTTTTAAAAGGCAACCATTATACGAAATAATTATAACAACAATCAAGAAAACTACACAGTTATTGAAATAATAAAATTAGTATTTGACCAAGACATATGGTTAAAAATATTTTAAAAAATGTCTACACGTACAAATATTTTGTTACAAAAGAGATTGAACATAGTGAGTAGGTATATTATAAGATGTATAAATTTAAAACAATAATAAGTTATTACGTGTATTGTATATGATAATACTCAAAAATATTGAGATTTTATATTTTTCCCAAAATTTCACAAGTTACTCAGTCATTGCATCGGCTTGTTAGCCGAAAAACATAAAATCTCAATATTTTTGAGTATTATTATATTAAATTTCACAATGACAATATGAACATTTATTTGTTCAAGGTTCATTACTATTGTATATGTTTATACCTGTTACAAAAAGTTGAAAATTATAAATGATTATTAACATGATAAAAACAAATGTAATTTTGAAAACAAAACAAAAACTCTGTTTAGTCAGTAAATAATATAAAACTTTTAAATTTGACATTGTTCTCTTATTTTTTTTTTAATTTTTGGAACCCTGATGAAGGTATTAAATTTATCGAAAACTTAAAATTAGGTTTATTTAAACATCTGTCTAGTCTGACTAATATGCACAGTATTTTAAATCTCAATTAATCATTATCATGATTAAACTAAAAAATAAAAAAACAGAGTCGGAGTCCATAGTTGTTTTTTTGTCGACTCCACACCTCTGAAAAATAGTTGCTCGGTTGTATCAAAAGTGGCAATATTTCCTCGCTGCCACCAAATCACACTGCAACAGCTTGTACGTGCGTAATTTGTAATTGTAACCGCGAGACGCTGAACAAACGACGATCAACGACAAACAGTCGACACAGTACCCGACCGCCAATCAGTACACACGAAACTTTTAATTAGTATTTACCGTGATGTAGTGAAAAGCACTAATTACTTGTTTGTATACACGCGTGCTTCTCATTCAATTAATTGATTTTTTTTCTAATTACGATAGCAGCGTACCACTGACGCGACGAGGTTTGCGGTTAACCCGGCTCTTTTAAATGATGCCTGCGCCTGTGTTGTTACCCCTGATCGGATGTTGTTATTTTGGGAATGCGTGCGCAATTAGTGTTTCGGTTTTGTGATTTATTTACTAGTGGTTATTTTAATTTCATTATACTTTATTTTTATATAGAAATATTGCATTATTTTTTTCAGTTGATAATTGCAGAAAATAAAACAAGTTCATTTGATGTAAATGCTGATTAAATATTAATATTTTATTGCTTGCAATAGTTTTTTTTGCATATTGAGTAATAATTTTTTATATTGTAGAGCCCTTAAGAAGGCAACAGTGATTGCCAAAACTTTGGCGATGTGATAAATAAAAACAATTTGATTAAATTTCGTCCATAGTTTTATTGGTTTTATGGTTTATCTTTTTCTAACCACAGTGACTTAATATTAGACACATAGTTTATAAAATATATACAATTTTTATGATTGAAATATAAAAAAAATATTTTCACTTGACGTAAGAAGTTATTTTATTCTAAATACTTTTATAAACAAAACAGTAAAAATAATATCAGACAGAAACGGCAAATACAATTTTTTCAATTGTTGAATATTAAACTGTCAATAAATTTTTATTTGGTTTATTAAAATATAAAAACATTTTATTAAAAACTTGCAATATATAATAATAAAAAACCTATATGATTTAGATTTAGTATTTTACTATGATTTACTCGTATACAAATAAATATTGAAAAAAAAAAACTTATATATCTAAAGAACATTTTTTGTTTGTCAATGATTTATGTGTTGTTATGTTTTTATAAGTTGCTTGATATTTTATGAAGTATTTATGTTTCGAGTGGCAGTCTAGTGAGCAACTAACAACACGGCAACGATGTTAAAATACATTGTTACGTACGACGATTCAGTGAAGGAGTAACTCAAGTACCTACAGCGAATACGACGGTGAAGGACAGCGTACTAAAGCTAGACAATAGCAGGAACTTATCAGGCTGGTAATTTTATAGAGTGTTCACTTTTGGAGACGCACATATGTAACGCATACTATAGTTTTTGATTTTTTTAAAATTTATAAGTTACCTATAATTTGAAATCTATATTTTAAAGACGTGTTGTTGACGTCATTTGGAGTTTAAAATGTTTAATAGACATCAAAAAATAAATTTCTGCAATGCAAAAAAAAAAATGAAACAAAAATTAAAGGTGTATTTTTACAAATTCTGCTTAGATTATTTCAATTAGCTGTAATTCAAAATAAACGTTTCCTATAATTGATCTAAAAAAAAAAATTTCTTTTTGTTTTTTGTCTTTATGTTTCAGAAGTTTATCTTTCAATGGCTATACTTCAGTTATTAAACATTTTTGACTCACAAATAACTTAAATATTACGTCTTGAAATTTCTAACTTTTAAATGAAATAATTTTTTACGATTTTTTCTCATATTCAATATGTGGATATTTCTAGAAATTATTATTTTAAAATTAATACCAGTTATCTAAATACTTATTATTTAGATAAACTTTTATTCTAATATCTATTATCTCATCTAAATAATATAAAAATACTGTATTTTTATCTAGATCATCTTTATATTTATTTACCTCAACAGTGTTTATATGTAAGGATTTCTGTCCCATCTCCATCACTAAATACTCTCTGATAGCAACACCAGCATCCTGCAGTTAGGCTAGCGTCACGGTACGGCTAAGCAGGACAACTGCGCGTTCCCTCGTTCACACAGCAGGAACGAACGAAAATGCTATTGTACCCTCAACACGTTCATAAAACATCTTTCGCTTACTGATTCTGTCTCACAAATTCAATAATGCGTCGACAATAATACGCACCAGGAATATCCTATGAATACGTATACACATACAGACACATCGTACACACACACACACACACACGCATACACACACATATGGGCCAGTGCAGGCGACAGAATAAAACCTAATAATATGTGAACACAACCAGCCATTTTTCATAGATGATAAACCATGTTTAGAAATTCCATTGGCAGGTTACCGCATTAATGTATGGGTATTGAGTGTATATTGAGTGCTTTGCTTTAAATTTACCTGCTTCGCCATGATTTTTAGAAAATTTTTAAACGGTGTATGGTTAGATAAATCTATTTTTAAGATAAATCGAGTAAGTGATTTTTTCTGCGTAATATTTTTATTAAATATTTACTGATTTATTCGTAAAAGTATCCATTGATACACCCGTTGATTTTATTTAAAAAAATTTGACAAGCAAATAATTAACAGAAATTATTTAATTAACATAAAATAAGATTTTAAATATAACTACATATAAAATTAAAAGGTAGATAAAATAGTAATTAAAAAATGTATATTGCTTTCAAAACCATAAAAAAATATCTTTGATTAAAACATTAATAAACAAGAAATTAAAAAAGAACATATTGTAACAATACTGTATTTAAAAAGCATAACAAATTTAATATCCTCGTTGTTAATACGGTAATAAATTTTATCTTCATTTTATTTTAAAGTCTTTTCCACATAATTAAAAACTTAGCAATATTTAGTAAAATATTATGTAAATTTACGATCAGCGAATACAAATAAATTCCATTTTTATGGCAATACAGAGCGCAGCAGCACATAAAAAGATAAAAAAACCGAACCTTATGTGGTATGACGTATAATTCTTTCGGTTAAAATTTATGTTTATGCTTAAAATATTAAACACAGAGAGGGAAAAAGCCATTTCTAAAAGTGCTTGATTTTATCATCGTTTAAGTATCGGGTAGTATAAAACTTGAGACGCTTCCATACCTTACATAATATACTTATCAGACAACTAAATAGAACACCAACATACCGGGCTGAAAATACTGAAATAGAACAATGACTAATACAAATTTGGCTACGTCAAAAAGTTTTTCTGAATGAAACAAGAACGAATTTATTTTTACTCGATTTTGTTCATATTTCATGTCAAATGTATTCGCAAACAACGCCCTATGCGACTGAATACAAATACGGTGTAATAGATTTGTATTGATAATTCGATCAATGGTGTAGAAAAAAGTTTTCTGAATTTCGATTAGAATAAATGAATATGAAATTAGAAAACAAGATGGATAATTTATTGATATTTAAGAGCGGACTGATAGGACATATGTGGAAGAAAAAAAGTCCGTGGAATATTTTAATAATTTATATATTTTAGAGAATGAAAAATGTGTTGTGATTGAAAAAAAAATAAGATAAACAGCAAAACATATTTATTATGTAAATGTTACTGTTTAGATTTTAAATTACAAATTATGTTTGTTTTAATATTAACAATTACAAATAGAGAGACAGTTTACGAATGAGTAGAATTTATGGTATATTTTGGTATATAGTAAGTTCTTAGTTTATCGTTTCTGTATTTATAAGTAATTTTTATTTTTAACAGATGATATTAAAAATTTCTATTAGTGACGTATATCCCTTGTTAAAGTAATTGAACTATAAATTATTTCACCTTAATAAAACTTTAAAATAAGCGATTATTTTCTGAAACAAAATTCGAACGTAGAAATAAGCAAATAGGTAAATGTGCAAACAATAAGCCATTAATTTTCTCACCTATTTAACAAAGTGTTTTATGTAATAGTTGAATACAGGTATTGTTACCAAGAAGTTTGCCACAAATTCAACATAATACCAGCCGCTAAGAAACTTAGT
Source organism: Clivina fossor (assembly GCA_963966155.1). Lineage (NCBI taxonomy): Eukaryota > Metazoa > Arthropoda > Insecta > Coleoptera > Carabidae > Clivina > Clivina fossor. Next base: position 88,692 of record CAWYQG010000483.1, read on the forward strand.
TGTTGCCATAAACCTTTACCGAAACTTACCACGTGAAACTGCATTTACTTTATTGAATATTACTAGTTATATTAAAATTTATTTACAAAGCAAGCGCGGTAATTATTGAAGTTTAAGAAACTATTTACTAACTTTAAACTAAATAATTCGTCACAAAATTATTTAATACAGTTAATAATATTTTATAATATAAAATTAAAATAAAACAGCTCTAGGATATAGTTTTGTATTCATTTTTATTAACAAACAACGTTTCGACATACTCAACGTACATCATCATCAGGAAAAAATTATACAAATGACATTATAGTAAATATACAAAATATAGAAACAAGTTTCTAGGTAACAAAATAAATATTAAATATTTAGCACATTTAAATTTGGAATTATTTTCTATCATCTATGAATAACAGTCGCATTAGATAAAATGGATTATTCTTGTAGTTTGAATATTTCTACTGACAGATACATTATAATCTTTGATCTTTGAACAGATAACAGAATACAGCTCTTAATTCCACAAACAGTACTACAATAATATTTGTTCAATTTGACAATGGATTACCGTTGAGTTTATCTATATTTAAATATGTATGGAATACTAATATTCTCTGTTTCTAGAGCTTGCAAATAAATTAAAGTTTATTTGAATAAATTTTCAATATTTATAATACATTAAATCTACTTTTAATGTTGTAATATTTAAATCCTTGGATAGAAAATCTGATCTGATATATAAATAAATAAAAGAATATATTGGTTACAGGAATATATATACAAAAGTTTGAATTTCACATACGTAAAGATTTATAGCAAATAAAAATACAATATATGTAGAGTCTTCCTTTGAAATACATATATTTTTCAACAGATTTTCTACACACACAAAAATAAATTTTATTCAGTCTGTTACGGGGAATCTATTGCTGGGATTTTAGTAAATTTAAATATGCAAGATCATGCATACGATAATTAATCAAATAGTAATAATACATTATCTTATATTATGAAAAATAGAAATAAAAACATATTACTATTATATCAGTAAAATGCTAAAAATTGTCATCACAAATTTTAACTGTCTCCGGGTCTAAGTTATGTTTGTTTATTAAGTAATACGGTCCTGATTTGAGAGCAATACTTTCTGATCAATATTTGTACAAATTTAATGCAGTTTTTATCGTACTTTTAATCTCCAATTTCTTGACGTTATAAAATTAGATTAATATCCAATTTCTTAACCATATTACCTTACAAACTAAATATAGAACGAAAGTCTGAAAATAAACCATAATTTAAACTAGATTTACAATCTTCAAATCTCTTTTTCAACACATAATAACCATTTATATCCAGCAAGAAATATTTTCCGGGCAACATCCTTAAGATTACTCCATCTACGTAGCCTTATGTTGCCGGCATCAAAGTATTATTTCCCGGGTAATGTATTCATTTACTTTTCATGGTCGCGTGAACTTGCTGTCGCTGACGGCGTGAAATGCAACCAACGACAAAACCTAGTATTTTTTTTACCAAACATAGCGTTGGAATGTATTTGACTATATTGCCCCCGTATATGTCCTGTATTCTGGTGTAATTTTGAGAAAAATGCCCGAAAATTCTGGACGTGATTACTTTTTCTGGCAAACTCTGTGAACTGTGTTGTTTGACTGTTTGGCTGTTTGTTTAGGACAAATCTACGGGGAGGTTTATTTTTTATTTAGAGATTGGTTTAACGGTGTTTTGTGATAGAAGTAATAGGGTATTGTACGTCGATTGTGGTTCAATAAACAGTTGTTTTGATTATTTGAAATTTATTTATGTTTTACTTATGAAATTGTTATTTTTAGCCATTTAGTAATATGGAATTATTTTCATAGAATACATTAAAATAAGTTGAAGTTCTGTTTTATTTTATATTGAAATTCGACGTTTCGATATACTACATGTATATAATCATCAGGAAAAAAATATGTATGTCTTGATATAAATTAATTTTATCTGGAATAGAAAAAGTTTATACCACACCTTTACGGATACATTGCGTAATTACGTACGCATATTTATATCTATGCATAAAAAAATTGCTATTGTTCCAAATATTAATATAAGATTTTTTTATAAAAAAAATAAAATATTTTAATTCAAAAACTTAAATTAATATTATAATATATAAAAATACAAATTAAAAAATATTAAATTACAAATCGCTTAGCAGAACCTAGTTTCGTAATTTGTTAAAATTAAATTTTTAATTAAATTACAAAAAAAAAATTTATTATTTCTAACATGTACTATAATTTTTTTTAACAATGTTTATATAAATCCAAATTTATATAAAATTATAAATAGATAAATATTGTTCAGACATTAAAATATGAACACATTTTCCGTTAGTTTTTTATTCACAAAGTTTTTCCCAAACATTCACAAAGAACAACACATTTTTTATATTTTTCTTTATTCTATACTATCTATCCCTACCTCCAAAACTCCATTCGTTTTAGTGTCTCAAACTTGACTCAAACCAGCAACTTCACCGCAGATAATAAATGTTAGAAAGATATCGCGCAGAAACCTCAGACTTTTAACTTAATTGCCGCTGTCGTACATTACCGGTTTTTTCATGATACGAAGCTTTAGAAAATAAAAACATCGTACAACATATAAACGCATATTTTATGTTCATTTTTTGACAAATAGTTATTGCAAATACAACATCCAAAATACTATTGTCAATAAAAATGTGAAGACATCCAGCAATTAATTGAATTTACTCGGACATAGTAAATTGGTCACTTTTAAATTAAAGTTTAGATTGCCAAATATAAATAATACAAATAATATTTGAGTAGTGCACGAAAGTTTGATATCAATTTTAGCAATTTCAGTATATTTTAAAATTTAATTATAATTATTTATGTGTTTACGTTTTCAATTTTGAAAATTTAATTTAATTACCAAATTTGATCTAAATCTTAATATCTCTCGAACAATTAATTAAGGAACAACTTAAGAGATTTAATTATGGCCAGATAAAATTATTTAGCTATCAGCTTATTTAGTAACAATCTTTTATAATTATGCAATAAACCAGACTCAAGTATAATTTTACTCTTGTAGTAAAGAATATATTTTGAAAATAAAATAAAAACGCTAAATATTTACAATAATATACAAAATAGAAATTTATGCACAAAGTGCATAAAGTAGTACTTTATTTCACAATGCATTATTATTATTATTCGAAAGATTGGTGTCATAAAGTCCCAGAGCACTGCGGCCTAGTGGCCTATTGTACTGTCCCTTTGAACTATCTCATGTAAGAAGTCCTGTCTCTCTTATGAAATCCAGTATCTTGGTCCACGGTAATTTATGCACTGAGTCTCTCTCTATCTCGTCTAGTCCAAACTTGTTGTATCTTTTTTGAGCTAGAGAGTCACAGTCGCAAATCAAGTGTAGAGGTGTTTCAAATGACTCTCCACATTTTCTGCTTATTGGGCTATCGTTTAAGCCCAGTGTGTGTTGGTGCTTTGCCAGATGGCAGTGTCCACTCAAGATACCCATCATATCTCGGATACTTTTCCTACTAAGATTAATAATATCTATAGCGTTTGGATTAATTCTATCCGGGAGAAATGTTTTGGTGTGCCTTTGTTCGGCAGTTTCCAGCCATTCTCCTGTATGTTTTTTATGCAGCCACTCCGTGACTGATTTCTTTGCGGTTTTATAGGGAATCCCGCACAATACGTAGGTATTATCTTGGTTAATCCTAGTACCGTCTTTTGCAAGAGTGTCAGCCATTTCGTTGCCTCCAATGCCCTGATGACCCGGCACCCACACAATACAATAATATACAAAATAGAAATTTATGCACAAAGTGCATAAAGTAGTACTTTATTTCACAATGCATGATTCTCATATAGTATTTTTTTACAATTAGAAATAATTCACATATATCAATAACCAAATCTAAAGTTTTTAAGGCCAAAATTCAATTTATTTGGTTCTTTCAGTAAAGATATTTACATAATGCTAGAGTAAAATAAAGATCATTTTTCAACATTTTGTTTAACTTATTTTTACTATTGCCATAAACAAATATTTTACACACAAGAATATAGTGAAATACATATTTTTTTATCAATTATAATTTTATAGTTTAAAAATCACATGATTTAATAAGCTAAAAATAATCAGATTCTTTTAGCTTGTTAAAATAATTATATGTTTCATTTTGTTTGAATATGATAAATATTTACATATGGATAAATACAACTTAAGTAATTATCAGTTTATAATTAAATGTTGTAGGTAATATAATTAGGAAAAACCAAATATTGGAAAAATTATTGAACTATGTTTTAGTGTACGCCTGCAATATATGAAAAATAAAATTACACAAGACAGTAAATTGCTAGACAATTAACACTTCCTATCATTAACAATTTATGATTAAAGCATACCAAATTAGAAACAATAACAAACTAATTACAAGAATCCATCAAAGTCTTGATTGATCCATCTAGGCATCTAACCATAAATTACCTCTACGATGATGCTATCCGCTTTACAAACTTACTCACTTAAATCAGGTAGGTAGATAAATTTAGAAAGCTGTGCAGCTAGCTCGCTGGCCGAACATTTTAATTCCGTTCCGTGGAAGGACATGAGAGCAAACAAGTCGTGACCGCCTGCTGCGGCTTGCGTTTTCAACGTCTATTAATTTTTCCCTTCGCTAAATCCTTCGCCGATGTCTGCGAGGGAGAGAAACGGATAATCTGGACACCCTTGGCCTCTTAATAGCCGAAGCATGCAAACAGTGTATGTGGTTTTTGACTGACAAGGAAATACTGTCGTATGCCCTGCTTGATTTTTTGTACTAAATTTATTTTATCTTTAAAAATTCATGTATTTATTAATAATATTAATAAACACAGTAAAAATGAGATTTTTGCTTAAAATACAAATTATTACTACAGGAGATCGGTTGTTGAATGAATTGGATACAAAAAGCGCAAAATAGTTTGTTACTTCGTAACTTGTTTATATATTCTGTTTATTTACTGTAATATCATACAGAACTATATCATTACAGAACTATATCCTAAAATATATTTTAATATTTATACTTTTACTGCACCAACAATGTACATATCTAAAAAATTAACTATAACACATAAACTTATTACTTATTTATTTTATTACATAGTTAATACTTCAGTTAAATATATATATTGCTTACTTCTTTAAAAAAAATGTTTATTTTAAAGTCATAAATAAAAATAAACGTTTATAAAAATACAACCCAAAAGCATTATTACACACCAGAATAACCATGGTTACAACCGCAAACGAACTGTCAGTGTGTTGGCGTAACCAATATATTTGTGGGAAATGTTCCAACAAACAGCATATTATTTTATTTAGTCGTCATTCTGTGTAAACAATGTGTCCCAATTCGCACAAAAAATTTTTTTTTTATATATTTTCTATATGAACTATATTCTTTAATATCTTCTATTTATTATTATATACTTGTGGTTGTTTTGGTTTATCCGTAACGTAACTCAGAAAGATGATAGAATTAATGTTGTAGGTAAGGATATGAATCTTGTGTTGAATGTTGCTAAGTGGTATTATAGTATTATAAATGTGGATAACGCAAAAGTTACTTCTCTGGATAGGAATGTTTGACGGAAACAAATTTAGGGTTATTTAAAAGAATTTGTGCAACATTTTTTCAGTACATGGCGTGATTATGTATGTATGTAATTCATAATGGAGATATTGTTAAATTTTAATGTTAAATTTCGAAAAGAGCAACCGCAAATATCATTTGACAATTTATTGATTAATTTACTATGTTAAACGTCGGTTAAGTTATACTTCGATATTTGAATTTTTAAATTTTTATATGTTTTATTTATTCTATCAAAGTTTATATTTCAAAAATCAAGTGGCTATATTTTTAACTGTGTTAAAAAAATTGTAAAATATTTAACATTTTTCTATTGCTTCCTAAAATATTATAAACAACACAATAACCAAGTAATTACAATCTCATTATAAATGTTATTTTCATAACATATACATGACAACAATGCTCTTTAACTAATTTTTCAATTTTAGCAAAAATATGTGAAATATAATAAAATATTGATTTTTTATTATTCAATATATAAATTTAAAAATTATAAAGAAAACTTCTAGTTACACGGAACATACTTTAAATATTCCAAAACATAAAAAAAAATTAAATCTGTGTATTGACCCAGTTTCTTTCTAAATTTTCATATGTTTTCTCAACAATTTTATTCAAATTCAACTGTATTTCAGAATCAACAACGATATAGTCAGACAGTAAGCAGCAGGAAACAGCAGGAGGGTGCCGACCAACACAATTCTACCAGCAGCACAGCAGTGTATATATATATATATATATATATATATATATACGTACTTTAACATAATAACTACATTTTTTATGAAAAATACGCTTCATTATTCAGCCTGGAAGCTGGTCCCTCGTATACACGTACATACAGTGTGCTACCTCGCACACACAACGGCTATATCATCATCAAAGACGTTTTAGCGTCACATTCTCTTTCCCTGTATATGTGTGTGTTGTACACCTCTCACAACAATACATTATCTTCCATCTTTGTCAGCTATTCCTGCTGGATGATATGTCGGTCCTGCTCGGGGCAGGAAAAAAACCGCCAACCGCGGTTTATCAGCGGGAAATGTAACGCAGGAATTATAGCAAGTTGTTCGACGCAAACATGCTTTTTCTCGTTAGAACGAGTGTGTATGTGAAAGAGAACGGGAGAAATTGGGAAGGAGCGGCTATTGTCGTTCTTAGGAAATTCAACACGTTTATATTTTTCCTGCTAGTCGAGAAATTGTTACCGCTACCCGTATGAATTACGAATATTTATTTTGAAAATATTCTTGAAATATTGCCTAGTTTTTTCTCCAGATGCAATATATTCTTAGTGTAATTTGAGGATAAAATTTCACTATTATTTAAGTGTTTCTAGACACTATGTAAAATGTAAACAAATTATTATACGTTATAATTTAAAATAAGTAATGTTTTATTTATTTATGATTGTGTTTACTATATTTTAATGATTCTATCATCTTGAGCAAATGTATAATGAACGGTTAGTTACGACTTATATATAATATGTAAATAATATTAAAAGTATACGTCTACGAGAACATCGGATGAGTAGATAGAATAGTATAATTGATAGTGTTTTGCGTGAGCAAATGTTTCTAAATTCTAAGAATATAAAAGCATGTATGACAGGTTTCACAAATGTGAATAAAAGAAAAGTTGCTTGTTTTAATAAGAATTTGTAGCGGAAACAAATTTTTGCTAATAATGGAAAGATGATTGCTTTTAATTGCAACTAAAATTTGAAATATAATTAGTTTTTAAAAATTAATACGTTTCTTATTTTTATTTCAGAATATGTTAAGATAACCAGATAGCATTTTTAACATTTTTAAAACCAAAAACTAAAACTATTAAAAATTATAACATACAAATATTAAATTTAAAAAATAAAGCTTATTTTGATAATAAGTGCAAAGTACCAAGTTATGAAAAAGCTGATTTGATGATTGAATGATAATGTACGTTTAGAGCAAATAAATGAATTTGTGTATTTGGATAGTTTATTGTCTAAAGATGGTCGCTTTGATCGTGAGATCGAAAGGAGAGAAAATGCTGATTGTAAGGTTTTAGATACTACGTAGAGTACTCTAAAGTGTTAGAATCAGAACTTACAAAAAACAAAAATTAATTTAATAGCAAGTGTAGCGGAAGAGGTTTGTAGCCACTGGATGGCCTCAATCTTAGGACAATAGTTTAGGTTTTATAGCCCAATGGAATGCTGTCAGGGTATTTTTCCGCCCAAATGTACAGAGGGTTTTACCCAACGGGCCAAAAGACGGAGTTAGTTGGTTCAGAGTTTTAGTGTGTTTTAGTTCGTCGACTTAGGCAGTTCAAAGCAAGTAACGATATTTTGTGAGTGATAGTGTATGTGCGATTCGTGTTTTGTGTTTTAAGTCTTGTAAATTCGGTTGGATTCACGTAAAAATAAACTTTTCGTAGTGTTTAATTATTATTATTTAAACTATACGTTACAGTGGCGCCCAAACTAGTGGCCCGAATTACATAAAAAAAACGAGAACACGTGCGTTTGCAATAGCCAAAGCGTCGAGAAAATACGGAACGTGCGCTTACGTAGTTCTTATAGCAATAACGTGCCGCGTCGTATTACGTAAAACAGAGAATTAAACGTGTCGAATACAACGTTTTCGTCAAATTTCGCTATTTTTTCAAGTGTACGTGCGATAGTGTAACCAGTCACAAGTCCGCGTTTCACCAGTAATAGAACCGCGTGTAAAGTCAGTGAAAAAGTGATAAACGTCGTCAAACGCGATTTTGCCGCCAAATTCGCGTTGTCTTGTTCACGTCGGAAGCGTGGGTACGCTTGTGACGTCATCGCAAGTTCGCGCGCTTTTGGTGCTGCCGCTACGCGTCAAGTATCCGTACCTGCGTCTGTCGTGCTGCGCGAACTGCCCGCGAGCGGCAATAGTTGCAAGTTTACGTCGCGCATACTGCCATCTAGCGGGAATATCCGGTAGTTTCGTTAGTGCGAGCTGCGCGCAACGCCACCTAGCGGAAATTTCTGCGAACCGCTTTGACAGGTGGACTTCGCGCCATTTTTGACATTTTGTTTTTTTGTCGACTGTCATCACGTCGGGTACCCGTCGAAGCCCACGACTGAACAGCAATATGGCTACGTTTACGGAAGCTCAATTCAACCAGCTGCTCCAAGGAATCCAAGCCATGTTGACTGCACCGGTACAGTCTCCACCACCGGTAAGCATAAGTGGAAATTTTTCCCGGTGTAATTCCCGATTCGGGGGAGGACCGGACGAAAACGTGGAAACTTTTATCGATGCGATCAGCGTTTATAAAGACTGTGTCGACATTTCCGATGAAAACGCTATAAAGGGAGTGCCAATGCTGCTCACCAGTACAGCCGCCGAATGGTGGACAGGCGTGAAAAGCAGCATCGGAAGCTTTCAGGACGCTTTGGACGGTCTCCGTGCCGCTTTTGGTGTAAAAAAGCCGGCATATCAAGTATACCGGGAGCTGTTTTCGCAAGAACAGGACGAGGAAACTAGAACAGACCTGTATGTTTGCAGAGCACGCGCACTTTTCGCCCAGCTGCCAAATCCAAAGCTCGCTGAAAGCGTACAGCTGGACATGCTGTACGGCCTTCTTCATCGAAGCATCCGAAAACGCGTCCGTCGAGAAGAGGTAAGCTCTTACGACGATTTGCTACGGTTGGCGAGAGTGGCCGAAGAAATGCATGAGAAGCCATCGAAGTGCGCACCACCTCAATCCAAAGAGCGGGACGATAAACGCAAGGATCGGCCAAGATGCCATCACTGTAATAATTACGGCCACATCAAAGCGGAATGCCGCAAATATGCTGCAAGCCGCAAGAACGATAGGAAGAGTTCCGCGCCGGCCGAGACGCCTCGACCAACGGAGACGACGCGTCCTGCCATACAATGCTACGGTTGCCGCGCACCCGGAGTTATTCGGAGTCAGTGTCCGACATGTAACCCAAGTCGCAGCACGGGAGCCACCTCGGCCGAATTCTCCACTCTGGAGGCGCAAGGGACGGCTACCATACGTCCGCGCGCGCGACCACTTCTGTCAATCCAGGTATGTGGAATCAACGGTACCGCATATCTAGACACCGCCGCGCAGCACAGCGTAGCTAGCCGCTCGCTGTATGACGTTCTAGTACGCAACGGACAACGGTTCGACACCGTGAATATCCGAACGAAATTAGCGGATGGCTCGGAAAGTTGCAATAGCATGCTCGTCACCGAAACGGATGTTGTACTATCATCGAAAACCATCAAAACGAAGTTCGTAGTGATGCCGAAGGCTAAACACACGCTTTTGGGCGTTGATTTCATTGAAAACGCCAAAATTGTTCCAAACATCTCGCGACGAACTTGGCACTTTTCTGACCAGTCCGAAGTCGAATACGATCTAAAGTTTGAATGCATGGATACGCCCACCATAGCGCTGCATGCACTTCAGTGTCTACGCGCAGACGAAGGGGTTATGCTCGATCCCGAACAACGAAGTGTCCTGGACAGCTTGCTTCAAAAACACCAGAACGTTTTTGAAGTCGCAACCGAGCCGACTCCCTATGCCGAGCATCGTATAAACACGGGCGATAGCCCGCCGATGTCGATGCCCCCATATAGGATGCCAGCCGCCAAGAAGGAAATCTTACGCGATGAGATCGATAAGATGATGGAGGGCAATGTTATCGAGGAATGTGAGTCGCCATGGGCAGCTCCGATAGTTTTAGTGCCGAAGAAGGACGGCACTGTCCGTGTGTGCGTGGATTATCGGAAGCTAAATGCTGTAACCGTAAGCGATGGGTATCCGTTACCACGCATCGATGATCTGCTGCACTCGGCTAAACGTACGAGTTATATGTCGACCATCGACTTAAAAACCGGATATTATCAGGTAGCAATGCGACCCCAGGATAGAGACAAAACTGCTTTCGTGACACCGTTTGGTACCTTTCGGTACAAACGAATGCCGATGGGACTGAAGAATGCTGGGGCTACGTTCCAGCGTCTGATGGACAAATTCCGCAACGGGTTACGTGACGGTAGTGTTTTAGTGTACCTAGACGATTTAATCGTGTTGTCGACAAACTTTGAAGAACATTTAGATGATCTGAGTGCTGTGTTCGAACGATTAGCGTTGTTCCGGCTACACGCAAACAGAGACAATTGTATATTCGCGCGCACCGAAGTGAAATATCTCGGCCATATTATCACTCAATGCGGAATCGAGGCCGATCCCGCCAAAGTTGCTGCAATCGCTGACATGCCTCCGCCGCGAAATGTTAAAGAAGTGCGAACTTTCATGCAGACATGTTCGTGGTACCGGCGGTTCGTTAACGCGTTCGCGCAGGTTGCCAAGCCGTTGAGCGACTTGCTGAAGAAAAATTCCATCTGGAAGTGAACCGATTCGGAACAGCAAGCGTACGAAACGCTGAAGACAGCTCTGACTACCGCTCCGGTGCTCAGACAAGCCGATTCGACGCTTCCCTACCTCATCCGAACAGATGCCAGCGGTTATGCCCTCGGGGTAGTTTTGCTACAGGGGGAGGGGTTCGATGAGCGACCAGTGGAGTACGCAAGCAGGCTGCTTACCGCACCCGAGCGGAATTATACCACTACGGAACGAGAGGCGCTGGCAGTTATCTACGCTGTGAAGAAGTTTCGAGGGTATGTAGACGGCGTATCAATTATTGTTGAAACAGATCATCAGGCGCTTAAGTGGCTGATGTCGCTTTCTTCTCCATCCGGCCGGTTAGCGCGATGGGCGCTTACTCTGCAGGAATTCGACCTGCAAATCCGCTACACACCGGGAAGGAAGAACCAGGTGGCAGACACGTTATCACGGCCGCCAAGTGGTGATATTATCACATATTCGGAGGAAGCGCATGTATGCACTTTTGCAATTGATTTACCACACCAAGGGCCCCGCGAAATCAGGGCAGCGCAGCTGGAAGATCCTGAAACGGCGAAAATAATCCAAAGTTTCGAAGAAGCTGACCATCCGGATCTACCAAACTGGTTGGCTCGGCATTACATCATGCTAGATGGCGTGCTGCATCGATTTGTACCGGAGGAAGATTCCGAAGAAGCGCAACTCGTGGTGCCTGCGTCGGAGCGTGGCGAGCTACTTCGCGAGTACCACGACGTTCCAATGGCCGGCCACTACGGGGCAGAAAGAACATACCAGAAATTAGCGGGCAGATACTACTGGCCCGGTATGAGACGGTACGTAACGAACTACGTAAAAGACTGCGCGGACTGCCAGAAATTCAAGCCGTCAAATAGCAAACCGTCGGGATTGCTACGGACGCCCGTAACGGGGCAAAGATTCGAAATTGTGGCGGTAGACTTGTTTGGGCCCTTGCCCGCTGCACCCACGGGACACCGTTGGATATTCACGGTAGAAGACGTAGCCACCGGGTGGATTGAGCTGTTCCCTCTTATCGATGCTACCGCAGTCGCTTGTGCAAGAACGCTTGTCGACGAAGTGTTTCTGCGTTATGGGGTACCCCGCCGCATAATCAGCGACAATGGCGTCCAGTTTGTAAGTGCCGTCACGCAGCATGTGATGCACTGCTTCGGAGCAGAACAAGCTTTGACTCCTTTGTTCCATCCGGAAGCGAATCCAGTCGAACGGAAACATCGGGACCTGAAGACGCAACTTGGGATCCTGGTGCAAAAGGATCATACGACCTGGGTCGATAAGTTGCCGGCGATCAGGTTCGCTATGAACACGGCGACCAACCAAGGGACAGCAGCGTCGGCCGACTACCTGACATTTGGACGCAGATTGCGTTCGTTCACCGACGCGCAGAGGAATTTTCGCCAGGTAATTTTGTCTGAGAACTTCGAGCCCCAAATAACGCCGTATTTGTTGGCCATCGACGAAGCGATGCGGGAAGCGAGGGACATGCGCGAGCATTCCCAAGACTTGCGGAAAACCCATGCCGACAAGAAACGACGCGGAGGGGTTCGCTACAATCCCGGGGATTCGGTGCTCGTCGAGACGCATGTATTGAGCGACGCCAAGAAGGGGGTCACCTCCAAGTTTGTTCCCCGTCGAGATGGCCCATACTTGGTGCTGAAGGGCTACGGAGACGTTTACGACGTGGCAGCTGTCAATGCACCTAACGTTCCGGTTGGCCGGTACCACTCGTCGGCACTGACGCCGTATAGAGGTTCCGGTGATGCGGTCCAGCCTGTCCATCCGATTCGGAAGCGTGGGCGACCCCGGAAGGAGCAGTAAGTTCTGGATCGTTTACGAGGGCGTTTGTCCGATCCAGAGGGGGAGTCTGTAGCGGAAGAGGTTTGTAGCCACTGGATGGCCTCAATCTTAGGACAATAGTTTAGGTTTTATAGCCCAATGGAATGCTGTCAGGGTATTTTTCCGCCCAAATGTACAGAGGGTTTTACCCAACGGGCCAAAAGACGGAGTTAGTTGGTTCAGAGTTTTAGTGTGTTTTAGTTCGTCGACTTAGGCAGTTCAAAGCAAGTAACGATATTTTGTGAGTGATAGTGTATGTGCGATTCGTGTTTTGTGTTTTAAGTCTTGTAAATTCGGTTGGATTCACGTAAAAATAAACTTTTCGTAGTGTTTAATTATTATTATTTAAACTATACGTTACACAAGTAAATTATTGTTGAAAATCTATCATTAAGTACAAAACGCGCAATAAATCAATCAAAATATTCAAATTACTTTAATAGAAAAACATAAAAACTAAAAAAAAAAAACCTTTTTAAAAAAATCTCAGACTTTTTATTTAACCTTCGACATGCGCCCATCCACTTTAACCTTCTTTAACCCAATCTGCCACGCATCCCGGGCAAAATTTTCATTTATCTATTCGGTCATCTCAATACCCCCCGATACCCGTCTTCAACACAAATACGTACAACTAGTCTGGGCTTTATCACGTGCACCTAACCTATCCGAAATCTTCGTTCGCCTGCCTGCGCTCCTCCATACACAAATCACGATATCGTGACCGAGAATCTCGATCTTTTAACCCGCTGCGCACGGCACTAACGCTTATCCCTTCGCCCCCTCCCCTACACTGGTTCAATGCGGGCTATTCTCTTTCGGAATAGGAACATTTGTTACACACGAAAATCAGCGATACCGCGTGTGAAAATTAAATAAGCCACCGGGTAGAGAATGTTGCGTTTGTTTACCTTAAAAAGTGGTTGTTTCAGAGCTAGAAGTAAGTTTGAGGTTAACTGCTTGTGTCTAATTAAACCAAAAGTTTGGTTGTTTTCGTAGATAAAGAGTATTAATGTTGAAGATGTTTTAAAATATTAATAAAATCAAGATATTTATTTACACATGTCAACTTATATGAAAATCTTAAGATAAATACTATAACACTGTACCCTAATGCACAGGCCTCGGTAAAAAAAAATAAGCAAGAAAAAATTTGGAAGCAAGATAATCTCGACTAATTTTGTTGAATTAAGCATTATTTTAATTACCAAACCCTTAACTTAAATTGAAAATTAAGCTAACAATAATAATATCAAAATTATAGACTAATTATCTTACATACTTATGTAAATAGAGTGTTTTTATTATAAAATAATTATTTCAATCAGAAATAAATATAGGTCCACCGGAGAAATGTTTTGGTGTGCCGTCAGCCCAGTTTTCCACTGGTATTATAACTAAAAGTCAAGTAACTTAGAACTTGCAGTAACATATAATAAACGAAAAGTAAATAAATTTTAGTTCGATTAATAATATAAGATTTAAAAACAGATTGGTATATGAATATCAACAATTTTTAATTTTATGAACAACTAAAAATTAAATTGAAACAGCATGATCTTTTGTTTTACAAAACTATATGTAATATGGCTTATAAAATATGTGTTAAGGAAAACTTCTGTCTCATGCATGATTAGTCCTTGTTCAATAATTTATAAAATGGCGAGTTTAAAAGTGGGACAGGTGTAACAACCTTGTAGGGAATAGTAGCGTTACGCATGCATTTGTTTGACCACGAATGGCCATTCACGCGATATCGATTATCACCACTTGCGAATCTTGAGCGAGACTCGAGTTGGAAGTGAGTTTCACGTCGGAGTAGGTCACTTAATATTTAATTAACATATATATTTTTAATATAATGACGTGCGGAATGTTTGTCATGCAAACTAGGATCACACACACACACACACACACACACACACACACACATATATACATATCATATCAACGAAATGAAATATTTAAATTTATGTTAACATTGATTTATATTTGTTTGGTTTTAGAAATACAAGTGTTACACGCCTGACATGTGAAATATTAATAAACAGAATATGAAACTTTTGAAAATTATTTTTTATCATGAAAATAATTATCGCCGTCACAATTAAAGTTGCCTGATCTTGAATTTTAAAAAGTATTTATACAAAATATACTAAAATAAATTATTTTTTTTTTTTAATAATAACAATAATATATTTATTTATAACACTTAATGTTTAGTATTTTTTTTTACATTATAAAAGATTATTATTAGAATATACCATGTGATATTTTGTTTTTCATTTCTCTTTAATAAAACTTTTCAATGTTATTGCTGAAATAGTAAAATTATAACATAGTAAAAAAAAATCTTTCAGAACTCATTATATTAAAATAAAACGGCTTTAGATTGTAGTTCTGTATTAATTTTTATTCATAATTGATGTACTCGACGTACTTACTCTTTTTTCCTGATGAAGACGTACGTTGAGATCGTCGAAATATCATTTATTAATAAATAATAATACAAAATTATAACCTGAAGTCGTTTTATTTTAATATAATGAATTCTGAAAGATTTCTTACTATGTTATTTTTTTAAAATTAATGAAATTGTACAACGTTTTTGTTCTCAATTACCTTTTACAAAATTATTTAAATTATGAATTGTGCACAGTTTTTTTTTATATGTATTTTCAAAACGCTTTTAACATTTATTTCATAGGTATAGCATAATAAGCGCTTTATGCAACTTCGTTCACTGTCATTTAGATTAAGAAATTTATGTATAATAAAAATATTAAATTAAAAAACTCTTTCTCTTTGATGAAAAACAAAAGCAAAAATGCAATTTCAAATAAATGATAAAGTCATCTTTAAATTATAGAGACAATGCATACGATCCATTATCTTTTATTCATAAAAATGTAACAATAAAATTTAAACTTCTTATGTTTTTCAATTCACTTTACTGCAACAGAACTAAAAAAAAAAATGAACCACATAAAAAAATAATTTGCATACGTAAGTCGTTGTGACAAAGTGGAAAAGTTTTAAGAGCACATTCTTCATGGGAGAAACTTTTAAAAGAAATTGATTCTAGAATCCTAGATATATCGAATATCAAATTAATCAGAAAAGAACTAGGTTATTTCAAATACCACTATATTACAAATTTACGTTTAAACTGTCGTTATGGTACAGAGTTTTAAATTAATGAAGCGCTTAGATTGAAAACTTGGATTAAGCTCGTTTTAAAAAGCTTTTTGATGTGTTAATAATACTTTGTTTTTGTTTTGTTGTCAACGTTGCTGGCTATCGCAAAAGTTTACTGTAACTAGTTTATGTAGAAATAGTAATTTTATAAAGAAGTTACAATGTTTAATGTACAATCTGATAACTTAAAATTAAATTTAAAATATGCTAATTTAAGTTTTAAATTATAGTTGTACGGAAAATAGTCATAAAGAAAATGACATTTAATTAAAAATTCTCGAATCTATGACATTTTATCAGTTTTACACTAACTGATTTATTATTATAAAAAAATATATATGATTTTTAAACATTTTATGTATACGCAGGCACACTACAAATTCAATAACAAAAATATTATTTCTGAGATAGAAATGATATAATAAATAAGCAAAACATGAAAACAAGTTGCTAGGTAAGAAATAAGTAACTAGATCATGAAATTTATAAATTTTATTTTATAAATTTATACTATTTTATACTATATACTTTTTATTTTTGTAACAGAAATCAAAATAAAACAAAATTTATCCGTTACAGTTCTGCCGTATCAGAGTGATAACAGCAAATAATCTCATTTCACAGTCGCGTAAATATTTCAAGAATTTTTTTGTTTTAATATTCCTGAAATGAAACGATGCGTTTGCTTCGGCGACGATGTCCATCGGGACGCTCTAGTCGGTGAACGAACCCCGATTGGGATTTGAATCGAGATTGGACGGCGGCCGTCGTCGTCGTTGTTATTGCAACAGTTCAACCCTCCCGATGCACGTTTGTTTTGAGCCCACCCACGGTTTGTGCAACGATGCATCCGGTACGGAATCGTTTTGGACGTGTGAGGATTCGATGAAAGAATTATTGGTTACTGGCCGATACAATCTATTGGATTACAATGCAGGCTTTTCAGAAAAATGGAATCACTGTTAATGTGTTTTGAAATGTGGAAATTAAATATTAATAATTGAGGTATAAAGTGGATTGAAACTAATATAAAATAATAAATATATGGAAGTACTAAATATAATGTATCTGTTAATAAATCTACAATTTAGTATAAGTAATATATTTAAATACTTATATTTGAAAAAATAAAATAAAATAAATAATATTATATTTTTTTAAGAATTTTTGTCAAAATATTTTAAATTACTAAAAAAAAAACTTATTTTAGATTTTAAAAAATTACATATTATTCATACAACAAAAACCGTAGGAGAATAATAAATTTACAACATTTTTTTAATACCCAAAGGATGTTAATTAATAATTTAAAAATTTATTAGTGTGAGTAATAAAAATATTTATTACAAAGTACGCACAAAACTAAAATTGTTCCGGATAAAAAAAATATTGTGATAAAAGTACACACATAATTAAAGTTAATGAAATACATAGTTTAATATAAACATTAAATATACATTTATATAACGAATGTATTATTTAATAAAAATAGATAAATCAACATTATTAAAGATACATTGCTAGTACACCGACTATTCAAAATATAAACAGAATCTAAAATCAAAACAGCAAAATATGAAAATCACATCCAAACATCTCAACGCATTTATTTACATGAAACACATAACACAAGCTGACATATTCAACCCGGTATTCCGGTAAAGGTTGGGTACTTGCATAGCCACTCGTGCTAGCTTCCAGTCAGTTCCGGGCATATGCAACAAAAAGTATGACTACTCAAGGCACTTAAAGAGAACATTCTTCATGTAACTGGCCGGCCATTGTATTGTTGCCTCTCTGGTCATCGGTAACCTCTCGCGTTGTGAAAGACGACGTTTTTTTTATTATTTGTTTGGGTTGGTACACCTGACTGGAATTTTACTTGAATGGTAAGGATTCTCTAGGTTGTTCATGTTCTTTTACGGCGGTGAAAAAAAATTTGTTTTAAATGCTGATGTGTAAATAAATTTATTCAATAATTTATAAATTTTATAATCTAGGTACTTATTCTGTTATCTAGTAACATGTTCTGTTTATTTACTGTATATGTCATCTATATCATTTTTCCTGGTTCTTAGTGATTTAATAATTGGAACAAACAACGTAAACTTATAAAACTTTCAAAATGATTAAAAAAAAATGGTGATAATAATAATAATATTGTTTTGACTATATTTTAGTTTAGGTGTACGAAGCGTAAACTGGCCATATATATTCTTAAAAGCCTTTATATTCAACAGCAAATAGCAGTGCCATTTGCCAAGATCAAAGATTCAATGCTATACGTAGTAGCATCGTAACACATTTACTGCAAAATCACACAAAATTTTATAATGGATTTCTGCTTTTATCATACGCTATCCGTATACTCAAACCTGATTTTTTACTGTACAATGCATGTGTCGTTTACGGCTTTCAATAAAAAAAAAAACTATGTAAATATATTAAATTATATACATTCTTGTAAAAGTATTTTCAGTGTAATATAAAAAGTACGTTGCAAAAGAAAACTTAAATATTAGTTTCGTTTTATTTGTTTAATCCACTGTTATATTCTATTGAAGGTCCTACTAGCGTAGAAGTTATGGATATCTAATTACGTAGAATTTATAGCATCCTCAGTCACCAAGCACTAAGGATGCCAGCTATAATGTATGGCAAAACGTCTGCGACAAGGATAGATCCACTATGGTATACCAGCTCAGAAAATTCTATATATTCAATAGATACCGACCTTGAAAGTCTGACTATCGAATTACGTAGTTAATCTTTGTTTAGGTTTTATGCAACTGCTCTTAAAATGACTGCACATTTTATATAATATAAAACTAAAATAAAATATTAAAATAAAAACTCGGCAAAGATTATATTTTTCTTTTTACGACTCATTATTTTTTTTTAAGTCACTAAAAACTAAATAAACTTTTTGCATCTACCGATTTATTATCGAAACAATATTTCTCCAACATGTACAAACATATGTTCAAAACAACGTGGTATACGGTTTATAGCCGAAGCTTGACTTAACGTAAATACTCCGGGACGTATATATTCGTCCGTATGTGTTTCGTCTACGCTACGTGCTTTTATAAAATGAAGTGTATTCAAAACCGGCCCAGAGTCGTACTCATTTTTATTAGCCGTCATTTGTAGAAGAAAGACAGGCAACACCCCCGCACGACCTACGGACACTTTCAGCATATTAAATATTTTAGTTAGATCGTTGAATACATACGGTAAATTATAAATAACACTTAGGATTTTGATATATGTGTTTTGTAGGGAGATAAGCTTGTGTATTTTAGTATTATTGCATGAAAGGTTCCGGAAAGATTAAGGTTGTGCTTATGCAGAGATTTGAAGAAATGTTTTTGTCATTTCATTTACAGTAAAATGAAATTTTATAATTTAACTAAAATATATAAGTGTACATATTTATTTTTTACAGCATTCATACATATTTAGTAAAAGTAAATTTTTTATGCGTTGTTCCGTTTCGTTCGTACATTTTATTCACTCCACTGCCGTCCCGTAGTTATATAAGCAAAATATTATACCCTTACGTTTGAGACACACACAGATAAAAGCTGCAGATCCAGCTGCATTCATCATTGCGATTTTAACAGTAGCAGTAGAGTGGAAATGCAGTTACTGCTGAAATCGCAGTATGAATGTAGTTTAATAATCATTAAAATTTTCCGTGTGTTCTAAGCATTAGAATTTTCATTTACAAATAAAGATTGACTAACGATTTGTGGAATAAATGTACAAATTTTTACATTAATATTAGACAAATAAATCTGTTTGATACATTATTTGTAAGTAAAAAAAAAACGGCTCGTATTGTATATCAAGTACAATATATCGATATAAAAATAACATTAGTTATTTAAGTTTTTAATATATTTTCCTAGTTCTTAATAAAAAACCAGTAATATTAGTTAATTGTACTTTTTATTTAATTTGATTTTTAACTGTTTTTGCTTATGAAATACTCATAAAAATGATATATCATTATGTACAGGAAAATATTAAATAAAATAACAGAATATATTTAATATTTCAGCAAAATATAATGTAAAATAATTGAGATATAATAACTATTAAAAATTTTTACTAAATTTTGTATTTTTTATCAATTTGTACAAAAAATTTCAAATATTTTACGAACAAATTTATAAATGGATTTTAAAATAACATAATTATTTATATATTGCAAATACTATAAAAATATGTGCAAGCATTCTAAAAAGCAATTTAAAATTATTAATAAATTTTTAAATATATTTAGAAAAACTAAAATATTTCCTAAATTTATTTTTAATAATTAAGTACGTCAATCAAAAATCATATTATATCTCTAAATTTTTTGATTAGTTTCAAAGATATATTTTATTTTTTAATTTAACTTTTTATATAAGATACATGTATGCATAAATTTTATAACTGACAAAAATATGTACCTATTTAAGTATATAATTTATTTTCCATAAATTTGTAAATTATGTAATTTTTAAATGTAATTGTAATATTTTTATTAAATTTATATTTTTGCTGCCCGATAAACAAAAACAGTATTTATTTATTCATTTAACAAGCCAACTGACTAGTAGTCCAAATAAAAGAATAATTTGTAACAATTATGTAAAACAAACAAACATTTCACCTTAACCTGGGTTCTAACCAAAGCTTGACGGAGTAGTGTTGATGTAATTTAAGTAATAAAGTATTTTTAACTAATTATGTTTGTTTGATGAAATATTCTTACACATAGTTGCATAAACATAAACTGTATTAGAAGTGTAAAAGAAAACTAACCTGACATTCTTCCGAAGAATTTGATGATCATCTCTCTCATATTTTCTTTGCACACTAAATATGTTCAACACATTTAATAGTCACATAAAATGTTATTAAACAATAAAATTATAACTGATTACAACAATAATATTACACAACGAGAAACAAATCAAGTAAGCCCACAGACACTTCGGAACAGTACGAATACAGTACATCCACCTCACTCTAAAGTTTCATAGTTTCTTCACAAAAAAAAGATTTGTTTAATATCATATACGTATAATAATAGTCACAAAAGAATGAAAATAGTCATGTAATCTTATTTCAACGTCGATGTAGTAATAAAAGTTGAGAGAACTTATGTACTGTAGCAATGTCAACCAAGTTATTATGCACTTATGTAGGAATGCTGGTGTACTAGTATATACCGGTGTACACATATTATTTTGGTAGCATTGGGTGTAACAATAAACAGTTGGAAATAAACTTCAAAAATTAAACATACGTAAATATCATTTGATTAAATTGAACATGTTGATCGCGTTTGACACATACGGTGAGCATGCGCTGTTACTTTGCCATTGCTGCTTTCGCATGCGCTTTTGACTTAGCAGTAACTTTTAAATACAAATTTGTAAATAATGTTATGTATTTATAAATTAATATGTATTTAATTTACCTATAAAAAAAAATTTCCTAAAAATTGAATCAGGTTTCATCTGTCAATGTTTGTTCTGTATATGTACGTTATGAATCTGATCTAATGCCAGATTCATATAAAATGCAGTCATTTGATATTACTAAAATATTTTTTTTAATCAAAACTTTTTCAATAATATTTAATTAACAATTTATTGGTTAATTCTTGTAATTCAACCCTGTTAATTACTAGTAAACGAAGGCAAATTTATAGAAGAGATATATAGCAAGTAAAATAATGGAAAAATAAGCGGAATAGAAACAGCAGAGATTTCAAGTACGTAATTAGCTTGTCAACAAGTTTAGACAACACACATAAAAATATCATCGGAGTACTAGAAGCGCATTGTTAATTCATAAAGAAAATTAAAATGATGCTCGCGTATTAAAACATTGAAAATGTTTAATGCTCTTTGCATATAATACGAGAAACACTGCATGCAGCTGGGATTTTAGATTTTTTTTAATTTATTTCGAATAAATAAACAAAACGGACAAAGTGGTTTGTTTTGAAATTTAACGTATATTTTATGTGAAATTTAAGAGAGTATAATTATGAAAGATGAGAGTTAAATACTTATTTTTAATATGCACATATTAAAAAAGGATTTTTGTTTATCTAAAACTTTGTTTTTACGAGAATACATGTTAAGTTGTTTTGTTCTTATTTTATTTTGAAATAATATAATTTTGTTTTTATTTATTGGATGGTGTAATTACAAATTTTTGACCCCTTCATCCAAAAATTATAAAATGGGCCCCCTTTGAATACACACATATTTCGTGAAAGAGTACTTTTTAAAACATCACTGTAGTACTACATAATTTTCATAAAACATAAAAAATAAATTTTTTTAAATATTTTTTGTCAAAATTTAATAATTCTGGTTCTAAACATTGTAAAAAAATATCAATAAAAAATTATTAATTAATATTATATTTACATAAAAATTAAAACCATTGGAAATAATATTTTTAATTACTCTAATTCAATTAAAAATAAAAGTTAATTGCGGAATATATTATTAGAAAAATATCCAGGATTTACTAAAATACTACAAAATTATTTATTTTAAAATTTTGTTTACATCTGTGCCGAAATTGAATAGACAAGTTTGTAGTATCAGCTGAAAATACTATTCTGATAAATTGCATGAAATATATTTACACGTATTTGGTTTCACAAAAAAAAACAAGGTGAATATGTGACACGAAATCAAGAATAAACGTACATAATAAATTTCCTAGACAGATTTAGCAGCGCAGATGTTTTGTTTTAAACTAATTAATCAATTTTAATTTGAATGGTTGGTAGATTAGGTACCTATGCTAAAGTAACTAACACATTCGCCATATACCAGAACCGAGAGATATGTGTGCAATGGTTCCAACTCGTAGCACACCCGATATGTAAAGATATTCTTGTATGTGTTATTTTGCCCCTAAAATATATGACGTATAATTATACTTATCTTTAAGGCAACTCTATGTGCGCGCTAGGTTATAACTTGTGATCATACGTGTGTTAAATAATTAATTAGCAAGGTTAGTTAGCGGCAAGATTTACTCTAATGAAAATAGATTCAGTTAGAAATGTTACTGATATCCTGCTTCCAACTGTATTGCTTGGAATTCAATTTTATATCGTTTTTTTTCTGACTGGATTTCAACCATTTTGCTTTAAACTACAAGCAATAAAAATGTTGTAATTATATCTATATTCTTTATTAAACCTATAAAATATTATGCAAGTTAATAAGAAATTCTAGTTTTTAATATAGTCATAGCATTTAACTGAATTTACTATTTTTAATGACAAATATTAGAAATTTAAAAAATAATTATTAAAATTTATATACAGGTATAAAAAAATTCGAAAAATAATGTTTTTGACAGAAATCTGATTCAATTTCAATAAAAAAATATTATAGTTTTGATTAGGTTCGATTAAGATAAAATTTAATACGTATTAATTCAAAATTCTTAACACTACGTACAAATTTGAATTTAAAATTACTGCTAAGTCACAAGCGCATGCGTCAGGACTGCTGACTCCAGCAGTAACGGCGAAGTAATTGCGCCTGCGCTCCATACCTAGGCAATGTGTTAAGTTTAATCAAATATTATTATAGTAAAGTACTACATATGTTTAATTTTTGAAGTTAATTTCCAACTATCTATTGTTACACTCAACGCTATAAAAATAATATAATATGTGTACACCGGTATGTGCGAGTATACCAGCATTCCTACATAAGTGCATAATAACTTGGTTGCCATTACTACAGGACATAAGCTCTCAACTATAATGGAGAAATAGTTGTAGGTGTTTTTCTAGATTTAAAAAGAGCATTTGAGACAATTGATCGCGATATTTTGTTAAAAAAATTAAATAATTATGGAATAACAGGTATAGTTTACAAGTGGTTTCAAAATTACTTAACTAACAGAAAACAGGTAACAAGATATGGCGATTACGTATCAAATGTACTGGATTGTAACGTTGGTGTGCCTCAAGGTAGTGTTTTAGGACCAATATTGTTCATAATATATATCAATGAAATGCCAAAAATATTAAAAAACTGTAATATTCAATTATTTGCTGACGATACATTAATTTATTTTAATCACAAAGAACACAATAAAGTAATAGAAATAATTAATTTAGAATTAAAAATAATTTACAACTGGCTTGCAGTAAATAAATTAAAATTAAACGAACTAAAAACAAAAAGTATTATTATAGGCAAGCAAGGAATTTCAAATAAAATTTTAAATGAAGGATTAGTTATAAAAATAGGTAATTCTACTATTGAATACGTAAATGAAATTAAATATCTTGGTATAATTATGGACAGTAAATTGAAATTTAAAGAGCACGTAAATTATTTATGTAAAAAAATTGCAAAAAAAATTAGTTTTCTTGCGAGAATAACCAAAAACATGAGTGTAGCTTCAAAATTACTAGTATATAACACAATTGTTTTACCACATTTTAACTATTGTTGTAGTATATTACTTTTAGTGAGCAAAGAATGTATAGAAAAATTGCAGAAACTACAGAATAGAGCAATGAGAATCATTTTAAGATGTAACAGATACACAAAAGTAAGTACAATGTTACAAACTTTAAATTGGTTCAACATTGAAGATTTTATTTATATAAATGCAATGACATTTATTTACAAAATTTTAAATAATTTAATGCCGGAGTATTTATGCAACAAAATTTGTCTCAGTAGTCACTCATATGATACCAGAAATTGTAACAATATATGCAAAAAAAGAAAATATACAACTTTTGGCCAAAATGTTATTTTTGATAAAGGCATAACCATGTTCAACAAATTAAATTTTGAAATAAAAAATTCTAAAAATGTCATTGCATTTAAAAAGAAATTAAAGTCATCCATGCGATCCAATGTTTTGTAATACGATATATTATGTCATATAAGTATAGTACATATGTATAATATTATGTGTGTAATTGTAAACTTGTAAAAAAAATGTAATAGCAATAGCTAAATAAAGACTTATTTTATTTTTTTTATTATAACTTTTATTACTACATCGATGCTGAAATAAGATTATATGACTATTTTTATTCTTATGTGACTATTTATTGTACATATATAATATTGAACAAATCTTTTTTTGTGAAGAAACTATGAAATATTACAGTGAAGTGACAAGTGGATGTGCTTGTATTCGTAACGAATCGTTCGGTTTTGATGTTTCTGTGTGCCTACTTGATTCGTTTCTTGTATAATATTATTGTTATAATCGGTTATAATATTGTTTAGTAACATTTCATGTGACTATTAAATGTGTTGAACATATTTAGTGTGCAAAGAAAATAGGAGCGATGATCTGCCAAATTCTTCGGAAAGATGTGAGGTTAGTTTTCTTTTTACACTTCTAATAGAGTTTATTTTTCATAAAATAAAATGCAACAATATGTTTAAGGATTTTACAAATATTTAAATATCCACTTAATCGCAGTAAACTAATATATAATTAGTAAATTTAATAAATTTGGAAATATGTATTGGCCTCCCCGGGATTCAAGATTGATATTTAAATATTTGTAAAATTCTTTGAAGGATGTTTCATTAAACAAAGATAATTAGTTCGGAATACGTTATTACTCAAATTTACTCAACATATTTTATCGTTAAATTTCACCATTATTATTCTACGTTGTGAATTGCATATGACACGAAAAATATAAAGAGTCGTTGTATAAGTAAACATTGTTTTATTGCAAATAATCGATTTCAAATTGAATCAATTATCATGGGGTTTTTTAATATATACACAAGCACTTATTTATCTTTATAATTGTAATTATATTTATTATTCATATTATTATTACCTAAATTAAATACATATAACATTTTTTGTAATATTTATTATTTTTACAGTTTTCTATAAGTATATTGTTCAAACATTTTACATTATTTACATTTTAATTTAAAATCAGTTGTTTACAATTCAAGGCAAAGTGTTTTTTCTTTTTTATAATATGACAAATTTATAACAAAATATTTTAATTTCTATATATTCGTACGTTATCAGCTGCGTTTAGTTCTAAACCGTATTAGTAAATAAATACGTACTTGTTAATTTGTATTTTTAATACAATATGAGCAACACAATACGTTCACACTATTTACACTTCAAAATTACAAATAATAAAACAGAATAATAGATATTCTAGTAGCCTACATAGGTCTATATAGGCCTACATAGGTCTCTTGTCGAATATAAGTGATTAGTATGTAGTGTGTCTATACACAAAACTGTTAAGTTGGAGTGGAAATTCAGGAGAAATTTTTTAGTGGAGTCGGAATCGAAAAAAACGATCGACTCTGACTCTTAGTTCATGTTTAAATTTAATAGAAATAAAAATTGCGAGATGGCCACAGAAGACAGTAAACAAAGTTAACTCACTGAATTTTGAATAAAATGTTTTACTATTTAATTTTGTCAGTCGGAGTCGAACTATTCAAATTATCAGGAGTCGGAGTTGGAGTCGTATATCTATGTAAAATATCATTAAATAAATATAATAATGGTTTTCGTTTACGTATATAGAAATTTTTTGTCAATGAGATTATTCAATTTTATTTTACATAAAACATCCTAATTTATATTTGAATATTTCCTTTATTATAAGGCAATTAATGATGCTATATAGAAAAGATTTTTAATTTCAAACCTGAATCAATATTTTTACCATTATTTTTCTCTTAAAAAAAAAACGGTTCTCTCAGCAAACATACGGCAAAATAACTTATCGGACAAAAAAAAAGAAGTATAAAAAGAAAAAAGGTCTGTAACTTTTTGATGTTATTATTTTTGTTCTTTTCTTTATTTTCTTCGACCGCGATCGTCGATATTATATGGTTTATTATTGCGTTTTCGTTTTTCTACCACACAAAACTGTTAAAAAACTACGAAGCTATTGGTTACGGCGATTGCATCAAAATTTGATGTCTTTTTCTTTTCTTAACTTCTCTACGTTTTCTTTCAAAGATGTTTTGAAATTATAATGATTGTGTCTTTTGCTCTTTATTGTTTGTTCTTGTCGATATCATATTTAGTTTCATAGACAACTGACTACAATAAAATAGGAAGCTATGACTAACAATAAGTTGAGAAAATTTTGTCAAATTCTGTCCACTTGTATTCATAAATAGTACTTTGCATTTATTTTAAATAAAAATACGTTAACAACTAAATATTAGTGATTTTAGTATAATAATTAAATTTAAAAGATTAATTGATATGCAATCGTATCTCATATTCAGTTGCCAAAACTGTCATTTTTAAATGTTTACAGTTCTTAAGAAAATAAAAATTCCATTTAAAATAGGGAAGTCTGAAATTTTTATTGAATGTAAATAAAATTTAACAAAATGTTTTAAATTGGATTGTTTTATTAATAAAAATATATGCAAATAGTCTATTAATATATATATATATATATATATATATATATATATATATACTTATATACTTATATACATAATTAGCTTAATGATGAGCTTAATTATTTAGAGTTTCCAGACTTTCCTCTTTTCACAGCATTTTTTCGTTTAGATAAGAGCATACATTTGAAAATGTGAGCTGATTAGTTTTAGCAACTTCTCATGGAACACCCTGTGAATTAATTCAACAAAAATTGATATTTTTATATGCACCTATATATATATTTACTAATTTAAATATATTGATTATAATTTTAGTTTTATTAATTATGCGATAAATAATAATTTTTTCAAATATTTATATATCAATATAGTAAAATAACAAATATAAACGAATAGAATCAAAACAATTATTTATATTTTGGTTCTTTAATTAATCATTCTACATGGAATGCTAGTAATGCTTAATTATTCAACACACAAATACTGTAATTAATTAATTAATTTAAATTAAAGCGCATTTACAAAATGTATACAATTTGTAGTTACAAAGCAAACTACACGTAATTTTATACAGTAAAATACCATTTTGTGGAAAATAATTTAACAAATTTGAAAAATTATTTCTATTACAAATATTAATGTAAAAATCAGATTTATGCTGTAATTATATATATACAAAATTAAAGCTGTTTGAAATTTTTGAAAAATATTAGCTTTCATGATATTTAATACTTATTTATCTAATACCTGTTATAAACTAAAGTTGAGATTTTTTTCAAAATTTCAGAAGTTACTCAGTCATTGAATCGGCTAGCTAAGCTAGCTCAAATATCAATAAAAGGCTAGATAACTATAAACACATGTCTCTATGGTTATCTGGCCTTTCATTGATAATTGATCTAGCTTACCTAGCTGATTCAATGACTGAGTAACTTGTAAAATTTTGAGAAAAATCTCAACTTTATTTTATATTAGTTTATTTCACAGATATACACTTATGAACTTTTTTTGTTCAATATTATTAATATTTGCTGTTTAATGATTTATAATATTGAAAAACTTTTACTCTATTATCTGTTCATTTTGTTAGTAAAAATACTATAATTTTTACCCAGATTATTTTTTTATATCTGTTCCAATACTTTTTTAAATTATGTCAATCGATTGAATTTATATGTAGATGCCGGCCGTGAAAGCCTGAAGATTATACCATGTCAATCAACTTATTCATTAAACGTTTATGCAAACGCACACTTTTAATTTTACTTACGTATCATTTTTTCACAATACATTCTTAAGATTAAGTTGGACAGTATTTTTAAAGAAAATTTAATTACATTTTTTAATAATTATATAATATGATATAAAATAGATTACTCAGACAAGTAATAAATATTCTGAATGTCCAATAATATATATTTGAAACACGTAGGTTATAAATTTGTATTTAACAAGTATATGTGGTGATACAATAATATATTGTTATTGCGATATAAGATGTTTGTTTTTTTAAAAGAACAAAAAGGGCGGAAAAAAATGAAATAGAATTGTTCGACTTGAAGATTTTAGATTCGCCTTAAAGGTATAAGGATATTAGTTTTGCACGACTGCAGATCGGACACTTGAGGCGGTCAGCTGCTCAGAACAGGATTGGATTACTGAAAATTCTCAACTACTATACACTAAATATTGTACACTAACTAAAATATTATTTATGTTATGTAATAGTTCACTACTTTAGTGTAAAAAAATAATCACTAACCCGGTATTCCAAAATAAAACCATAGTTGTGGTTACATCACTAGTCAGTAGATGACATGTTTAGCAAGTAGTTTTATGCAACTGCTCCTAAGTCCATTGCTGGTTTATTCCGGGCAATGGCAACAAACTCGGGCAAGTGACGCGAGCCATTGGACCGTAAACTGTCCTGTAGCTTTACACTACACTTGCCGGGTGATATACAGTCAGTCGCCCAGTCACATTCGCCTGTGCTTTTACTTGTTCTCTCTCTTTCTTTCTCCTCTTCGTGGCTCTCTTATCAACCATCGACTTCCTGTCTTAAGCGGATACACCTTCGTTGATCATACATTTCTGTTAGATTAATTGCATGTCGTCTGGATATCACCTATCGGACCCAACTAGATTCTACCATAGAAATTCTCTAATAGCTAGAATGCACATTCTATCTTGCAACATTATTGTACATATTTAGTAAATGATAACCATTTTAAGATAATGACAATTCGTATAATAGTTACCTATTAAAATGTGTTGTCCATTAAACGAATTCAGTTTTTATTGTCTCTGCGATTTGTAAGTTAAACATTTGCTAAAATGAATGTTAGTTATATTAATTTCATGTATATACTATTGTAGCTCTCTGATGATAATATATATATATATATATATATATATATATATATATATAAAATACTTTATTAATTAGCTTTACGCTATTATAAACACTACAAAGAAATTTTACAAAAGAAACAAAATTATGATACATGAATATTCTAAAGTAAATGTTTTTATAAATATGACAAAAAAAAGTACTGACAAAAAATGTACATTTTTTGTCAATACAATAAAAAGCTTGGATAGTATTTCAATTTAGTTTTATTTATCAAAAGCCCTAACAGACTGCTTTTAATCCATGAAAAAAATTTTATCTTTATATATATTTATTTTGAAATTTTATCATATTTTAAATTTCTATTTGATGTACATAAATTTCTTTGTGAATAATACCATTCCTGTTGTGCAAAAAAATACATCGTTAATATACAAACATTTTAAGTAAATAAGAGAATAAACTTAATACTAAATAGTTACATAGAATTGTAACGAACAAGCAGTTTAATAAATACACTAATAAATTAATCTGAAATTGATTGTAATATTGCTTAAAAAGAATTATGGAATAAATCAGTGGTATTTTCAATATAATTATAATTATTGCACATTGTATATATTGGAGATCTTTTTGGCATATTTGTTTTTGTCTATGGTTTCGTGTGAACGCTGCTTGTTTTCGGGGGTGTTGTTTGGTTGTTTGAAGGGGTCATGGATATGCCCGGCTTGGGTATTAGAGTCGTATTGAATCGGTTCGGATATAGAGTTTGTTTGCATTTGTCGGGAGGCGATGAAACGTGGTTGTAGGCGAAGCTCAAGCCGTCGAATGTAAGAGCTGTAATTCAATCAACTGGAATTGTAAGACGGGATTGATGCTAATAATGTTTTAGTCTAGAGCTGATTGGGTGATTGCATTGTGTGATAGTTTTGTTTGCCCAAATTTCAGAAGGTGAATATTAACGTGCTTGCCTGCACTGCAGTGTGCCACTGTCGACCGAGAGGTTGTCTAATTTAATTTCATTTGATCGGGAAATTATGTTATTATTAAGTAACTTATATTGTTTGCTTAATTTGGAATAAGAGCAGAATTATCGGATGACACTTCCGAAATTAATGCATTTTGGCTAGCTTTCAAATAAATTAAATATGACTAACATATTAGAAGATTGAAAACTAAAATTGTTTTATAGTATCATATTCATTTATTACTATATCTGGAAGATTCAGTGATTGATACTATTTTCAGCAAGTACACTTTAAAAAAATATTTGGTATGTGAAAATTAGGTCAGTCAAAAATACTAGTTTTAGTTAGCATGCGACTTGTTTAGTAATTTGCCTAAATAAATCTTAATGGAAGCGATTTTGTAGAAAATTTAAAGTTTTTAGCAAAATTTATGAATTGCAACTGTTACAAAAATAAAAAATTGTTAATAATTGTACTGTTTGATCATTTTAAAAAAATACAAAAAATAATTTACAGTTTGACAAAAATTATATTTCAAATAATATTTTCATATCTGTCTTAATATTTTTTCTTACCATGCGTTTACTATATCCATTTTCAAGTTTACACCCAGCATGCATGAAACAATCTTGGTTTAGAGAAGCGATAACATAAAACAGCCGTTTACAATGACTCAAACCTAAACTGATGCCGGTTAGACATTAAGCTTCAAAACTCATCCCAATCTTTACGTACCAATTTTTCCCGTGGCAAAACAGTTTCTCGGCTGCCCGATAACCTTTCGCTACTACTTATTTCCCTAGACGTCATCCGGGTGATTACAGAACGTTCGTGAATTAATAATGGAATAGCGCGCCGCGTGTGGCATGGCACGAACCTTTTTTTTTCCGATATGCCCCGTTGTTCACAATTGCTATCGATCTTACCGACAGGAGTCGTGCGCGCGTGCTAAATATTTAACGTGACGTGGGAATTGTATTGAAATCGCTCTTTTTTTGCACTTTTACTCAAAATGGAAATGGGAGAATGGTTTTTTATGTTGAGTTGCGGACTTCTCATCTAGTTCAATGGAAATTTTTATATTTCGAAGCTGTTGCGCTGTACGTCTATTTACTATTATTAGTTATTCATAGAAGTACCGTCTGATGTTTATTTTTTTTTTGCAATCCATTAGGATGTAATGATTAACAAACAGACAGAAAAAATTTTGTGAGAATATTTGCTGTTCAATTTTTGCTGCTAGTATAACGATGGGGAATATATTTGTTATTTTTCCATGAGTAGAGAAGATATCGGAATAAAAATCATTTTATTAATTGAGATGAAAATTTAAAAAAAAAATATTTTTTGATTACTTTATAATGTATACAAAATCAAGATATTTTTATTATTTCAAAAAATAAAATTCTGTAATAATACAGCATTTTGCTATTATTTAATGTGTAATTTGAAGCAAAACTAAAATACTGGTGTTATTAAAATATTAAAACAAAACTTATTAATAACAGCTTTTAATATATCTTGACTTTATTAATATAAAAATTATAAAATTTCGTTTTTTTTTTAAATGTGAACTTTATACATCTTGTTAATCATATGGATCAGTTATAATCGCAGAGGAAATCAAACTAATAAATAATCATATGAACATTAAATTCGATTAGCAATCAAATCTGTATGTAATCAACTGGATTAGCAATCAATTAATTACAACTTAAGCTGCCCAAATTATTTCCTGTATTGAAATTTAATTCGATTTTCAAATTTTCTGCTTGTCGTATCAAGTATATTAAAATATGCTTTGAAACCCAGTATATAGAATAAAAACATTAGATTACGCTAGCAAAATAATGTTTTTTTAAACTAGTAACATAATGGGTTTCCTAGCAAACTTTATATCTTTTCCGACTATCATTTTTTTTAACAAATATCAAATTTTAAAAAAGCCTTATATCTTTCAGCAAATATATCGATTTTTGACTTTGACTGAAAGGAAAAAGGATATAGTGTTTGATACGGTGTCCAAAAATAAAACAAAATATATAGAAATTTTTTATATAGCCTCTAGATGACGAATCTGAACTTATTTTATGAGAGTGTATATGTCTGCGTCGTTAGCTTGCTTGGTTGTCAGTCAATGTTTTGTGATATGTAACTCTTCCTAGACGGTTTAACCGATTTTGATAATATTTTCAACTAAAGCTATTTTATTTCAATTGAATGAGTTATGAAAGAGAGATCTGAAAAGGATAATAATTTCAACACTTAAGTCAAATCGCATTTTTACTCCTCAAAACAATTCCAATCCAATCTACTCCCTCTTCTCTCCACTACTTCTACATCTCACATCTCGTAATTTTTCAAAGTGATTCATATTTGCTCATCGCTTGGAACGCGCACAGCTTGCACGCCATGCAATAATCTGAATAATGACACACGTCGTCTCCGACATTTTCCCGGGGCCAAGAGGTGCAACACTCGACACTCACACACACGGTGTGTTACTCCGGGGGGACGCTTTCCCGATAATTCTAAGTGATAGCCGTGCATTTGTAACGCGCAAGCAACGTACCGCATCCCAGATACCATCTTCTCTACATCTAATGCTGCTAAGGTGACGGCGCCGGCGGTTGCATGAAAGGTGGCGGGCGAGGTCATCGTATCCTGCTGATTGATGCTGAGATTTTGCGGTAATGGATGGTGGTGTCAGGTGGGAAGGGCATGTAAACCAAGGATGATGTTTGTGGAGATATTTGAATAAGTTCTATTATGAGTTTTAGATTCTGTACCTATTATTTACTTATGTTTTATACTCCTATTATTAAGTCTGTCATAATTTGTGAATAAATGCTTTGTTCACTATGCGTTAAAGACTTGATGGGTTAAATTTGGTAAATATGGTATGTATACTTACCAAAATATTTACTTGTATGATTGTCTTTGTTTTGTAAAAATGTAATTAGTTCGGTTAAACTCGCGTAGCTTCGTATGTAGTAGTAGTAGTCAGATTAAGATTGCACGTCGCTGGTTTTCCCGTATTTCTTATTTCCTTGACATATGCCATTGTGATTTTTAACGATATTTCCTTTATCCTATACCCTTTTTTTTTAAATCAAAAATTAATGAATGTTTCAGGTTGCTTATACAAAGTTAACGGGGGAGTAAGAGTTCCCGGATTTGAATCCCGGCGAGGCCAATGCATTTCTTCAAATTTATTAAATTTACTAATACTCCTAATATATTAGTTTATTGTAATTAAGTGGATATTTAAATATTTGTCAAACTAATATTATAATAATACTCAAATGTTTAGATTTTTTTTCCTTATATAATATTATAATGTTTGAGTATAAGCGAATATTTTTATCTCATATGCTTTTTGAGATTCTAATTTATAGCATTTAAATATGGTTTTTTTATTGATTAAAAATATTACTTTGTTTTAGACAAAAATGTTTTGTTTAAAAATAAAATACTTTAAATATAAATAATATTATAACTTTTTTTTAATATTTTCTAAATTTTACTTTTAATATTTATGTACGATAACAAATATTTTTCTAAAAATACATTACAGTGGAAAAGTACATAAATACAGATAATAAACATTAATTTCTTTGTCTCATATATCAAAACAATACCCGGACTAACAACTTCAGGGATAATAAACTTAAATAAAGTACCGAAACGCAATTTTACGTGAAAAGTAATTAACCAGTGAAAAAGATTATCAAGTCTTTCTATTTTATTCTTTTTCCCTAAATACATTACTTCTCGTTTTTGTTTTATATTTTTTGTTTTACTTTAGCGCAGAGAAAATGCTAAAACATTATTGACCACAGCAGTTTTTCTTAATTGATACTATTGGTATTTATTATACAACTAATGGAGTCATCTTGTAAAATTTAATTTTTTTATATTTTATTACAAATTACAATATTAAAATAGTCGTTTTTTAATAATAAATAAATTGTAGCGATTATATATTTGTTGCATAATGTAAAATAACATATATGATACACAGAAAAAAAAACACATTACAAAACTACAAAATACGTATTTAGCTTTTTATTTATAATTAAATTATGTTGTTTAGGGAATGTATTTATTACATTGTTTATAAATTTTTACTATAGTAGATCATTATATATGTATATATATATATATTTATATATATATATATAGCGATGTATAAATTTTTTTTAAATGAAATTATTTTTTAAATTTATTCAAGATATTGATGATTATTTAATAATATAGCTAATATTTTTCGTCGAAGGTCTCTTTCAACTTTTCAGGATAATTTAATTTTGACGTTGTAAAATGATATTTACGGAATTTATTCAAAACACGAGTTTTACTTTTAAAAACATAAAAGTTTTGGTTCATATTATATTTAAGCAATTTTAAGCCAGCGGTTGTTTTGAATTTTAATTTGGTTAAAACTGTAAAGATTAAGATATAAGTGGTTGGCTGGAATTCGCCACAAACATTAAATTGAATTTTTTTTTAAAAGTTTGAATAACATCATTTTGAATATATATTTTTTATTTTATAATTTAAATTAAATATTAAGAAATTATTTGCTATATATTAAATTTTAAAAAATAATTTAATGGTTTATTGTATTTAACCTTTAACTAGTAGTATCTAGTTGATTATTTTAACCACGTTATAATGTAAGAAGAGAAATAAAAGGTTTATTGTTTTATAAACGTATTATTCAACAAAAGTAGAAAAAAAATAATGTTGTTTATGAAATCTTGTCCTAATTGGAGCAAAATTCTAATCATTCATTACCGTAATTAGACCAACACATGTAAATAGCTAATTATCACCAGATCAGGTTAGTTGAAAGGTCAATTGTAGCATCAGTTAAGCGGCACACACACATATACCAATAGAGATAACGTTCGTTGTTTGGTATCAGTGCTATTTCACTACGGTACCATACCTCTCAATACTTGTGTACGATTTCAGTATATGCGTTGCTGCCACCAATAATTGTTGCTGTAGTGCAATTGCAGGAACCAGAGGGCACAGAGCGCACACGACATTTCGAAATGCATTTAAACCGAACAACAATCAAACAATCCGCCATTTTGTTGTTGCAAATGCGTCTGTGTAAGCTTGTTCTATTCATGAAATTCGTAACAATTGATATGTAAACGAGAATGGTGAACTAGACTAGGCAGAAAGTTTATACACTAAAAAAAAAATATTACACTAAAACCAACGTTTTTATTATTAATTTAAAAGTAAACATACTTTTGATCTGTAAAATTGAGTTTTTATAATGGAATTAAGGCCCGTATTTCCTCCTCTTTTGTTTATGAAAAAGTGCTTTGATTTTTTTGCTTCAAAATAAATTTTTACTTATATCTCTTATCAAATACGAGCAGTATTTTTATTTTTGATATAATTTTTCTAATATTGTCTAATATTATGAAATTTAAATAAACGAATTGAAATTGTAATTTTAAGTAAACGTCAAAAGTAATTTAGACAAAAAATCACTTTTAAAAATCGGGTGAGAATACGGGCCAAAATTTTTAATAAAAATAAATAATAGTTAGTTAAAGTATAACTATTTTGAAACCTTTTTATAAATTTTCTTACTATTCAATCTAGGATATATTACGAGCAAATTATTAATAATTTTTTTTTCCAGAAAACACTATATTTCCAAACAAAATAATAAATAATTTTATAGAAAATTATTAAAATAATTATACTATAATTTATTATTATATATTTTTATTGAAAATTTTATTTCTATTGTAAAAACCTAATTTGATAGATATTGAAGTATGTTTACTTTTGAATTAATTGTGTAAACGTTGGTATTAAAATCATATTTTTTCAGTGCAGGATATTGTATTATCATACGTAATTTATTTATCTGAGAACTATATAATACACAGAGTTTGATAAAAATAAGAGAAATATAATATATCTATATTTGTATCATATTTAAAAATTTCAAACGTAGTAAAATGAACGGGCAGCCAACGTACATACATTCATTTAAACTGATTGAGAATTGCGTAAAATGTCACGAAAATTAAAACGGTCGTTGTCAGCGTCATTTCGAACGTCAACACTTTGCCAATAGGACTTTTTCTAACACTTTAATTTTCTTCTTAAACTATTGAAAGTCTTATAAAACTTCTCTTTGTTATAAATAAGAATGCTTTGTTTATATTAGTTTTTCAAACTAATTGGAAGAAACTGCAATTACTTAAAAAATTAAACTATTATGTTTGAATTACTTAATAAAGTTAACAAATAATTTTTATTTTAGTAATTTGTGAAATTATTTAGCAATTTAGAATTTTATTCTAAATATATTAAATAAAAAAAGGTACAATCTAGTTATTAAAGGTTATCTATAGGCGTTGCAATGTTAGTTATCACTCGTTCCAGACATATGGCAAACACAGTCAGGCCTGCCAACCAAACAATCTCATTTGAATGTAAATCTGCATTCGAAAGTAACCAGTCACGTATTGATGACCACAACATGGAAATAAAATATCCCTATATGGTGTGTTTGTTTGTTCGTTCGCAAACATTTTTCTTATATTTCATTTATTTCTTCTTTTTCTTTTTTTTAATTCGTGATGGCTTGCACACTTGCAAGATTCTAATTAAAATGTTTTTAATTAAAAGATTTTTTTTGCGTTGAATTTTTTCATTAAAATGGAGGAAAATGGCTTTAAAATGTGTTCGGAATATTTAAGTCGTGTTGTTTAGAAAATAAATAATTTCAATTAAAATTTCATGAATACTTTAGAAGGCACGTAAATTCTTTCCAAACTTATGGAATTATTTTAGAATAATGTTTTACATCAACCAAAAAAAAAGCAATTTTGAATTAAATATATTTTAGTATTAATGAGAACAAAAATATTTATAATAATTATAGAAAATGGTATTTGTTACATGTCATTATTTTAATATGGAACTAATCTAAAACTATTTTAATTCTCTATATATATAAAAACTAACAAAAAGTAAACTTTAAATCAATATATCTCCAAAATCAAAAATGACGCTCTTAAATACTTTTAAGTTTCTAAAGTAACTACTTGTATAAATTACATATAGGTGATTGTGTTGTACCTGCTTTAGTGTATGCTGATGACGTGGTCGTATTGGTTGAATCTGAGAAGGATGATAGAATTAATGTTGTAGGTAAGGATATGAATCTTGTGTTGAATGTTGATAAGTGTTACTTTTGAGTATTACTTTTGAGAAGGATGACTTGACGACTGAATGTAATGATGGTGCACGTTTAAATGAATGAACAGATAAATTTGTATATTTGGGTAATTCATTGTCTACGGATGGTCGCTTTAATCATTAAATTAAAAGAATAGTTAATGCTGGTTGTAATGTTTTGGATGCTTTGGGTACATAAATGTTTCCAGAGAAGCATGCTTGAATATGTACAGTGCTATTTTGGTGCCTACGTTGAAAAAAAAAACAAAGTTAGTAAAATGAATGAGCATCCAACATACATACATTCATTCATTCAAACTGATTGAGAATTCCGTAAAATGTCATGAAAATTAAAACAGTCGTTTGTCAGCGCGTTTCGAACGTCATCACTTTTATAGAAGTACTATTTAAAAGACAGAACTGTCAAAATTACTGACAATAACAACGTTAACGATTTTTTCTCCTTTCGCCCTTTTTTGAAGCATATTTTTTGTGCATAGTCTAACAAAAATTTTACGCGTTCGTTTTTCGACACGGAACAATTTAAAAAATTTCAAGCACCGAACACAAATGTGCGATAAAATTTTTTAATTGCTTCGAAAACACGAATTGAATGTTGAATTTCAATGTTAAATGATGCTGCAATTCGAAATTGTTTTCGAAAATTATTTAAATACAAGTTTTTGCATTCTATGCAGCGTTGCTAAAATAAATAATATCTGTTTTGTAGTTTTCGTTTCACATGGAAAATTTTTACTAGTCGCGCATCCGTACGTTTTAATGTAGGTAATAGTATTGTGTTCTAATATTGCTAGATATTATTTTTTAGCTATAGAATCATTTTTATTTTTTAATAAAATTTAATTGCAGTTACAGGTCGTTATATATTATATTTATATTATTAAAATTTAATAACAAAATAATTACAGTTAGAATTAATAAAATTATTGTATGTAATTTTTTTTTTTTTAGAAAATTATGAAATTTCAAAGAATTTATATCGAATTTAATTAATACAAATTAGTATTATATATATAGACACAGAATACTCTGCCATTGTGAGTAAAAATAAAATTATACTAAATTTCCTTAACTTCCTGTAATATAAATAAAATTAATAAATAGGTGCCTAAAGAAGGAGAAAAGAAATCTCTGAAAGCTTGCGAACAATGAATTGAGTTTGATTTCTACATTCTGTTATACTTCCAATCTCACCATAATTTTTCAAAACATGTATATAAAGTCATCATCACTAGTTCTATATATATATAAATGAAAAGAAAAATATATTTATGCATTAATTTAAAGGAAATTATATAAATTTACCGTTTTTGTGCAAACTCAAATAAATTTTCTTCTGGGTAAAAATTTAGCATTTATTTTAAAATGGATTTTTTACCTGAAGGAATAAACCTGCACTGAATTTTGGTTATTAAATAATAACGATAGAAAAATATATACATATAATTTACTTATAAAAATATGCATCTACAATGTAACCAAATGCAGTCAAACTACAATTACTAAAAATATTCAATAAAAATAGAAAAACTCAAAACAAGAAATTAGATTTATAATTAAAAATATTCATCTTCAGAATCGTAGTTAACTTGTTTACGAAACTTCTGGAAATAAAGCCACTCATTAGTCACAAAGCCATAAAGCAAAAAAAAAAGTAAAAATGAGGAAAAAAGAAAATTGTAGCGAAAGCAAGAAAACTGAACAAACCAAACTTATTTGATGTTAAGCATTTCTTTGTACCCGAGAAAACGCCCGTATTTCAACCGTATAAAGTAAGTCGACGATTATTAGCAAGCTTGTAGTGGCTTCGTCAGTACGTCGGCATATTTCAAGAAAAAAAGTGACAAACTTTTATATTTACCGCTTTAAATGAATTGGGAGGGGTAGGGGAACTATAAGTCGCTTTTAATTATTTGTCAAAAAGTTGTAAATTTCGTTGTTGAGTTATTGTATTTTTTTTTTGTCAATTGTGAATTATTCTAGATTTACAAAAAAGAAATTTGTTTATGAAAGTTTTTCTATTAATTGATTTAATATAATAATTACAGGTTTACCAAGTTTAGCTTTCATCTGTTCCCGTTGATTTTTTCTTTTGCGTTTCGGACTTACAAAGCTAATTAGATTCGGACCTGTATGTAGATTTTATTAAAAATAAAATACATAAATATTACATAAGAGTAGAGGAACATTAAATAATTGACTTAATTTTGACTTATAGTTCGAGTTTCATATTTATTAGTAATACTTTTTTAGGTACATTTCAAAAATATTTCTATTTATTTGGTTAGTATTTATATACATTAATTGTCAGTACTTTATATATAAATAATAAAATTAACTCACATCTTTGGTACAGACTAGTATAATATTTAAATGCTATTTACGATATTTTTATGATGATATTTTTATAAATACTAACCAATTATTTAATTTTCAGTCGATTATAAATAAAAATTAATAGAGAACTATATCCTCAAGCCGTTCTATTTTAATATAATAAATTCTGAAAGATATTTTACTATGCTACATATTTTGTTTAGAAATGTTTTTTATATATATATATATATATATATATATATATATATATATATATATATATGTATATATATAAATGAGTACTTTCCAAACAACAGTTTATACACTTTTTTGGTTTTTCACTTTCCACAATTATTAAATATTATTAATATGATTTAATTTTAATAATATATTAAAATTAATTATTTTTAATCAAACCATAAATGTAATAAAAACTTGCTAAATCCATATGTGTTAATGAAAAGTATCACTTGGGACAGTTTTTAATTTTACCACCATTTGGATTCAGGATTTTTGCGATTGGTAATAGTAAATTATTTGTATCTCCCGAATGAAGCATGGATAAATTTGTTAGTAATATTATACGATGAATACAATATGAAAATATTAACGAACTAAAATTAACGTTTTTGTATATGCAACTCTCAATTTTTGAGTACATATTTAATAAAGTTGTAATTACCTGGTTTTCATAATTACAACATACATTTCATTGTAACTATAATAACCAGATCCTACCAATAAAATTGATAATAAAAATACAACCAATAAATAACTAGATTCTATAATCAAAGTTTTGGAATATTCGCAATTTATCGCAGATTTATTTAACACCATAACTAATCAGTATCGTATCTCTATCTACAGTAAAATATTTATCCAGTTAATACATCATACATACTTTCCCTCTTCCCCCCACTTGCATAAAATCACATCATATATATCGGATATGATATCTAATGCGAAACGCAAACAAAATTACGATACGACCAATAACACAATTTGGTCAACCCCGGCTACATGAACATCTATTATAGACGCAAAATCTCCCGAGATTTGAAAACCAGCCGTATAACTGAATCACCAGTTCAATTTTCCATTCTAATACGATATATCTAGACCAGCAGCAGTGGCATTGCCACGGCTGCGGTCCCTGATATTATATAGACCTGATTTGATTTCATTTTATTTCATTTTGGCGACGAATTTTCTCGGTCGGGATACGTATTAGTTTCTGTCCTGAAAGGGTTAACATTAGGTTGTAGTCACGTTGGATATGCAACGCAAGTAATGAAGGTATTCATTACTAATCATATTGACTGGTAATTACAAGTTGGATTTTTGGATGTTTTAGTTTAGTCCTAGTTTTGAAATCAGTTTTAAAAACAATTTTAAAATCAGACCTGTACTACTAACTAATGGTTTTTACGATTGATAAATATGAACAAAATTACATTATTAAAATAAAAGATAATGAATGAATAGGTATTTATGTATCTAATATCTAAAGTATGAAAGCACAGGCATTGATGAGTACTGCAATTCATACGAAATAGGAAATTGACATTCTGTTTTTCACTATACTTTACTTTTCGGTCTGATATAAATAAAATTTTAAAATATTTATAATATAAAAAGTACATAAAGAGTATATTATTGTAACTGGCCATAAACTACATAACATCATAGCAACTTTTTATTGTCCACGGATAAACATACATGCGTATTATAATTCAGTTTATTAGTGGGGGGCTTGTATAATATATTACAATTGCTAACCATAAATGAATCATATCGTAAATGTGAATTTTGCTTTGCCGGAATTTTTAGTGTAAAATTATTTATGGATAAATAAATAGAGTTTGTCCACACCCTTATAATTCTATGGTGTGTATGTTCACGTATATATTTATTATCAGAAATGTAATGGAATATCATTGATTATTTAAAAAAAATTAGATAATATTTAACTAATTTAACCTAAATGTAATATTTGAACATACCAATTATAGTATAATTATAAATTATACTGTTAAAAATAATTAATTTTTATACAGAAGAAGATTTTTATAAAGAAATTTCGATACTTTTATTTTCATAACATATAGGTAATTAAGAAAAGGGCTATTTATTATTTATACAGTATTTTTACGCAATTGGCTATTTAGGGTAGGTTAGGTTAGTAGGTTGGTTTAGGTTTTTTTTTTTTTTAGTATGTATAAATAGCCAATTCCGTATACATACCGTATGTATAAATAGCTTCATCCTATAATTAAAATTAAATTAGCAATTAACATTGACTGCAAGTATTCTCAAGTGTTTTCAATGTGAATGAACCCCAACTCGGCAAGCGACAAAACTTTTCGGACAGTGCAATCTTTTCTAACTGCTTGTTAAGTGTCTGCAAAGAAAGTTTCGCCGAGGAAAACCCCGTAAACACGAACGCGAAAACTCTCTTATGCAAATTTTCAACTAGCTATTGTATGCGTGCTGGTCGGCTATGCTTGGGCGCCGCGCCGTTATCTAAGAATGTTAGGAACAAGTTTTTAAAAGACTCGTTAAAGGTAATGTGTAATTTATATTGTAACAAAATAATGTAGGAAAATAATTATTATTTAAGGTAAACATGCTATTTAATTTTTCTTATTGCAAATTGTTTTTTTCCTTTATTTTTTTTATTTTTATTATTTGAATGGAATTGCAGTTGTAAAATTACTTCAAACAATGAAAGGTACAAATATTTCTATCTGTATTGCTAGAAATAATACAGTTAATAAAATAATGTTTATGCAATAAAAATAATAGTTATTTATGTATCTACTTATGGTAGAAACGAACACTTTTTTTTGTCGCGTAATCTAAGTTGTTCGAGGTGTAGCAGAGGGTATATAAACGCGAGGACGACAAAATCTTTTTAACACTTTAACAAAAAAAAATATTATTTACCTGTCAATAAACAAACAATCTATTTCCTTAAAAACAAGAATGCGTTGGACTATTTTCTAGTTGTGGTTGTTACTTTTGTTACTTTTTGACATTTTGCTAAAGGAAATGTGCGAAAAATACCAATGCGGGAAAATAGCATTTTCTAACAGAAACAAAGTTTAGAAAAATGTATTTTCTAATAAGGTGTTTGAAATGCTAAAATTTCAGTATG
This sequence comes from Clivina fossor, assembly GCA_963966155.1. Classification (NCBI taxonomy): domain Eukaryota; kingdom Metazoa; phylum Arthropoda; class Insecta; order Coleoptera; family Carabidae; genus Clivina; species Clivina fossor. The sequence goes on from CAWYQG010000483.1 coordinate 132,322, forward strand.
GTAATTTTAATAAAATATTATTTCTATTTGGTTTACATCTGTAAAACTGGTAGTGCTACAAGATATTCTACCTTTTTCTATCAATAGAATAATTTCATTTAGTAGTAAAAGACAAAAAAATCCTAAAACATTAAAGGTTTAACAGACTTGAACCAAATATATATTATAGATTGATATTGTAAGCTGTAGTTTTTTTTTGTATAATTGTTATTTTAACAACCTGCACCATTTATAACGTATATATTTTTTAAACATATAGCTTCAAGTTCTACTTGTGAATTACAGCAGGAATTAATTATATTTGGAGAAACTCTTACTCTAAAGAAACAAATAATTTATTTTATTAAGAATCTGACTGAGATTTATATTTCATTGAAATATATATATATATATATATATATACCGGGTGTCTACTTTTTTTTTGTTACATAGGGAATACAATGCTAAAATTTTCATTTGGTGATAAATTTTCCCCTAATTATTATAGAACAAAAGTACAAATACAAAAGTTGTTTAGAATTCAAAAATGCATCAAATGATGCCAAATTTATCAATATAGGATGTTCCGATCAAGAATTAGAAGCAAATTAAAATTTCCATTTTTGCGCTCTTTACATCAAAGTGCCATGGAAATTAAACAAATAATATCATTTCTTCTGGAGTTTGAGTTTGACAGATCGTATTTATTTTATTGTTACGTTCTGTATTATTATTATTATTATTATTATTATTATTATTATTATTATTATTATTATTATTATTGAAAATAATGAATAAACTTAATGTAAATGAAAAGCTATTAAGTATAAAAAGTATTAAGTATTTATTATTTATTACAATGAAAGGGTATTTTACTCGGCTGTACACTACGTACTAGCTGTGGTTTTAAATTGTGAATGTCTCCATTATAATTTTAAGTAATTGTTTAATTTATTTATTAACTTCAAGTTATAAAAACAATACATTTGAATTAGATGACTGGCATTATGCCTAATATATTTATTATAATAATTTAAACTTATCCCTGAGGATGCTCTAAGTTGTGCAGTGAAACGTCGGATAAGAGTTTAATAAATAGTAAATAGCTGAACTCCGTAAAACTTTCTTTATTTATTACAATATTCAATATACCTATAAAACAGAAAAATTCATGAATACAAGATATAGGAGAACAAAAACGAAACTAACAATTTAAATTAAATGTTCAAATAAATCGCCATTAACTGCCAAACAATAACCTAATCTGTTATAAAATTTGTGACGTACAGAGCTTAATTGTGTTTGTGTTATATTATTGCACTCTCCAACAATGGCATTTTTCAAATCAACAAGATTTTTGATATGTCGTTTATAAATTTTCTCCTTCAAATATGGCCATAAAAAGAAATCGCACGGTGCTAAATCGGGCGATCTAGCTGGCCAATTAATTGGACCACCTCTACCAATCCATGAATTTGGAAAACATTGATCCAAATATAATTTAATGTTGCAGCTGTAATGTGCCGGACATCCGTCTTGTTGATACCAGACAACATTATCTTGAGTTGCACACTCTTCTAACTGCGGACCAATATGATTTTGCAACATATCCAAATATTTTTCGTTGTTTAAATTATTTTCAATAAAAAATGGCCCAATTATACACCTGCCAAAAATTCCAGCCCATACATTAACTTTTTCTGGATATTGGGTACGTGTTGCTACCATTAAATGAGGATTTGTTTGGCTCCATATTCTAAAGTTTTGTGTATTAGGTTCGCCGTGTAAAGTAAACGTAGACTCGTCAGTAAAACAAATAGATTTCAAGAAGTTTCTGTCTAAATTGGATTTTTCCATAATAATGTTACTAAATTCGCTTCTAGCCATTTTATCCGCTTCAAATATCTCTTGGTGCGTGGAATATTTATAAGAATGATATTTTTCATTTTTTAGTACCTTATGTATTGTTGAAGGATGCAAATTTAATTCAGCACCAAGTTGACGCACACTAACATTTGGGTTTTCCGTTACACACAAAAGTATATTCAATGTATTTTCTTTAATTGCATTTTGATTTAAATTCTCCTCCTGATCTTCTGCGTTGATTTTTCTACAATTTTTACGTTTTAACACACTTCCAGTTTCTTCGAATTGTTTAATTATCCTACGAATAGTCATAGCGGAAGGTATGGGACGGTTTTCAAAGAAAGCGCTGAATAAATCTCTTACTCGTCGTATCGAATTTCCAGTAAAATACCATTTTACGCACTGAACTTTTTCATTTACCTTAAGTTTATTCATTATTTTCAATAATAATGATAATAATACAGAACGTAACAATAAAATAAATACGATCTGTCAAACTCAAACTCCAGAAGAAATGAAATTATTTGTTTAATTTCCATGGCACTTTGATGTAAAGAGCGCAAAAATGGAAATTTTAATTTGCTTCTAATTCTTGATCGGAACATCCTATATTGATAAATTTGGCATCATTTGATGCATTTTTGAATTCTAAACAACTTTTGTATTTGTACTTTTGTTCTATAATAATTAGGGGAAAATTTATCACCAAATGAAAATTTTAGCATTGTATTCCCTATGTAACAAAAAAAAGTAGACACCCGGTATATATATATATATATATATATATATATACATATATAGTTTTAAAAAAAAAATTTTTTTTTATTGTGAGGGCGTGATTTAGTGAAAACATTAATTTAATGAAAATATTCACTTATAAGCACGATTATCAAAATACATATGAGCTTAGGGGGGCCACTTAACCAACGAGTAAAAATGTGGGAGTATTTTTGTAATTTTTTTTAGCATATTTGGATACGATTTAAGGGGTGAGAAAAGAAAAAAAATTTGACCCCTCTTAAGGGACACCCTAATATATATATATATATATATATATATATATATATATATATATATACTGGGTGTCCCATTTTAATCCGCCACCTGCAATAACTTTAACATCGTGCATCGGACAAAAAAATGTTACGGATAAAAAGTAAATGGTTTCGAGGGGGACATCTGATGCAGAGACTCTTGTCTCTTCCGGAGCCCCTGGGGGGCGGAAAATGGGGGCAACTTTGAAATCTTAAATGGAACACCCTATTTTTTATTGTAGATTCTGAAAGGCCATTAAAAAGTATGTAAATTTTATTTTAAGACTTTTTGTTTATTTTTGATAGATGGCGCTGCAAACAGCATTTTTTTTCTCAGTTTATCAGTTTTCAATTTGAAAAAAAAGGTGTAACTAAGTACGATATTCAAGTTCTTTTTAGTTCTTTGGGAAGAAGGGGGGGCAAGGGTCACTGAATCAGATATCCCCTCGAAGCCATTAACTTAAAGTTATACTCCTCGAAACCATTAACTTAAAGTTAATGGTTTCGAGGAAGATATTTGATGCAGTGACCCTTGCCCCCCCTCTTCCCAAAAAACTGAAAAAATCTTGAATATCGTACTTAGTTACACTTTTTTTTCAAATTGAAGATTGATAAACTGAGAAAAAAAATGCTGTTTGCAGCCCCATCTATCAAAGATAAAAAAAAAGTCTTAAAATAAAATTTACATACTTTTTAATGGCCTATCAGAATCTACAATAAAAAATAGGGTGTTCCATTTAAGATTTCAAAGTTGCCCCCCTTTCCCGCCCCTCAGGGGGTCCAGAGGGGGCAAGGGTCTCTGCATCAGATGTCCCCCTCGAAACCATTTACTTTTTATCCGAAACATTTTTTTGTCCGATGCACGATTTTAAAGTTATTGCAGGTGGCGGATTAAAATGGGACACCCAGTATATATATATATATATATATATATATATATATATATATATATATATATATTTAAAATAATAAATTTACAATCAAATGTACCTATTTTATGTTTTACATTAAATATATTTTACTACGCGCTTTTATGCTTCCATGTCACATTATTCAACTTGTAATACATAGATTACCAAACCACGTAAATTTCCCAGAAAAAAACCCACATTCCATCTGCAGTCCACGAGAGAAACCAAAATCATTTTTCTTCCTTTGGCTGCGGCTGCCGTCACCTTCAGCACCGCAAATAATATTTAGCCGATGAAAACGATGAGGCGTGTACGATTTTAGACCGAATCCTATAGCCGGGGATCGCATTTGCCGTGGATTTTTCTCAAAAAACGTTATAAATCGCGGACGAGAGAGGCTTGCTGCAGCAGCAGTGACCGACGCGGCGCGGCGCGGCGACTCTTCTCCCCCAACCTCCGCCAGCCACACAACGAGCGGCCAAAGTGTGCCAGATGCTTGGGGCTAAGTTACGCAGCGAACGTGACGCGATTGCACAATGGAAAAAGCTAAAACAGCCATTAAGAGTTTCCAAAAGCAAACGCAAGTCGTCCCGAAACCGATTTTTCGGACACAATACAGCTGGTTTGCCTTGTGGGGACATCGGGAGGAATGTGTGTGGTTAGTTTATTTTGGGGGGATGGGTGTAAAAAGGACTGATATCGAAAGTGTAAGATTTGTTGGATGTTAATATTTGAAAATATGTTATTATACATACTTTTTTATTGAAACTACGCTTGTATTCCTAAATGAAATAGTAGTTGTGGTAATACCAAGGAAATACGAAAAAGGAATACTGCTTGTATAAAAGCTATACAACTTTATAAACACATAACTTAATAGAAACAAACAACCCTTTATTCTATTTCCATGGTATTACCACAACCATGGTTTCATTTACTGTTGTTTTAAATTACAGGTATGAAAAATTAAATGAATGGTGCAAAATTATAATGATGATAATATAAACACTATGAGTAATTTTAATATAAATTAATGAAAAGAAGACACAATTATTTTAAATTGGTAACTACACAATAAATAAAGTTAAGTTGAGTTTATTAAAAATAGAAATTTTTGTTAGTAAATAATTTTAAACAATGATTCTTCTCAAAGAGTGATAATTTTAATACTAAAATAATAATAACAACTATTTTAAATCTTCGTAGAAAACTATAAATTTAATGGAAATATATTTGGATTTGGATAAATAAAAACTAATGAATATAATAAATATGTTATTATATATTTAACATGTATTTTGTATTTCTAATTCGAAAACGTACAACAAAGTATATAATAATCCTTAAACGTAAAAATATTGTATTTATACGTGCATGGACATATCGACAGGAATCGATTTAAGGGTATCCCTAGTTAGTGATTCCATGCTGTTAAATGTATCAACTTCATCAGTTGCTGGTCCCCATTTTGAGGTTGGCATAAACAATTCTTTGAGCGTCTGAAAAACATATTTTTTATCAATCTGCTGTTAATATTGATAGGTCTTTGCAATTATTACAATATCTTCGAGGACTCATTATAATACAGAACTATAACTACTATGTTATAATTTATATATTTTCTGGAAAAATTTATCAACATTGTTATTAATGAATTCGATTTACTTTATAGCTAACTATTTATTTTATAAATATAAATTCGAGTCTGAGGTAATAGAAATAGCATCGAAAGTAATAAATAAATGCTACTTACATATTTGCCGCTCCAGATTTGCAAAATAGCAAATATCGGCATTGGTACTAAAGTTGCTAATGCCATCATCCAACCAAGAGCATCAGCCCATCCAGGGAATTTATAATCACCAAATGTTGCTGAGGTAAATATGGACATGGTAAAGATGAATACGCCCTATAGTTGAAAATATTGCATTACTTGTACCGTTTTACCATAATAACAGAATTGATAAATAAATATTAATAACTTGAAAATTAATGTTGATTAAATTCAAATAATATGAAATTTTATTCTATAATTTTTAATTGTATTTTAAAATAATCTATGGTTGTTATAAAAATAAAAAATTTAAATATTAAAAATGTTTCAGATAAAAAATTACAAGGAGTAATAAAAAAAACTGGTTTTTTAGTAAAATATAATGTCAAAAAAGCAATTTGAAATTGACTAGAGTTGTTTAATAAAATATTAAGAAATAATAGAGATCTATTTTGAATTACTTATAATTTGATAACTAAGAAAATTAACAAACTTTTTATTGATAATTGACGCTTTTACACTCTTTGTTTGTAAAATTAATTAGATATTTAATTTTTTATGAATCGGATATATAATTTTTTTTGACATATAATGAAACACGTGCCAGTACGGTGTTTATCTTTAAGAAATTTTAAAATTTGAATATTAGTATTTTCTTATCAATTATTATTAGTAACGTAGATATAAACAAATATCTCTATCATCTTTACAAAAACTTATCTAGTTACTAAGCGCTTCTAATCATATTAAATTAAATTTAGAGATAAACTTACTATTAGAGATATCGGTGTAAGAACAACCCAACACGTCCACCAGAACCATTGAGTAAATTTTGAAAGATTTATCTTCATATCGAGTATATTATTTATAAACTTTCTGCATCCGTAGCACCAGGATACAGCACCAACTTCAGCAAGACCAATTAATAAAATCGCCCACGATGCTGTATTCCATTCCATAAGTGTAAAGATATAAATTCCTCCACTACAACACATCGGCAATCCCAATAGATAACAAGCGAAACATGTGCTAAATGTGACTTTAGCCTGATGATTTCTCAAATTTGGCCATTTGTCTAATATGGCTGTGTTGACAGCTTCGATGCCTGCAAATTGACTACCCAATCCTAAGGTGAACAACATGAAAAAGAATATTATGGCCCATAATTGAGGTAAGGGCATACGTAGGACAGCTTCCGGATAGGCAACGAAAGCCAGTCCTGGCCCGTCTTGAGCTACCTCAGCTACATTCACATGCATTTCGGCAGCTAGGAAACCGAATACGGCAAATATAGCAAAACCAGCGAAGATCGATGTGAAACAATTCGCAATTGTTACAATGATAGCGTCTTTATGGCAATTGTTTGTAAAAGAATTGTAAGAAGCGAGAGTGACTAGCGATCCACATCCTATTCCAAATGAGTAGAAAGTTTGCGATGCTGCGTTGCCCCAAACTTCCGCGTCAATTATTTTATTCCAGTCTGTAGTTATATAGTGTAAGATTCCATCGACAGATCCATCTAAGGTTGCACCTCTTATAAGCAGTGCTGTCAGAACCACATATGGGAATAAAGCGGTAAAGTATACAGCTTTTCCTGATGTTTTTATTCCACGAACGATACAAAAATAGGCGATTAACCAGGCTAGAGTTAGACATAACACTAATTGCCAACGTAGTCCGCCATAATTTTCCCAACTTGTAGTTTGTTCCATTCCCAAAACATAATAATTGTAATATTCTTCTGATGATAAGGTTCTGTTCAAAATAGTGCTTATGTGGATGCTTTCATTGGTGGCCTCAACTTTACAATGATGTGAACTTAAGAATTTGTAATCAAATGTTTCGCAGATTTCTTCTACGCAAACACAAGTTTGATTCCAGTAAGTATAGGTGCAGTTATTAGGCGATGAATCTAGGCATTTTAAATCTTCTGCGCTACTGTAACAATCTGAAATATGAAAATGATTTATAATTAATTTTAATTGCAACAAATGTATATATAATTTTTTTTAACAAATATATCATATGACTAATCATGTAATTTATATTTTAAAACTGAAACATAAAATAGTATTTATTATTAAACAAAGTTGAACTAATTTTATTAATTTTTAATTTATTTTAAACTGTTAAATATTTAATTTTATACATTATATAAACAGCCAACGTACATATATGAAATATAGAATATGATATTAACATTTTTATTATATTAATGTATTTTAAATTAAAATAAACTCGCTGTCAACGCTGTCGTATTTTATTTAAAATATTTTAGGATTAATTAATAATAAAAATTTATATGCAATAAAATTCATAATATTATATAAATAATTTTAAATTATTTTTTATTTTATTAATAAAATTATGTACATATTATGAAATATCTTGATTAAACTATTTTGCAAACATTTCGTAATATATTACATTTTTATGAGAGAAATACATTTACATTATGTAAATTTATATCAATTTTGTACAGTGTAAGTGACTGAACTATATCACAACTGTTCCTCGAAATTCATTATATCAACTATTCTTAAAATAGATTTTCTATTTATTTAAAAAAAATTTTTTTTTTAATATTGTAAAAAATCTTTCAGAATTCATTACTTATATCAGAATTTAAAAAACTTTAGGTTTTAGCTCTTTATAATTTTACAAAAACATAAATATACAAATGACATAAATAATAAACAAAGGGAACATAGAAATAAATAACTTGTAAACAAAATAAAATTTGGCTGCTTTTAATTAATAAATTATAAAATTTTATAATCTAGTTACTTGTACTTTGTTATCTAATAACTTGTTTCCATGTTTTGTTTGCTTATTATTCATGTCATTTGTATATTTTCCCCTGATTTAGTATATCGAAACATCGAATTTTAATTAAAATTATACTAAAGCTTTTTTATTTTAATTTTCTAATGATTTGAACTTATTAATTTACTATATTTTACGAAATAATACGGTTTTATCGAATTTATAAACCTATAAATTTATAGAAAATGTACAGAATTTCAACATAATTTTTTTGAAACTTAATTAATTACATCGATACTACACAATTTTTTCTGATCAACTAATTCTGAACAATAATTTCAACCCTTTTCAACCCCTTGATCAAATTAAAATACGACAGTAGCTGCTAGTGAATATAACTTACGTTCAGTGTTAAAATCGTTGTCGCAACTCCCCCAGCCGAGTTCCGAGCTGAACGACGCAAAAAAGTAGAAAATTGTCCAGGCTATAATGACCATGTAGTAAACGGTGACCATCGTAATCACGACGAGCGTGCAATAGCCGAGGCGGGAAAAGGCCTCGTTCGGCCCCAGTCCGGAGTATTGGCCGACCATCAGCTCCAAGAGAAATATCGGCAAGCCCATGACTAGCACCATAAAAAAGTAGACGATCATGAATGCGCCTGTAAAGTAAAAAAATTGTTGTGAGGTTGCGCTTTATTAACTACGATAGGGTATTGAAGTTATGTTGCTTGGAAGATTATATTTATTTTATTATTGGTTTATTTCATATAAATGCAGATTTAATTAAATAAAATAAGTTTATCAGTATTATACATTTGATATTGTTGCTTTTTTTTATATTAAATACGAATTTAATAATTTCGAAAAGTATATGGATTTATTGAAAATTATTTAATTCCAATTACAGGACAAAAATATTACAGAATAATAACATATACAGTACATATAAAAAAAAAAAATATATATGAACACACAAATAATTAAAAAATAATATTTATCTCAAAAAAATTGAAATAGATCTATGGTGATTTTATGATTAATATACTATATATTTAGTTATATAAATTTTCCAGAAACTTTATTAAGTAGAAAAAAATCTAATAACAAATTACAATTTTTATTAGTAAATTATAGCAAATAAATATAAGATATATGCTAATAAATACATAAATTTTCTAAGTTTCAGAGTCAAACAATTTTTTTTTATATTATGAGTTGAAAATAAAAGTGCAATTTTCTTAATTTACTGTAATATGTAATAAAAACGTACTATTAAGTTTTTTTTTGTGGAAATTCAAGGGTAACATTACATTGCTAATATCTGTCAAACACGCGAAAATATTGGAGGTTAGTAAGAAAGTAATTTTTTTTTAGAATTTTATGATGATGAAATAAAATAAAATTGTACAGATATTAAGATATTAACATTTTTAAATTATATTTATATAATAAACATTTACCATAACTTAATATGTTATTATTGCATATTATTTTAAAATATAAATTTGCATTTTTAAAGTAACAAAATTTCTTTAAGCAAATGATTATTTTTTAAATTTAAAATATGAAGAAATCTAGTGTTTGTTTACAAATAGGATTTTTAAAGAGAATAATGTTGTAGTAACTTTAAAATGACTTTGAAATTTATCTTAAAGAGGAAAATACATGTAAACGCAAAAATAGACATGTACAAGTATATTATTATATTAAAGTTGTCATCGAAAATTGTCAATATTAGAATTTGTCGCACAAATTAATTCACAATTATGAAGCAATATATTCGTAAATGCGATAATATGAAAACAGAAAATACGAATTTTGCAATGAGTAAACAATAAGAGAGGCCATAGTGCACTAATTAAAACTAATTTAATATTAATATTGTGTATATTTATTAAAGTTATTTATTCACGAATAAAATTAATATTGTCTCTATTTGGTTTTAATCAAATTCATGTTTGATAGTAAACAATTAATTTATTGTTTCATATATGGTATTTCGATTTTCAATTTAATTGATTTTAAAAAAATTTTTATACAATTTTGAGTTTGAATTCAAATTAATCATCTGAAAAACGAATTAAATATATAAATATATATGATATTTTTTGAAAATCATAAAATTAAAAATCATTAATTTTGAAAATTAAAATGAGTAAGTTTTTCTAAACTGAATCAATTCTTTGATAATTGTATAAAAAAATATTTTCTTGCAAAATATAACAAATTTTTACATTTAATTTCTTACCAACTTAGAGATTATGTGAAAATGTAAAATAAACATTTTAATTTTGAAATGTAAATGGAAATTTATTTTTAGAATACTATACATTTCTAGGCAACATGCTGTTTTATCTGAAACAAAATGTTGAAAAAAAGGTAGAAAAATATAAACTATATGTACATATTTTTTTGCGTTTGAATATTGACCAAACGCCGACTAAAAAAAAAACTGTAAAAAAAGCTAGAAAATAAAAAAAATCTACAACATCCTGCCTTTTAAAAATATGAAGTCTAGCAAAAATTGGGATAAAAATTCTAGAACATTTCAGTTTGTGGTCCATTTTTCCTAGTTGTACAGTGAAGGAAAATTATAAGCGAATGCTGCTAAAATATTACTAACATAAGATCTTTTGATTTGAAGGAAAAGTTTTGTGCTTTTCCTGCCATTATTTTAAAAACTTGTAATATCTAATTATTTTATTAGTTTTATATGATTTATTCATATATTTATTAATTCAGTTGTTAAAATATTTAGATCGGAATAGCATTGCGAAGCTATCTTTAATACACAGATTTAAATCTTTCGTAGACTCAATACCTGTTTTTCTTTCTTATTTAGAATTTTACTAGATTTTAAAATTATTTTAGAATATATCATCTGCTTGGAGTAAAACTAGCCTATTTTTTTGTCATCAAATCAAATATTGTTCGCTTTCTATATGCTCTAACTGTACATATAGACGGATACATAAATAGAGAGTGAGAGAGAAAAAGCAGAGGTATTTTGGTAAAGTAGATGACAACCAAAATGAACAAGAGAGAAAGGCGACTGTGTATGTGTTCGAGTCAGATTGAAAACGACAACAAATAAATGACATAGACGGATGTTTTGTATCCCTCATGCCAGCAAAATAACAACAACGAAAAAAAAAAACCAAACGCACGAACCGCAAACCGCTCGAAAAACAAGCAAGCATGAATTTATGAAAGTGGTCGTCTTTAAAGTAAATATATTTTCGAATATCAGAAAAAGCCGAGACACTATTCATCTTTGCTGCGAGGTACACTTGAAAACTTCCTTGAATAATCAGGCGATTAATTATCGTAATTAAATGAGAGTGTTTTCCATAGTCATGAGTGTTATGAAAATATCAAGTTGTATTTTGTAATTATTTCGTTTAATATTATTAGATTTCTATCTATATACAGACACATGTATAATTATTTAAACAAAATATATAAATATAAAAAATATAAAATATTACCTAAACTGAGCATAAAAAATAGAAAATTTCAAAAATATAACCAATAACTTGTAATTAATTTAAAAATAGTAAAATAAAACGGCTTTAGGTTGTAGTTCTGTATTAATATTTATAAATAATCGACGTTTTGACGAACTCAACGTATGTCTTCATCAGGAAAAATAATATAAATGATATTTACAGTAACTATGTTCTGTTTATTTACTGTAATTGTCATTTGTATTTTTTTTTTTTATAAAGACGTCGAAACGTCGATTATTAATAAATATTAATACAGAACAGCAATCTAAAGCCGTTTCATTTTAATTAAAAAATATTTATGAAATTTTTCGTCCACACCTTAAATATCAACAACTCATCCAAGTATATTGACGCAATATCCTGGTGCGTTGGTTGAAAACTGAAGATCGAATTGGTTGTTACAAATACATAGCAAGAGAGAGAGTAGATAGTTTCGGTTGTTTCCCAGCCAGCCTAGGGGGGGGGGCTGACTGACTGGCGGGGGAGAGCAACACACACACACAGTAGCTGAAGCCAAAACCGAAACTCCGAAACCGAACTTGGCATTAAAGTTGATTGCATGGCCATCTATATTTCACAATAGACAATGATTTATGATTCAATCCGTTGCCGACGATCGCTATCAGAACACACCGGCTCTGACCAATTGTGTCATTTAATAAAACGTTATTAATAACTTTATCCACTTTCACGATAACAACCATTAATTAACCGCTTGTACTACCTGCAAGCTCAACCGCTTCAATAGACTGTGAGCAGAAATTATATATATATATATATATATATATATATATATATATATATATATATATATATGTACAAGTTAGCCATATATTGGATTTTTTTTCTCGTTTTAACTTATTTTGTTAATGTTAAAATTTGAAAAATTAATACCTATTGAATTTCAACAAATTTATCACATTTATTATATGACATTTGTTCTAATTTTAATCTACAAGTAATGCTTCCAAATCCAAACTAGATAACGATACTTTTATTAGAAAATCTGTAATACAATTTAACACTTATGTATGAATCCTGAATTACCAATGTTGTTCCGTACCTAAGGTACCGCACACAGACTTTTATTTAGTTTATTTACATTAATATCTTTAAATTAATTGTATCCAAAAAGTCGTGAACAAAAACTAGAAAATAATACAACAAAGAAACTAATCCTAGTGAAATATTAAAAAATAATTTAAACTAGAAAAATATCCTAGTGAAATAATTCAATATAAAGATAATTTCAAAGCCAAAGTTACCGCCTATTAAATTATTCATATACGATACAATACAACTGTGTATTTCTATATGGTATTGTTATTTACTCCAGTCTGTAGGGCACAAAAACGCGACAAATTTATGCAGCGACACATTGTCTTTGATCAATTTCAGTTTCAGTATTCCATTTCAGTTTCAGCGTATTTTACACCTACGGCGAGTCAATGCCCGTGGGACGTTCTGAATGCGCAAATTTAAGCAATTTTCTTCTATATAATTTGTCATTTTTTCAGTTACAAAAAAAATTCATATCGAAGCTCTACATTTTTATAAAATTATTTTAGGCGTTAATTGGATCCGGTGTCAAATAAGATTAACGTGCTTTTTATAATTTTTATTCTAATTTTTACGCAGATTTAATTTTATTTTCGAATGAGTATTTTTGTAACATTTTTAAATTAATCTTCGAAATTTTTTTTTTATTATTATTTAATACGATTACAAATATGCAGAATAATTTAAATTTTATTTTGTATATGTAAATTTTAAGTTAAAATTGTAAAAACGTAACTAGGAAGAACATTGAAATATTATCTTCTATTTTATTTTGAATTATCAAGCAGAAGTGTTATAGACATGTAATTTTGTTTCTTTATCTATCTATATATATATATATATATATATATATATATATTAAAATAAATTAAAATAAATTCTGTAGTTTGTTTAGTATAGTTTTATTAATTCTTTTAATATTTCGAATTTTTTGTGTTCTACAATACACAGTAATCATACAAACTACAATAGTCATATTTTATATTTTATATAAACATAAATTAATAATAAAATATTGGATTTAGTACCAAAATACATAAAGAAAAATATTATCCAATTTCTTATATTAATATTGGCAACACTGCAATGGATTTTGAAATATATGAACAAATTCATTTTTTTGCAATTTTAATTATTGTATTTGAATTTTATAATATTAGATACAAAAATATGTATCAAAAATAGAAATACTATTCATATTTGATAAGAAGTAGAAGTACAAATTTATTTTAAAACAAATTTATTTCATAAACAAAAGAGGCGGGAATACCAAGCTATGTTTTTCTGTGTGTAGGGAGTTTAACAACAAAAATTTAAGTAAGACTTACTGAAAGAATAATTAAAATGATAAAATTAATTAGGTTTAACAAGTGGTGATACTATTTTTTTAATTATAAATTAGTGGTATTATATTATAAAAAAATGTAAAAGCAAACACAAACTGGAATATACTCATTTGTATTTATGAAAGTTACATATTTGTAAAAGTAAATTTAAAATTCTATCAAAATCAGGCTTTTAACAAACACGATAATTTTGTAAAATAAAAATTTAAAATATTCATACTATACTTTTTGCTCTATTTTGTTATATTTTTAATTATTATTAATAGATGAATATTGAACATTCCAATCAACGTTGAAAATATAAGCAAAAAAAAACTAAACAAGTTACGCGAAAAATGTAACATAAAAGTAAATTTAATTAATATATTGATTTTAGAATAATGATATTATTAAAAATGTACGATATTTTGCGTAAAAAATTTGATTAAAAAATTGCAAAAAATTATAAAATACAGTTTTTTTTTTGTGTAAAACTGTTTTAATCATATTGTATCATTATTTTCTAGAAAAAAAAAAACTTTTTATTATACGTATTATATACATAATATCAGTTTAATTAATACACTTTGATCATTTAAAATTAATAAAGTAAAATTTTAATTTAAGAAAATGGTGGCAGCGTTTTATTCATTTATTATTATTATTATTTCGTTTATTTTCTTTTTAAATGTTTTTTTATTATTATTATTAAAGATAGAGTTTGTTATATGTAATTATGATAAATTGACCACGGCATATCAGTCCAGAAAATTCTATAAATTTAATGGATACCGACAGTGAAAGCCTGAAGATTACTAGAATTATTAATTATTTTGAACAATTGTAATAAAAATAAAATAAATATAATTTTCAAATCAATAGTTGTTTCATGTGAATATAATTAACTCTCTCACCTATAAATATATGATACAATATCTTGAATATATAATTTCACATTCCAATTATGTATTACGGTTACCTGATCAATAATAAACTATCCAATTTCGTTAAAATTAAGCAGCAGGATATTAAGCAAACCCCCAAAAGAAAAACGCAAACCAAATAACACTTTTCCTTTTTCCGTAACGTTATTTACAAATCCTGCGCTGGTGTTTAGCCACAAGTCAACGCTTTGAAAACTACGTGAGGCATCACACAATGCACAAGCCCCTGAAGTCAGGGCTTGTCACGACATCATGCAGCCACGCGCGCGTACCACAGAAACGGAAACTCTATCACGCGATTTGCAACCCTCCCCCCTCCCCCTCGACATCAACGATATACAAACGTCTTTTATCACTAGAACGTATCAGTTAATTGCTTTTATGTTATGTTATAACTACCTATATGCATGAGGTGCACGCTAAATGTTACTAAACTTGAAAATTTTAAATGGTAACACATTTTTAAAGATGGCTGTAAAGTTTGAGTGACTATTGCCCGTATTCTCACTTTCCTTTTTTATGAAAAAGCATTTTTATTATTAATTTCAAAATAACTTATTGCTTCTGTCTTTTATCAAATATAAATAGTTTTTTTTTTTACTTTTGATAATTTTTATTATCATATTAAAATATCTTTCAGAACACATATTTATAAAATTAAACAACTTTAGGTTTAAATTCTGTTTTTTTATTTAAAATAAACGACGTTTCGACAAAAAAACAGAATTTAAACCTAAAGTTGTTTAATTTTTTAATTTTTATTATATTTGATATTACAAAATTTAAATAACCTATTTTAAAGTGATTAATAAATAACTTTAAGTAAACTCAAAACTACTTTTGATAAAAAATCACTTTTATAAATGAGCTGAAAATACGGCCTTTTATATTTAGTACGTTTACATTAAAAAAAAAAAAAAAATAGAATGACACTGATGGAGACATAAAGATTACATTTTTATCCTATTTGGCTAATTTTACTCATTTTATTTTTTGTTTCAGGTGAGATATTTATAATTCTTCATAGAAGAAATTTAGTAAGTAATTCAATATTTTTTAAAATATTTATAATAAAAACAAACTGCATTGCTGTAAGCTTAAATATTTTATAATACACTGTAAAATGTTATTGTTATTAAAAATCCTTAGTTTAGATGTGATCGCATTTTGCCAATATCCAGAAACTTTTAGCTTCAACTAAGTATTTACGACATAGAGTACCGGGCTCCGGATCAGACCGGTTAAATCCGGAGTCCAGTTATGGAAAAGCTCATTATGATGTGATCGGACGTGTAATATTGTATGCGCGCTGTTACCTACTATCATGCCATGCAAATAGTTGAATATAGAGTATGATTGGTTTTCAATTGTTACTTGTATGTGTTCCTACACTTTGTTGTTCATGTTAGTTGACGCGTTCGAAGGGAATAATATTTAACGTTACGTACGCTTATTCTAAGGGATTGAAGTGCCGGTGTATTAATAATTCGATTATAATGCCCGTATTTGTTTTGATTGTAATCATTTGACGAGATTCGGTAATTAAATTATGAACAGTATTAATTAGGGTTTTTTTTTTGTGAATTGTAATTTTGAACACATACTATTAATATCTTCAGGGTGGTTACATAAAATATTGTTAACTACGTCAGTGAATCGAAAGTGTTTATAATTTAATTACGTAGTTAATTACTGATTAATTAGGCCTGGTTTCATAAACAACACAATATACTTAGTAACAAAGTAAATACGTTTAAATAAAATCAAACAATTACTTTGTAAATATCATTTACAGTAAATAACAGAACGTAGAAACAAGTTACTAGGTAACAAGTAAGTAATTAAATCGTAATTATTTTTTTTTTTGATCTAGTTACATATTTGTTATCTATAGTAACTCGTTTCCATGTTCTGTTTATTTACTGTAAATGTCATTTGTATCATTTTTTCTTGATGAAGACGGTCATTGAGTTCGTCAAAACTTCGATTATTAATAAATATTCATACAGAACTTAAACCTAAAACCGTTTTATTTTATATAATGAGTTTTGAAAGATTTTTTATTATATTAAAGTTATTATAGAGATTTATTTATTTTTAAATATTTAATCTAATTAATTTGACTGGTAGCCCAATGTTCGTCAGTTCAAATAACGTTGAATTCAAAAATTGAATAAAAATATTATTTTTGATATGATCTGCTATAAATTCTTTATAATTTTACATCATATATAGAAACCAATATAATTTTTATAAATCTGAAAACTTTTATAATATATTATATAAAAGAAAATACTAAATAAAAAATTGGTTTTAATTTATAATAGTTTATAAATAAGTTTTCCAGTAAAAATTTCTCGTAGTCCGTTATAAAACTTTTATCATTTTGCATAATGTAAAGTTTTATAATTTGAAAACTTTTAACTATTTTTTTTTATTAAATTATACAAAAAGTAGTCTGTATGAATAAATCATCTAAAATTTACTTTATAATGCGAAAATTTTATTTTTTATATAGTGGTAAATATAATAAAAACAAATTAAATTTTAAAAAATTAATGAGGAGATTACACATTAAAAAAAATTGTGATTTAACCTCGAATTAAGTGATTAATTTGGTATATATAATTTTTCAAAATTAACAATGGAAGATATTGGCTGGTTGCACAAAGCATAGTTAAACGATTTGTAAGATAACCAAGTTTGTTAAGCTACCAGCTGACCAATAAATAAGTTGAAAAATCTAGTTGCCTAGTTAACTCATCGATCACTTGATCACTAGAATGTTCGCTGGACTCGATTCAGCGAATGAAGTATAAATTTACTGATGATTGAAGTTTTTTTTTTTCGAATTTATTCCAAATTATTACCTATATTATGATTAATTTTTCGCAGCAGATTATTTTTAATAACTTAATTATACATGAAATAAAGTGTACACTTCTTAGATTCAATAAGATTTTTTTTAAGTGACTATTTATCGAAAGATCTTAATATGTATTAACTCTTTGGTTATAAATATATTTCAAACGCGTTCTTAAATATTTATTTAATTTTATTCTTAATGCTAAATTGAAACAATATATTAAATAGATTAAAAAACTAACCGCCTCCATTCCGATAACAAAGATAAGGGAATCGCCACACGTTTCCCAGTCCAATGGCGTAGCCCATGCACGACAATATGAACTCAATCGGATTGCTCCAGCTGGCCCGTTCGGGTATATTACTGCTATTTTCACTACCGCCACCGCTGCTTTTGACATCATTCTGGAAAAATCAAAAGAAACGAAATGTGAGAATGAGAAAAAAAAAAAATGGAATAAAAAACAAACGTCACACGATGACATGTTTTCAGTCGAATTCTTTTTCGCCTTTCGCTCGCGATCTCTCTCTTATCTTTGGACACACGCCGACATTAATCCCTTGACGTGTCTGTCTTTGTTATCTTCCTTGGTGATAACACGATCAAAAAATAGACAATTTATTTTTACGAATCGAGCGTTTTGTTTTTTGCGGTGCACTTAGATGCAAACGTGAACGTAACGTAGTACAGACCATTGTCGTAGATTTAGAAAGTTTTGGATAATGAAAGTGTAGTTAAAGTTGATATCTAATTATATAAGTAAATAAAGTAATTATTTGTATTAACTTTTTTAGTTTATAAATGTACTGAACAATTTTTATACACTAATATTGTAAACATAGTACTTTCTAATTTTTTTTTTTGGCTACGCGCAATTGAAGTTAATTTGGACAAAAATATTTTACACATAAAATCAGTGTTCGGCCGCGTATTCGCGCAGTTTCCACAGAACTATCATTAATAAATCAAAAATATTACCTCGTACTTCAGTAAATAAACAGAAACCGAATTAAAGGATTTTTACTGTTAGGTTATAAAGTTGCTTTGAGTGTAAGCTGCAGAAATCAACAAACTTATTTTAGCATAGATTAATTTTTAATTTTTTTATTTAAAATTAAATATACTGGTTCAAAAATGTACGTTTTTACGAACTCATCTTTATCAGGAAAAATAAAGACGTACTTTGAGTTCGTTGAAATGTCGAATATTAATAAATATTAATACAGAACTAAAACCTAAAGCCGTTTTATTTTACTGGCATTTTAATAATGTAATTTTTGAAACAACACTTATACCTTCGATATACGACAAAATTTAATGATCATTAAGCTACATTTACATCGCAGTAAAGTGGAGATGCTACTGCTACTTCTAAAACAACAGTCTAAATGTAGCTTAATGATAATTGAATTTTATCGTTTATTAAAAGTAATAGAATAAGATAAAAATTAGAAATAACTGAAAAACAAATTAACAAAACTTAAGTTTATTCTGAAATATAATCCTTATCTTTCACTTAGGCACTACAAATTGTAATATAGAAATAAATATATATGAATGCATCTATCAAAATAGTTTTAATTCCACGTCCATGCTGAGAATCGATTCTATTTTTCCCCGGATGTTTTTTCTCTAGCAGATGAACGGAAAGCAAAAACACTTTTACGTGCAAATACTGAAAACGCTGTTCCCGTTTTAGAAACAGATAAGTTAATACGTTTTCTAGTGTAAAATGTACGAATAAGTGTACTGGAACGCAATCGATAGATATTGTCACTTTAAATGTATTTTAATGTTCTTTATTTTGCTATCAACTATGCGAAGCTTAGTCCGAGCGTTCCGGCACTGACTGAATAAATAAAACTCTAAATGAGTTTTCAGTTTCATGCATACTGTATTTGGAATACGACACGCTTGACAGACAATATTTTTTTCTTTTGTCATTTTTTTTTTTAAACTGAAATATTTCATTGGTGAAATCAAATATTCGTATTTACTCGTATACTTTATCTTTCATAAATATACCAACAAAATCAGAATAACACTACTTTATTTATTTAAAAAAATGTGAATATCTTATATGTTTTAAAAACGTAATTATAAAATATTTATTTATTTATCAATCATTGACAACAATATTTTATTTTTCTATATTTAAACCTTTAAGATTATTTATGTCAAATACAATACTTATCAAACCATATCTTTAGTTATTTTATTAATTTTAATATATTGTACTAATTGTAATATAATACAATTATATCTTATAAAAATATCTTTTTATAATATTAATGAAGTGTCACATAAATTTATTTTTATTTAAATGAAGATAAAGCAGATATGAGGAAATGTCTACAATAAATTTATATCTGGAATTTATAGGACATATTTCTATTAAACGATAAAAAATAATTTAAAGATAAAATATTTTATAAATATGTATATCGCGTAAACATGTAAATCTTGTATTTAATATTTTTTAAATTAATGAAAATTCTTTTAATTAATTTATTAAAAAATTTTGTATCATAGTAATTTAAAAAAAAAGGAATTTTGAAAATTGTAAAACTTTAATCAATGATTTGACAAATTTTGCTGATACTAATTAATATTCGATACATTTGTCTTAGATAATATTTCATGTTTTTTTTTTATTATTTACAGTATTATAAAGAAATGTATAAAGGGTATTCTAGAGCAAAAGAGTTATTAATTTTATGAGTATGTAGTACATAAAAATTCTTAAGATATTAATTGTTGGTACTTCATTTTTTATTTATTTAGTGAGTTATTGATTTTTTTGACGTAAAAAGCATTAATATAATAAATATATATATATATATATATATATATATATATATATATATATATATATTTCAAAATTATCGTACATTGAAGTGTAAGTGAAATTTTTTTATATTTTTTATCGTACATTATAGTATAAATGCTAGGAGTATTTCTTATATTTGCTTTTATGTACATGTAAAACCAGTAATCTTTCTAAAAGAATACTGATCATAATCTAAAATAACACAATAAATAAATTTCGAAATATATTTTTCAATAAAGTTGTTGTTTTCTTAAATATTGTTATTATTAATACGTACTTGTAAATAAATTTTCCTCTGTTATCATTTACGTATAACAAACAAACAACTTGGAAATATGTAACAATAAGTAATTTCGATACATCATTCTTAATAAATAACAAACATACAGAATATGACAGATTAGGTTCTTTGAATAAGAAAGATTTATATCCATATTTCAAGTACAAAAATATCTACGAGAAATATATGAATTTAGATTCAGCAAAAAAATAAAGAAAAGGAAAAAATCCTGACATCTGTTCCGCTCGGGGAAAATTCGAAATTAAAAAGAAAATCCAATAACAGCGGTAAAAAGGAAAATTCGTTCTTTCGCTAATTTGCGAATGTAATAATTTACACATTCTAAGCAAAAATGGAATACAAGAGTGGCATTACACGCGCCAGCCTCACTTGGGCTGAATGATTTATGAATCTAATGTTAAAAAAATTTGTTTGAAAAAAAATCTCAAATTGAATTATTTGCTAAGCTAGCATACTGACGTCTCGACAATGAAATTACTCTATACAACTTGCTCCAGTGCAATTTGCTGTTTGGCAAAATTGCTAATTTTAACAAAACAGGTGATCTTGTTTTTTTCCTTATTTTGTTTGTTAACTTTTCCAATTGCCATAATTTGTTTGGGAATTATTTGTACGGTTTTTGACAATGCAATTATTGAGTTACTGACTAAATTGTTTGTGCAGTAACTCTATACTGTCATTATATGAAAAAAACAAATTAGACTATTTAAAGCTCTATTCAGAACATTACTTATTACAAAATTAGTATTATATGTTAGTGTAGAATTAGTATTCTGAAGCAAACTACTTTCTAACTTATGACAAACAACGCAAATGAACGATTTTAATTTCTTCAATTATTTTTATTGTTTTCACCAGGGCATGAAACCGGTAAAATAAACTGGTTAACCAATATTTTTGTAAGTATTATGCAAACGTTAATCGTAATTTTAACCGATATTTTAAAATCCTTAAAAACCGGTAATCTTTAACCGAAAAAACTACCGATTTTTATATAACATATATTTTTTTAGCAAAATTAATGGATTTTAATCTTTTTTACCACAAATGACATTGGCACACATTCATATTAAACAATTTTAAAGCAGGAACAAAATTGAATCTTTATTTTTTAAATTTAGGAAAGAATATATTTTGTATATTTTTCTTGATATGTACTTAGAGTATATCGAAACGTCGATTTTTAAATATAATATATGCAGAACTTGATTCTGAAGCTTTTTACTTTCATATAAGGAGTTCTAAAAGATTTTTTGTACTAATATAAATAATGATAGTTGTTAATAATACTACTATTTTAGTGTGGTGAGTAATTATATATTTTACTGAACCAGTAAAATTTTTTTTATTATCATGTACATTAGTATATTTTTAATATTTAATTCTTTAATTTTACTTTTAGGCAATTTTTTAAGTAATAGTTGTAGATATTTCTAAAAAAAACAAATAAAATTTTAATTAACAAAAAATTTGGTTATTAAAGTTTTTATTTACAGTAGTTGTTTGATAAATAAATTATTTATTATAAGATAAAATTTAAAAGCTCTTACAGTTACAAGTGCAATGTTAAAATAATAACAGATAATGTCTACCTATTGATGTACTTGACACAGATAATGTAAACACATCCTTCAGTATTTTATTATCTTCTATAGACGTAGTTCATCTGAATTTATTCATTGTTTATTACATAATTATTATTTTTTTATATTTGTATATTATAATACAATTGTTCTAAAAATTATTAGAGACAAAATTTTTATCTTTTATAAAATTAAAGTAAACAAAATATTATTTTAATAAATGTTGTTTTGTTTATTTGTACAATTTATTAATTGTTTTTAATTAATTCTACGCACAGTTAATAACAAAATGTACAGTTATTTTTCTTACTAACAATATAAACAAATATTTAAATTTTCACAGAAACAGCAAGTTGTAAAATATATGGCTCGTATAATTTTATTATTTTGATAACTTTAAATTGTTATTATTAATTTCTAAATAAATACTAATTTGTTTTTCGCAAAATGAGTTCAGCTTTTGTTTAAAAAAAAATTATCATATGATAATACAGCAGACGTTTTTATATCTAATCTACGACTAGTGATTTCATTTATACGTTAATGTAATTTACAATTAATTAACAATACAAATATTAATTGTAACTGATTATTTGTAAACAATTTAGTGGCAGTCATATATTGATATATATGTACATTGACTATAAACACATTATTCTATCATTATTCATGTTTGCAAATTCTGAAATTATACATCAAATAATAATTGGCGAAAAGTCAATAATTTTCATATATTTTACAAAATCAAATAGTATTTATTTGCTTTGCCTATATTATATATTGTCAATTTTTAAATAAAAATTTTTTAACGGTACAACTAATTATTATTTTATATAGCAGTGTGAAAGGTTTATTTAGAAGATGTCAACATTGAAATTTGTTACTAACAAGAAATTTGAATATTTAAATATGGATTTTTTTCGAAAAAATAATAGAATTAGAAGTATATTTGTTTGGCGTGAATATTTTTCCCATAATGAAATGAAATGAAATTTAAAATTGCAACAAATTAAAAAAAAATATCCAACTTTTTTTAAAGGTATGACAAACATAATCGATGCTGCTATTAAAGAATACAAAAATATGTTGTAAATGAATACTTTTAAAACTATCAAGTTTTAAACATATGAATATTCAAAGCACACTATTTATTAGGAAGGGACTCACATTTTGGAATAAGCCTATTATTATCTAATTTTTATCAAATTATTTAAAATAAAACGGCACTGATTTAAATAAAATATGGCTTTCTTTAATTATAATTTATAAATTTTATGGTCTAGTTATTTTGTTACCTAGTAATTTGTTTCTTTGTTCTGTTTATTTACTGTAAATGTCATTTGTATCTTTTTTTCTGATGAAAACGTAAGTTGAGTTCGTCGAAACGTCATTTATTAATAAAGTTGTTTTATTTAAATATAATGAGTTTCGAAAGATTTTTTACTATGTTGAAATTATTTAAAATTATTGTCTTGTAAAACCAATGTACGATATACAATTTTGATTAGCTTTAACAGAAGTTTGAAACAATGCAAAATGCTTTTTTAACACAAGATTTCCCTAATCAATCACATGGTATATTTTAGAGAATAATTATATCAATTGCAAAGCGTTTCTGAAAAGAAACAAATCAGTGCTTTGTAATTTTGTTATTTTCAATACAAATTTAGATTAAAACGTATATTTATTAATTAATAATGTCAATGAATAAAAAAAGGACAATACGTCCTTTACTCAAAGTATCCAATTTTGCCACTAATATGTATTTAAAGAATATTTAATAAAAATAACTAACCTCTTTGAATTTAGTTCCTATTTTTTCCGTCATGTTGAAAATAAGTCACAATATGTTTAAGTTGAGACACCAAACAATAAATTAATGCAAATACAGCTGTGTTATTATGTATATATACTCTTCGTTAATCTTATTAGATAATGAAATAACCAATTGATAACAAAACGTTAGTATGAATTATTATCTAATCAAATGAATTCATCAATTTTTCAATCATATTTTTTACCAGTTGTACCGCACGGTACATTCTGTAACTAGACAATAATTCGTGAAAACAATGTAATCTTTGAGTACATGGAGTTAATTTTTTTTTTTGCTTGATTTACTGTGAACAAGGTATGTAAAATAATTATCAATTGTTTCATTTTTGTGGTCTCATCTACTTACGTATCGCTTATGTATGTGAATATCTGAATTGTTTATAATTCAATTATTTAAAACATGATTTTAGACACGTTTAATTTAGTGTGAATAATTTAAAATGTATGAAAAATTCTTTAAATAAACTTTAGTCATTTGTTTAATTACTGAACTATAACACTTCATTACGTTTTAAACAAATTAGTCTGTATCTATTTGTTGCTAATATAAAAGAGTAATCTTATATTGATTGTAGTTATGACAATTGCTTATACAAAAAATATTAATCGAAATTCATTTATGAAATATTTATTATTTACCACGCCAACGTTTTGGTAATTACTATTATTTTCTTCAGGGCTAGTAAACGATAATAAAATTATAATTTGTAATACAAAACACATAATTATTGTGTTTAAAAGTATAGTAAAAAATTAAATATTCTTCCAAATACAATATTTATTTTGTATTAAAAATTATAATTTAAATACCCGTTTACTAGCCCCGAAGAAAGCTATAGTGATAGCCGAAACGTAGACATTGTAAATAATAAATATTTTCTGATTGGGTTCCAATTATTATTTTATATTTATCTCATACTAGTCTACAATTTTACCATTTACATTAATAAAAAATAAAACACTTTATTTACTTGGTTATTTTACGGTTTTTATTATAAACTTGATAATCAATTCAATTGCAGTCGCTGTTGACACTCGGTGAAACATTATGAAAAAATGTAAAATAAAACACTCGGTTAAATTTTCACAGTAACAATAAAAAATCCTTTATTGGCCAATTTCGGCTGTTAAGCAATCATCAGAAGGTAATACTACAAAAAGTTTAACAAAATTTGTTCTTATATATCTAAATAGAACAAGTAAAATTAATAAAAGGGTAGGGAGAGAGAATTACTATGGAAATTCCTGTGAGATTATATCGGAGACTCAATTAAATCTAAATGTTCGTTCATTAAACTTTTACTTGATTTCAATGCTTTTTTGATTTTCTAAATTTTTCAGGAAGGTTAGTGAAATCCCTTTAGTCTGACAATGTAAAATTTTTAAATTATCAATGGAACAAATATATTTATTTTCAAGTAAGTGATTAGCTACATTTGAATTGGTATTTCCATGTAAGTAACTTAGTAAGTAAGATTAGATTTAAAGAACACCTTAGCAGTTACTTACATGGAAATATCTATTCAAATGTAGCTAATCACTTACTTGAAAATAAACATATTTGTTCCGTTGATAATTTAAAAATTTTACATTGACAGGTTAAAGAGAGTTCACTAACCTTCCTGAAAAATTTAGAAATCAAAAAAGCATTGAAATCAGGTAAAAGTTTAATTTACGAACATTTAGATTTAATTGAGTTTCCGTTTACAGATATATTCTTACAGGAATTTCCATAGTAACTCTCTCTCCCTACCCTTTTGTTAATTTTACTTGTTGTATTTAGATATATAAGAACAAATTTTGTTAAACTTTTTGTAGTATTACCTTCTGATGATGGCTTAACAGCCGAAATTGGCCAATAAAGGATTTTTTATTGTTATTGTGAAAATTTAACCGAGTGTTTTATTTAACATTTTTTATAAACTTGATAATCGTTTTGTCTTTGGAGACATCATTAGATTTACTAATATACAAAGTATTATTTCTGTTGTTTTATGTTAAATAGGGGGAAATTGCTTACGTCTCTCTGTTTATTTCACAATATTTTTCTCTAAATTTACAGCCTGTCTAATTGATAGATTTTCCATAAAATTCAACCTGAAATCCTCCTCGTTACATGTAAAAATTTATAATCATTATAGTGCTTACGTCTATCTGTTCATTTCACAATATTATTCTCTAAATTTATAGCCTGTCTAATTGATAGATTTTCCATAAAATTCAACCTAAAATCCTTCTCGTTACGTGTAAAATTTTATAATTACTATAGAGTAGTTTTCAATACAGTAGATGGAAAAACCAGTTGTATTATTTGTATTTGTTATAAATTTTATGTGTTTTTTAATACGGCTAATATTAGATGTAGTATTAGATTTTATCGATAAAGAGTCATAAATATTTTAAATATATTTTTTTTAAAATTTTGATCTAATTTTGTAGTCTACTTCAGAATATCAAAAACAACAAATTAGACAAAAAAATTTAAAAAATATATGAAAAATATTAATGACTTTATCGATAGAACCTAATAGTATATCCAATATAATAAATTAACAAAAAGTAAAAGAAAAACTCATAAAAATGCATTATAACTGTATTTTAATTTAATAAAAAAGATATAGATTATTTATTTATTTTATTAAAAATTAAATAGTATATAACTATGGCATTGCTTTTTTTTATTAAGTATCATAGTATATACTATAAGAAAAAAATAATAATAGCATCCAGATTTATTGTGTAATATTTTAATATTTTTTTGTTTCCTTGAATGCAAATATGAATATATTTTAGTACCAATTTTGTCATCATATTGAAATAATTTAATAATAAATTTGATGTTACAAACTTTTGAATAAATATTTGAACTTTTTTTTTAAATACTGCTATATTCAGACTATTTAAAATAAAATAATATTCTAAATTTAGCGGGTTTATTTTATTTTTTTTAACTTTTTAGTAGTTTGCTGAAAATCTAAAAATTAATGTCATCTTTAAAACAGTAAGTATATTATTTAAAGTCACCGAAATGATTCAGTGTCCACAAAATGTTTTAATGTTCAAGGTAACATTCAGGACTTATAAAAAGTTTTAAAAATAACGTTCGAAAAATAAAAAAATTATATAATTTAGTGATCACAAGTACATTAGCACTCATGTCAATTTTATATAGCACGAATATTTAAAGGTACATTGCAAATTGAATAAAACCTAGAAGTTTTTGTAAATTTTCAAAGCTGTGAAACAAAATAAAGTTCAAATATAATATGCAAAATAGTTAGAATTTTGAACAATCAATTTTTAGTTTTTATAGATAATTTTTTTTGTAAACAATTTTTTTGAAGTGTACAAACAAAAGTACAAAAAAATATGAAATTTTTTTTTTTTAATTATGTTGTTATTCGTTATTGTAAGTTGTAAAATTTGCATAATTTGCAATAATACATATTTGCGAAAAATAAAATGTTTTTTATTAAAAATGTTATTAAAATTGTAATATATTCCTTCATTATATGCATATTATACTCAAGGAAAGAAAAAATTCAACACTCAATGATGAAAAAAAATTTTTTTTCTGTCCACCGGTGGACCCCTACCAAATATTCGCCCAGGGGCCCCCACCCCTGTAAATTTGGCTAAAGGTGAGCAACTTTGCTTGAAATTTATTCTTGAATATAGTATCAGGTGATACGAATATTTTTTTAATTACTAAAAAACGTAGGCCCGTATTTCTTTCTTAATTTAAAAAGTGATTGTGTACAAAAACGCTTTTTACGTTTATTTGAAATTATTGTCTAAGCGCTTTAAAATAAAATTTTACAGTATCGAATATAATAAAAATTGACAAAAATAAAAAACTATCCATATATAAGCACTTTTTAAAAAAAAAAAGTAAAGTGAGAATACGACCACAGGAATTTTAAAATTTAAAATTGATTTGCAACACCTGATACATATTCAAAAACTAATGTTAATAATTACATGTTCTATAAGGATATTATAGATTAATCAATTTTATTCATCTATTTATTTTATAAATTCCCTGTAACATAATAAATAACAATATACTTACAATACGTTATTAAGTACTTTCTAATCAATACAATCTTTTCTGTTGAAATCTATAGATCTCTAATTACTAAAATGAGCATCACTTGAATTTTGCTCTGCAATAATTAAAATAAAACTATTCTTTGTTCAAATAAGAACGTGCATGAATGTTTACTTTTATAAAACTAAATTCTTCTAAAAACAAAAACATTTTTCATGCGATAGCATTGATAACAGCCATTACTTTTTCGAAAACAAAGTATTTGAACGAACTTATCTTGGAATATTAAGTTACTTTCCTTTTATTATGTTTTTGTATAATCTGTATTTATTTTTGATATAATTTAACCTTTTATTATGGGTGTGGAATATCCTTATACAAGGCCTGTTTGATAGACTGATAATAAAGGAAAAAAATTCATATTATTTTAAATATTTTTTAATGAATGTTTTTGAAAAAAGATAAAAATTGTGTTTTATTTTCTTATCATTTTTGTTGATATTATCTGATATTTTGAGGAAGTATATGTTTTTCGAAATAATACTTAGTCGCATAATTTAGTGATAAGGCTTTTATTAGTTTTTATACTAAAAATTTATAAATATTTTAATATCGAAATATATGATTAATTTTGCATATTATAAATTTTTAAAATAGTACAGGTAGCGTCATCTCTTGAATCTACTGCCAAGTTTAATTTAACAAGATATGTGACATCCAGTATTGAATAGACAAACTATTTTATTTGGAATTTTATAATTGATACGAAAAAAATGAAAATTTATTATAATACAAATCATTTTATAATCATGTCTCAACTTATTTATATTGTATAAAATTATTATTATATTAAATTAAAACGGTTTTATTATATATGTACTTATAATTTATAAGTATATCATATTTATTTTTAAAAATTTGCTAGTAATTATCGCACGGGTTATCTTAAAGATTAAAAATATGAAACATTAGAAGTTACGTTTATTTTATTACACAAGATAAAACAGTTTACTGAATTTATTTGTTAAAATTGTAAGAAAAATGGCAGAAAATTTTGTAAGAAACTTTTTTTTTTATTTATAACTAGTTTTATAATAAAACCATAACTTTAAAAGTTTTTCAATAAAACAATTGCTATAGTAGAAAAATAATATTTAATTTATAAATAAAATGTTATTTCTTGTTTGACAAAAAATAATTTTTATATTGGTGATAATTTACTGATAACTGAATATTAATGTTTTTGTAGATATAAAATTATAGTAACTTTTAACAATTTATTACGGAACTAGTTCTAATAAAAATAGCATTATTATTAAAAAAGAAATGTTATATATGCAATTAAATTAATCGTAGGAATCCACCACAAAACCAGACCCAAAACTAAACTTTTCTCTTTCGGAATTAATATCACAAGCTAAAAATATAATCGATATATTAACAAATCTGAAACAAGGAACAGTGAACAATTCGGAAGGTGATTTACAAAATTATATTGAAATTGCGGCAAAATTAAAAGAACAATATTTGAAAGAAGGCACTGACGGAATATTGAACAGAATTAGTAACGCCGTTGAACGAATACAAACATTTATAACAAAATCCAAAGAAATATCAGATGTTCTTAATATAGACATAAGTGATTGTCTCAAAGACAAGGATAAAGAACTAGAAAAATTAGGTGAAAATTTAATCAAAAACTTCACCGAATCGGCAGAAACTATAATAAAAAAATCTGTGGATAAAATACAGAGCAATGCGAAGATTGTTAACGATATATCGGATGAAATTAATAATTTACCAAGTGAATTAAGTAAAAACTTAATAAGCTGGAATCCAAAACCATACATTGATCAGTTTATTGCAAGAATAAGTGAATTGGCATCAAAAATACCTGAGCAAATTTCAAATATTATTACAGAAGCAACAGACTTGGTTAATACGTTACCAGACCAATTAGTTGTTTGTGTGACCGAAGCGGTTAAGAACGCGGAAAATGATGCACATAATATTGTGAAAAATATTGCTACTTCTATTGGAAGCAAATTTAGTGATGCTATTGTAGATTATTTATTACATAAATAAATTTTATAGTAAATTATTTAGAACTGTTTATTAAAACCAAATAGTTAAAATTCAAATTCAAAACACACAAAATAAACAAAATCATATGCATTTATTATGTATGATAATTTACATAATTCTATATAAATATGATATAAATAATTCCATTCAGATGATACAAATTAATACAAAAATTACGCCCAAACTGGTCCTTATAATATCGATGTCAGTCGAAATTCTAACTAAACTAAAAAATAAAAAAAACACTAAAATCAACATGGCTAGGTATATAAAAAAATTTCATAATAAATTTTTAGAAGCGTAATATAAACGTAGTGAATTTAATAAATTACTTTTTATTTACTGCAATAACTAAAAAATAATTTTATTTATATATCAATTGTAAAAAGAATCAGATTAAATTATTATTTATTTCATAGTAGCAACTATTTTACCGGTACGTTACGCTCTAAAAATTATTGTTATACAAACTATCAATTGTTCAAATAAAATAAAAAATTGATAAATAATGCTACACAAACAATTGACATTCGGATGTTTAAAAGCTGCGAATTACAGCAGCCACTGGTTGAGTTCAACTATTTGTTCTTTGTCATTTAAAAATGAAATGTCTTTTAATTCCGATAAATATTTTTTTGGTATTTGTTGTAAATACAGACTAGGAAGTTGTGGACGAAGAACGATGAATAATAAATCATTTTAAAGAAATATGTTTCATGTATAAGTATTTATAATAATACATATTAAAATATATTTTGTTCCAATAAACTTAATATTTTTTGAAATTTCTAAGAATTTTATCCAATTAAACTTATATTTAAAAAATAAAATAAAATTTGTCTTAAAAAAAATAAAATAATGATAATTTATAAAATTTACTGTTTAACATATTTGTACTGTCTCTAATAAATAATAATTACTAATTACATTTCTTTAAAATGTTTTATTCGTAACAGAATTTTACATTTACAAGTTATGTAAACACATAACAATAATTTTTAACACGAATTTTTTTATAAATATTTGTACATTAACCGCGGAATCGTTTGTATTTTAATATTTCTAGTACAAAATATTCATTATTTATTTTAATATTTTATTATATTTATTATATTTTATCATTCTTTCAATTGTCTTTTGTACGGTTTATTTTAAATTCGCGTTTTTCTTATATTACAAATATTATTATTAAGTAATTAATTAATGATAATTTGTTTTAGCCAATTTTTAATTAACTGAAAATGTTAATCACTTTTTTTTCTTCGGGAAAAATTTTGTTGACTAGACTTGTTGCCCTTAATCGAGTTGTCTGCAATTTCCAAAGCGCATTTTCTTGGAAACCATCCACGGATTTTTTCTCCACTATCTGATATTAGGACTTTATCACCGAATAACCAATATCTGAAATGAAAAACATATATTTCACTTAACAACATATTATTCTAATTAAGAAATTAATAACTACGCAAAAAGAGTACTGAATTGAAGTGCAATATTTATGTTTGTAAAAAAAATCGTTAGATGATTTTGCTATTGTTTTAGTTGTTTTATCTAAAAAATACATGATTGTCAGCCTTCTAATCAAATTAGATGAATCATCTTATTCAAAAGTAGATGACTACGTTTGATATATTCATTCTATTCTTGTCCGTTGATTTGTCTAAAGTTTTAGATTATTTGTCCAAATTTTATTTGAGGAAATAACTAATGTTATTGGCAATATTATCTAATTTAATTTAAATTTAATAAAAGATCTTTTTGTGTATAGTGCTTTTAGAAAATTTGCAAAATGATAAGTGATAGGTTACTTTTCGGACAAATAATGAAAGTTAACCTTTCAGAACTCATAATAAAAGAAAAATGCATTAGGATTTAGTTCTGTTTATTTTAATTATGATACAACGCTTTGGTTTACTACGCGTGAACTTTCTTCAGGAAATTAAAATTGATAGAACTAAATCCTAAAACATTTTTCTTTTAATAAAATTTAATATCTAGAACTTACTTTCTCCATCGTGTAACCTTAACTTTATCACCTGGACTGAGTTTAATTCGTGGTTCATCCGTGCATGGCGGATGTAAACAGACACCGCAACCTTGCATGATGGGGAACCATGATCCCGATATGGGACTTGTTATTTCATACAATCGTGTACGTTGCCGTTTCTCATTCTTCTGTTCGATTTGTTCACGCTAAAATATTATAAGACATATATATCAATAATATTTTGAAAACTATTTTGAATATTTTGTACCGTTAACGTATATTGATCACAATCATTTGCAACAACCCATGTAACTCCATCGCCTACAGGATGGCAAGACCAGTTTAGAACTTGTTTACAATTACTTCTCCATCCTAAATCGTAAGGGAAAACAAATTTTTGATTGGAATTTTGACGGCGATGTATAGTTTTCTCGACGATCCAATCCTCGATGCCAGTTCTGTTTTTGAGAATGGCTCTAACCTGAAAGCAATATGTAAATATGTGCCTGGATTTCATAACAAAAACGAAATTTTGAAAAATAAAAAAATATAATAAGCCAAACAACAGAGTTCCAACGAATGTCAATTATGTATAAATGCAAACAAATAAATTTGACCTGTGTCCGTCGAAATAGTGCTATGATAGAGTATACGCTTTTGGTTTAACGTAGTTTATTTTTAGCTTACGTTTATCAGAACAAAAGTGACATATGAATGATATTGTTTGCATTTCTAAAGTATTGCCATTCGTTGTATTGGCATAATTCTGAGCATTTCTGTTCGATTTACATTTCGAATAAGATTTCAATTTTGCTATGGAAGTCAGCTACTGTTCCATGGAACGTATAACAAAATTCAATTTAGCATCATCAAATACAAAAGTATAATACAGGAATTATATAGCGCAATTAATTCGGACCAAAAAAATATCGCGTTACTCGAAACCGTGCTTGATCGAGGTAATTAGGATGTGTTTGTATTGCGTTCTGACATGGATCGAATTGCAAAAAATATTTATACAAGTGTTTGTTTACTATAAATTATTGCACTCAAATTTCTTGCAAAAAAAAAACAAATTTGCAGTTTTTGTTTTGTTTTATCTGCATACATATTTTTATAATAACTCATACCATTCTGCAACGCCTACCTTACTTTCATACCTCGTTGCATTTGTTGTCATTATCAATTCGTAAATTTTCTCAATTTTAGCAATCAACACAATCGTACTTATAATATATATTTGTATACATATTAAATATGTTTCATTCTAAACTAGTTATAGTTTATCAGACTTAGGGCCAGTTGCACAAATCATTGATAACTTAATTAACTTAGTTAATTTACAAAGCGTTTAACAATGAATTACGCAACCAGCTCTTACTGTATTATACATTAATTGTTTTTTCAACTCACCTGAAAGAATAGTAACATACCAACGACTAGAACAACACCAACGGCTAAACCTAATGCAAACACACCAATCACAAGCGTATAGATATTTAAATAAACAATTGGTTCCTCTCCGGTTCCATAATACATATACCACACTCGATTCAATCCTCGGTACAGCGAACACGCTAATACTACAGACGCTTGCCCACAACCCGCTACAGCGAATGCCAAGAACGCGGTGAAATGCGCATGATTGTTCCATCCGACGCAGTTATTAATCCATGGACAATGATGGTCCATTTTCAGCACGCATTTACCGCCTGAAATTTAAGGGAAAATTTGATTAATTATAGGTCTACCAGACAGTAACATAAAACAAGGATAACTGAACTTAGATTAAAAGTAACTATAGTTTAAAGTTCTGTAATATTCTAATTAAATTTCGGAAAGACATGGTTGATTTGGGAACACAATTAAATCATTCAAAATGATCCATGAAGATTTCATTATATTATTATCAGTAAATCCAATGTTATTTCGTCACTTTTAATTAATTAGTTAAACTTGAATTATATTATTGTTTTCAAAATTGTGGATAAATTTTATTATAGTTCATTCAAATATCAAATTAAACTTCAAATATGACAATTTTTATTATAAAATAAAATAAAGATTATTTCATTTCTAATTTAGTATCAAACTTGCTATAAACATAAAACTGATAGAAAGATGACAACATTTAAGCTAATTACAGGAGGCCAATAATAGTTGTATAACTTGATTCAGAGATTAATGCTTGACTTAATCTATGCCTGTCCGTGACGAATATTGTATGAACTAGCCCAGGGGTCGGCAACCTGTGGCTCCGGAGCCGCATCTGGCTCTTTCAAAAAAGTTTGTGGCTCTCTGAATATTAAATATTTTACGCCACAATTTACGGCCGGGAAGTCCCGAATTATTTTCAGTCCGTTATACGTATGTGTATTGTGATGCTCGTGGTGCGTGTTCTGTATATATGAATGTATGCACAAAACATAAGTACCTACTAACAATAAGTACTGTCAGTGTTGTAAGTGCTGCTGAGTATATGTTATTTCGATCTGGAAATATTCTTTTATAATACGTAAGTATTATCTAAATAATTAATGGGCAAAGTTCATAATCTTTTACCAAGTTTTACAATTAGGCTTTACTTGTTAAAATAACATAGTGAAATTGTATTGCTTTTTGTTTTCACCACTGATTTTAAAATGATATAACGGTTATATCATTTTAAAATCGGTTATATTATAACGTAACTTTTGTGATAGGTTACTCTTTTCCTTAATGTAATCAATTAAATTTTTCTAGTAAGTAATTAAGTTTTAGTTTACGTATTTCTTGGGACTGTAACTCAACTTGAATACATATGTATATGTACTATTGTACAAAATAATAATTTGTAATAATTTTAGTTATTTTAAAAATAATTTAATTTTATTTAATTTTAGAGGTTTACAATGGCAACAAAGAGAAAACAAAGAAAAATAGAAAATTACCACAGACAATTTAATGCTGAGTGGACCAGTGCGTTTGCATTTATTCAAAATGCTGATGGTTTACCATGCTGTCTTATTTGCAATAAAAAATTTTCTAATAATAAAAAATCAAATCTTGAAAGACATTTTATGGCGAAACATAAAAAGTTTTCTGAAGACTACCCGGCTGGCGAATCTAGAAAAAAAGCTGTCCAAGAGCTTGAAAAAAGAATGAAGCAATCTAAGTCGACTTTCAGTAAATGGATTAAATTATCAAACATGACAACACATGCTAGTTTTGTGTTAGCTTATGAAATTGCAAAACGTGGCAAACCATTTACAGATGGAGTATATATCAAAAAATGTTTTATAAATACATCTGAAGTACTCTTCAATGATTTAAAAAATAAAAATGAAATCATTAAAAAAATTAAAGATATGCCATTATCTTCTAAAACTATTGGAGATCGAAACATTAAAATGGCTTCAGATGTATCTAGTCAACAAGTTAGTGACATCAGGGCGGCATCGTCGTTTTCTGTTGGGCTAGATGAGTCATGGGATGTAAGTGATACCGCACAAATATGTCTTCTTGGCAGGTACATATATAACCACTGAAGGACTTAAAGAAGAATTGCTAGGTTTGTTACCGCTCAAAGGAAAAACGCGCGGTGAAGACATCACATCCTCTGTTATACAGTGTTTAAAAGAAAAGAAAATTGATCTCAATAAATTAGTTTCAATTGCCACAGATGGAGCACCAAGCATGGTAGGAAAACACAAAGGATTTGTTTCCCTATTTAAAAAAACCTTGACCATGATATATTCGTATTCCATTGTATAATTTATTAGGAGGCCTTATGTGCTCAAACATATCCCACAGAATTGTGTAAAGTGATAGATTTAGTAGTGAAAATTGTGAATAAAATAGTAGCAAAAGGACTTCACCATCGACAGTTTTAGGAATTTCTTCATGAATTGAACTGCCAATACACTGAAATAATTTTGCATAATAAGGTTTGATGGCTCTCAAAAGGTAAAGTGCTTCAGAGATTTTCTCAATGTTTTAAAGAAATTAAAATATTTCTGAATGAAAAAAATATACTATATGATGAACTAACAAACGATGATTGGCTGCAAAATTTTTATTTTATGGTAGATATAACAATGCACTTAAATCAGTTGAATATGAAACTGCAAGGAAAAGGGAATATTGCATTCTCCCTTTTAGAAGAAGTAATTTGTTTCGAAAAAAAGTTATCCGTATTTGTGAATGATTTACGTACAGGAACATTTTTACATTTTATTAATTTACAAAAACATAAGGACAATAACAACGTTATTAATGTCAATTTTTTTGCACAAACTATTGTTGACATGCAAGAAGCTTTTGGAGAAAGATTTAAAGAATTTTGAAAATATAAAACTACACTAGCCTTTTTGACAAAACCAATTGAAGCAGATATGCAGCAATTACATTTAACACCATTCCCATTGATTAATCAGGCACAATTTGAACTTCAGTTATTGGATTTAAAATCGAAATATTTATGGAATAACATATTTTTAAAACTAAATTCTGAACTAGAAAGTTTAAAAAGAGAAAAGTGCGCTTTATCTTTTCAGCATAAATGGACCGAAATTCACAATCTTCAATATGTAGATAAAATTATTTTTGAAGCTTAGAACAGTCTTCCAGAATCGTTCAATCATTTAAAAAATTATGCTTTTGGACTATTGACAATTTTCGGATCCACATATTATTGTGAGCAAATCTTTTCACATATGAAATTAATAAAGAGTGACCTAAGAAGTAATCTTACGGACCTAAAACTTCAGTGCTGCCTTAAGTTATAGATTACAGAGTATTTACTAAATATTGAAATCTTATCGAACACTATGCAAGAGCAGCCATCCCATTAAAAAATATTATATTGTAATACACTGCCAATTGTAATAGGGATCACAAAATAATTTATAAGTAAACAATAATAATTTACTGGAAAACTTAATTGTTTTGAAATAAATAAAAAAAATTTATGATTTTTTTCTTAAATATAATATTTATTTTTTAGTGGCTCTTCCTTTTTTTATTTTTTTTTTTTTTAATATAGATTTGGCTCTTTGTCACCGAAAGGTTGCCGACCCCTGAACTAGCCAAATACATACATACACAATCATGCCATATATCCAAAAGGATGTGGCACAAACTCTTTTCACTATCCTGAAATCAGCTTCCTCCAAACATCCCTATTTAGACAAGTAAAACTTTAGCTTCATCAATGATCAATTTTATTCGTACGAAATATATTGACATCCTTTAAAACTGCTTTGATTAATTAATTTGGCTAACTATAATTAACTAAATATAAATAAATTCGTAACGAATTAATTAACAACCGGCAAACAAATATATGCAAAATGGAATTCGTGCTATGTAAACAACTTAATTTTAATGTATGAATGGACTATAATGAAATTTGTTGATTTACTTACATCTGCGACAATGATGTGAACGTGGAGCTTTGTAGCCCTGGCATACTTTGCACCATTGCAGATATTTCGTGTCTTCATCGCTTTCCTATAACCGGAAATAACGGTTTCATTAGTATATATTTCCTGTGGAAGTTTATACCTTCGGCACACGATAAAATTTAATAATCATTAATCCTACATTCAAACTGCGATTTTAGCAGTTGCAGTAAAGTGGGAATGCAGTGGTAAATATACTTATCATTAAATTTTATCATGTAACGAAGGTATATTAGCCTATGAATATAAAACATATTGAAGTATTATTAATATTCATTGAATTAACAAACATGTAAATATGTATAAAAATTTAACATTTATAATATAAACAAAATAAAGTCATTCTAGCGTTTACGCAGTGTCCATGTTTTTTTTTAATTTTAAATAATCAATAAGAGAATTTCCAAAATGATAAGTTTAGAGTAAAATTTGAAATTATTCAGACATTATAAAAAATACATAATTTATATTAAATGATGGTTACATCAAAAATTGTGTCTTTTGTTATCAGTAATCTCTTACAACGACGTATACATATTTTTTAAAAATATATTTTTCAATTCATGTTTTTCTATCAGGTTTTCAATTACGCGCTGGTTTTGGTGGAACAAATTACCGTAAATAGAGAGACTGCTGTATTACCTAAATTGTAATTAATAATTAAAAGATTTTTTTAGTTTTAAAAAAATATTAGAACCATACAGTGGCGTAGCTAGGGTGGGTGTCACTCCTATACTTAGATGTAAAAATATTTAGATATCCTATAAAATAAGGAAAATTCAGAGTTATACAATAACGCATGAAAATAAAAGCAATAATACAATAAAATAAATCAAGTTATAAAACAATAAAATTATTGACAAATGTACTATTTTTTTTATTGCATGAAAGATTAGAACACTGAATAAGAACAAATATGACTGACTATGATTCTGTCTCTTTTACAACAATTTTCAATTGTGTCACCCCTAAAAAGATGTCACCCGGGGCGGACCGCCTCCTCCTAGCTACGCCACTGGAACCATATTTC
The DNA here is from genome assembly GCA_963966155.1 of Clivina fossor. Lineage (NCBI taxonomy): Eukaryota > Metazoa > Arthropoda > Insecta > Coleoptera > Carabidae > Clivina > Clivina fossor. The sequence goes on from CAWYQG010000483.1 coordinate 171,501, forward strand.
GCTTATTCCAAAATTATTATTACTTTTTAGATTAGTTTACTGATAAAACTTGAATAGTATATTTTTTAATATTTTGTTCACTTAAAAGTTTTCAAAGTAAATTAATAATTTAAACCATTACTGTTTTGTTCTCGATTTTGCGGGTATTGTTTTCAAAATTTTATTTCTTTATTCGGTTTCAGAATTGAAACTAAAATATTTTTTAGTATTTTAAACAATTTTAAATAAAATCAACATTTTATTGTACCTATATTTAATTAAAATTACACATAAATTTCTATTTAATATTAATAGAATTTATACATTAGAAATGAATAAATGATGCAATACTAGCAAAACAAAAGTTAGATATTTTTCATATTTTTCAAGGTCTAAACTTATTTATTAATATCAATAAACAATATGCTTGAATAAATAAAAATTTCTATAACGGGTGAATTATATATTTAAATTTTATAAAATAAACGTATGTATTTCAGTTGTTACTTATTATAAAACGTTTAGAAAAAATGTATATGTTTAAATTTTAAAAACAATTTGTCAATGCAATTATTTACTTTGTAATACTTTGAACAATCGTTTAAAAACAATGTAAAAGTTTGAAAATATATAAATGTTATGTAAAACGTCCAATAATGCTTAATTATATAAATAAATCTCAATTATGTTTTTATTTTAAAGTATAGCAAAATAAAAAAATTTGTAATCTGTAACTTACATACTTTTTTATGTTCATACAATTATAGATCTTTAAATTCCTACAAATTTTTTATTTTTTGTGCATTAAATTTTTAATTAATTTTTTTTTTGTAAGTATTATATTTACAAAAATGAATACATAAATTTTTCGAGTTCAATATGTGAAGAATAGTAATTTTAATTTAAACTAACTACCTTTTTTTAGCAAAAAAATTCTATAATTTAACATGAATAGTAGATCAATACAACTGCATTATATTATATAATAAAATTAATCAATTATTATCATTAAAATTGTATTTATAAATTTAAAACAACTAATAAAAATAATAAATTATAAAAGAAAAATATGTGTTAGTGTCAAGTATAGAAAGTGCAAATCTAACGAAATATTAACCCTTTCAGAACAAGCCAGCCACAAAATTTTAGAAGGCGTAGGTAATATTCATTGACATTTGTCACAAATTTTCTTTCATGTAACATATCGAAATAAAAAAAAATCCGTGCTGAAAGGGTTTAAATTCCTTGCGTTCGTTTAGTTAATTGCAGATGTGATCGGATGTGCACATTTACCAGTATCTACTACGTACTGGTTTCCAATTAAGCGGTAAATATCCAGGTCCGTGAAATAGCGACGACAGAAAATTGTACAATGTTAATCCGGAAAGCGTCATGAAAGAAAGCGTATTAATAAGACCACCAAAGGAATGCTGTGGCGGCCACCACATACTTGCACAATGTATCGTCATTCCAGTTACAATCTTTATAATACCTATAAAAAAAAATATATAACCTTTATTGGTATTCAATCACCGATTTATAAGTCAATATTTACCTAGAGCTGTAAGTGGCCCCCAATGGCATATTCTTTTGAACGGACCACAACACATTTTTCAATCGTAATCCGATCGTTTGTTACATTTAAATAATCGCTATTATATTTTATATTCAATTATGTACATGCTTTGAAAATCGTGATAATGGCTGTACATCTACACCTCAATACGTTCTGACAGCGACTGGCTGTCATTTACTTTATCGATGTACGCGCCATCTGTTGAACTATTTGAAACTATATGTTTGAAATCTGAACGTGTATGTGATTTGTTTGAAATAAATTTTTACAAACAAAAAGTAAACAATTATAATCAATTAATACTTGTCTTTACATATACAGGGAATCCGTCATAAATCAGTTCCGACGTAAGTCGAGTATTTTATATTTTTTTGTTTATTATTAGTATTTTTATAAATCTGACTTTTATTTGTCTTAATAGACGAAATCATAACAAAAAAATTTACACATTTACAAATGTACATGGTTAATCGAGGAGTATTTGTAATGTTTATCATTTTGTTTTATCACCAACACTATCTATAATTAAGTAAACAGCAATAATAAAAAAGATATCGAAACAGATTTAAAAACAAAACTTGTCTGGAAATATAATATTTATTGAAAAGAATTTTTTTTTCTACTTTTCAATTGAAAAGTATTAACAAAATAAAAATAAATATAAGTTTGCTAATAAACAATTTTGTCAAGATAGATATTATTTGCCAAAAAATTTGACGTATTGCCTATGCATTCTTTTTTAAGTTATTGTGGTAATTAACGGATATTTTTATTTTCCAAATATGTAATGAATTTAAATATTAAGAGTGCAAAACATAATATTAATTATATTAAAAATAGCAGATATTTCATTGGATAATATTTATTTGTAATTTTTATTATGAATATAAAATTTATTTTTAGATTTCTAGTAATTTCTTTGTTCTTTTTGTAGTATTTATAATTAACATTGTTATTTTTAAAGTTTATTTTAAAATTGGCAAGTCATTTAAATGTTGAACTTTATATTTGTATAGTAAAATTCAACTTCCGTCATTTTTCTGTGCGCAAAATAATGTAAAATCAAGAAAGTATTTTTTTAAGTAAATGTAAATTTTTTAAAAAAATTTGTTAAACAAATTTATTTTATTTATTATCAACAACTTTTATGTATAACAATATAATACTAATATAATCTAAGTACGATAAGTATAACATGTACGACCAACTAAATTATTTAATTTACAATATTTAAAACGAAAATAATTACTGATTTACGTAAATAGTAATTAATACTAAATAGTTTTATTTTTTTAAATTTTTGTTTTTGTTTGTTTTTACTTTCAAGGGAAAACTTCTATCTACATTTATTTGTGATCAGTGATTCATTTTAAAGTATTAATCAATCTATATTTATATCACAAAAATCTTACAATATTTTTTTATTTTCTATTACCTGATTTTATTACAAATAGCAACAATTATTAATTAATCTAAAACAAAATAATACTTAAATACAAATAGGATATAGATATTTAAAACAACATCACCTAAATAATTCATATTTAATAACAAATAACATTAAATAATTATTATTTAATTAAATCTTGGTTGCCAACCGCCGCAGAATTTTTCTATTTCTTGTGCAACTGCAAATGTCAGTTTATCATTGAATGGATTTGCTACAACCTGAAAAAAATTATCAAAATAAGATATATGGATGCACAATGTATAAGTCAAGATTTCTCAAATAGTATATTACGATACTAGGTTAGTAAGTGCATTAAAAGAATCGAGAAAAAAAGGTATTAAAATTCCGAGATTACGTTATTGGCACTTGACAGTCATTTTCGAACGATAGTTTAAAAAATGCAATAATATTTTTTACAAATATCAGAGAAATTTTTTGTTTAATTACAATATTATATAGCGATTGCTACCTCTCCAATGGCACTACAGTTCAAATCGGACCTTGACCTCTAGTATCGTTTCATGATCGTTCATTTAGACACTTTTTCGAAATTGCAACTCGTGCATTCGCGTAGAGTAGCGACGAGTTCCGAACAGTAATTTAAACTACTGATGTTTTTTTGTTAATCAAATAAAAAAACAACTGTTTCGTTTATAAAGTAACATATCGAAAGAGCAAATATGTGTAATATTTTTTAGAAAATTATCTTTAAAATAAATATATTATGTATTGGAAAATGATTCCGTAGGCTGTAATTCGTTAATACTTGTAAATGAAAAATATTGTATTTGTTACATCAATTAATTGAACATATTGTTTTTAATGAAAAATATAGAAAATACATAGTTTATTGATTAAAATTATCAGTAAATTTAAATTTCTACCTTCGCTATAATGTAAAATAGAGATGATAAAGTTTATATGAAAAATATTACTTAATAGATAATAAATTAACGTATTTTATATACCTGTATTCCCATTGGCAGACCGTCGGAGGTAAATCCAATTGGACAACTCGTAACTGGTAGCCCAAGAGTATTAAAAATAGACAAATATCCTGCATCGCTCATATTTGCATACGCTTCATTGTGATAGTGGGCAACTTTAGGATTTGTCGGATATAATAATACGCCATTACTTCCCAATATATCCTACATGAATAATTAAATTTAGATAGTATTTCTACTTCACGTATACCTATATAAAATTCAATACCCTGAAGTTTTCTAACAACCGTTCATTCAATTTCTTCGCTTTTTTCGTTGATCCACGATAGAAAAATTCCGGTATTCTTTCTATTATTCCGTAGAAGAAAACGTAGAATTTAACCTTTGATCTACAGATGATGAATTTAAAGAACTCTTTTGCTAATTTAAATGTTTTAGTTTGTTCATCATAGATCGCACTATCTACTGCACTAAGTTCTATCAATTGGGATACGGATATTGGCAAAGATTTCTCCATGAGTTTTATATCAACCTGAATAAAGATATTACGTACAGATATTTAATGCAAAAATCATAATAAAATATTTACTTTCTCTGCTTGTATGCCATGTTGATTTTGTAAATATGTACGGAAATTAGTCATTGCGTTTAGTATTTCTCTGTCAACTGATGTAGCAAAAATTGAATTGGATTCTGCTTCCATATAGTAGAATTTGACATCTTTTATTGATACCTAAAAATAAATGATCGATTAATACTTTCTCTGCGGATGATAAAAATGTGATTTTTTTTCTGTGATAAATATCTCCAGTAATATACAATGTGATTTACGAGTAGAATCATAAATTTTAAAGATAAGTAGAAGATTAATTACTAAATCAAAAAGTTTTAAAAAACATGGGTTCGCAAACAAATTATTTCAAATATAAGTGCTTCAGTTATTGAGATATTAATATAGATAGTGAAAATAATTTCAAATAAAAGTTATAGCTATTTACTTTCCTAATCTAACTGTATGCTACGGAATATTTACTTAACTATCAACTATCTTAGAAACGGTTTGCTTACACCAATGCTTATTAAGATATTTCACATTCAGTTTTGTTGTATTATATGTCCAAAAGTTTGTGATACTATTTTAGAAAATTTTGTATATAGTAAGCTATCTTAATTGGGCTACATGCATGGTAATGTTAATAAAATATTTAACCACAAATCTGTAAACTATTTGATGATACTATATTCATCAGATATATCATACATCAAATATAAAATTAGAAATGTAAAAATATATATAATTTGTAAATTTTTAAAAACTAATACAAAGACAAACTAATGAAAGACTAATTAAAAAGGATTGCTGTTATTTATTTGATGTAATTTTTTCTAATTTATAAATCTGTAGATTTATAGAAATTATTCATAAGCTTGTATAAATTACCAAATCTTACTAACTGGGTCGCACAATTGTAGAAACTTCTTCATTTCTGGTTTAGCAATGACATTAAAAAGCAGATGTAAGTCTTCAGCATATCTAGTCATATGACCTGTGGCAAAATACAAAGGCCACAATTCATCATCTGTTTCAGGAACATGTCCTACAACGGATACAGTTCGTGCTGTTGGTTTATGACCGTATACACCACAGAAATGTGCTGGAAGTCGTAAAGATCCACAAATATCTGATCCTAAACCTATCACTGAAGCTCCACTGGCCAGTAATGCTGCCTGAAATATACATATTTTTAAATTTTTATAATGATACTATGATATTAAAAATATTTTGTTAATTATAATAAACTTTTGTAATAATATATGACATAATTTGTTTTATTCTTTTGTTTTTAGAAAATATTTTAATTTTTCTAAAATAAATTAGTTACGAAATATGTTAATCGAGTTTTATATACTTTTTTAAAGTTCACCGACTCTATCTAGTAGTAGAAAATAAAAGTTTAGTGATATTAAAAATTAGTTAGTTAATGTAATTGTACTAGAAGTGAAAACGATTGTCAATTTTTTTGGTTTATTTTCAAATAAAGTACTTTTAATAAGAAAAAAATTATAACTATTACGAATATTATTGTATTATGTAAAAAAATAGAAAATAATAATTATGATTTGTATTTTTTATTTTCCTGCAGAAGGTTCTTGCGTAGTGAACTGACACGTTGGATTTTTAATAAATATATAACAAAATTCAATCTTAAATCTTTTTTAATAATAATTAAAAAATAATTTAAAGAAAGGAAAAATTAACATTTTGATATTCCAATGGAAATACAATTCAATTTTTGAGAACAAATATTATTTTAAAGTATTTTTTTTCTTTCGACATAAAACAATATGGCCTATTTGCTCAGAGCATTGTTAATTTAGGCAATTAGTTAATTAGGCTAGATCATCAATTGCGAAAAGCCTTATTGATCGGTTAGTTGGCAAGTTAACGAATTAGTTAACTTGCAAAGCATTCGACAATGCTTTGAGCAACCGGGCCTATGTATTTTTAAAATTTATGGTTAACTTCTCTAAAATAGACAAATTTTATTAAAACATTATTAAATAGTTCAAAACAAATCAAAAAACTTTTTATAAATTCCATTATTATTTTTTGTATATTTTACATCAGTCGGAAATATTCTATTTAATATTTATTATATCTAGTTAAATATTGAATTAATTTATTTTTAATCAATATCAATCACACTATATTTTGTAGAAGCATAAAATATAAACATATTTAAATTAAAATTCTTAAATATATACATTACTTCTCCACCTGAAGATCCTGCGCAAGTTCTTCTGCTATCATAAGGATTATTTGTTCGTCCTGTAACGTTATTATCCGTTTCCCAAAACAGGCACAATTCAGGTGTATTACTAACTACAATTGGTATAGCACCAGCTTCTTTACACAGCCGTACAATATCGGCATCTTCTTTTGCTATCTTTTTATGTGAATGAACCATTCCTGCTGCATTGCTCATTCCTGCATTTAAATTTATTTAACTAATTATAAATGATTGTACGTGGAAGGTTAGTTTTTCAGGAAAACACAAAACATTTGAAGAATTTGATATTAGGTCAGGGAAGAAGTTTATTTAGTAAACTGTCCCTAAAAAAGTTAATAATTCATTTGAAGAGTTTAGTTATAGATTAATTCACAGAGAATATGGTCGTATGATTTGATTATTTTTGTACATATATTTGCATAACACCAGTGAAATAATGAACTTTATTTACGCTTTTCACTGTTTTTTTACTATTTCATTAACCGATATTACTTAACATAAGTAGAAAATTTTATTACTGAACCTTTTAGAGAAATGCTCTCCTTGACTGACAATGGCGTATCAATTTCCATTTGCTGTTCAGTTTTTTGTTTTGAAGCAATAAACTTATCTACTGTTTTTGCTTCCATTAACGCATTTACAAATCTGTTTTCCACAACAGCATTTAATATTGGATTTACTTCATTTATTCTTGCTATATATGATCTTATGACTTTCTCACATGTTACCTAAAATAATTAATATTTTTAATGCTTATTTTACATAAGCATTTTTTTCAGGAAGAGTTAGGGGCCCCAGTAATTTTTTTTGCACCAGACCCCCTTAATTTATCGATCCGCCACTGAATATATGATAATTTTGCAAAATTATTATAAAAAAATTTCAAAATTGCAGAGAAAATGAATCTTTCATTCACAATAATTAAAAATTATATACATTTAACCAAATAACCAAATATATACATTTTCAAAATAAGAATCTTCAGAATCAACAAGTTTTAAGGAAACAAGCAAAAATTAAACATTTGTATTTTAGTTATTTTAAATATAAATAAAACTATAAATATAAGAAGATTCGGATTAGAAAAATATATAATAGATTTATATTATTATAATTATTTTTTTTTATAAAAATAAACTTGATATACCTGAATAACATGAATATTTTTTTATACAAAGCTGTTCTACAAGTTTATATTCCAACGTAAAACATTTAAAATGTTTGCAAATAAATTTATATGTTTTTGTTTAATCTGACATTGAGATTATTTTTCAACAAATACTAAACATTTCGATCAAATTTAATAAATTTATAACTTTATTTTAAAAAATACTGTATCTATCAGATTTATCTAAACGAAATATGCACTTTTAAATTATGTATTATGTATTTTAGTTTATAATACAAAAAATATATAAAGTTGTTTATTTAGTTTTTTTTTTTTGTTTATAAACATTTGATTATTTTATTATGATGAACTTTGTGATTTAGTTTGAAGGTTTTCGTACATGTATGTGACATGTCAAACAAACATTTTACACATTTTTAATTGAAATAATTAGAGGTTACTAACATTTATAACTATAATATTTTACTTACGCAGAAGCAGACTTACGTTTTATTTTAAAATGATAATCAGTAATTTTATTATTTCCTAGTAATTTATTTAAAGGGAAATTTAAAATAGATTATTATTGTCTCAACAAATATTTTATTATTATTACAGAAACTGATTTAAATTCTTTAAATTTAATACTTTCACTAGTAATTAGTAAAATTATGTTTAATTACTTATTTAAAATTTATATTAAGCTAATGTTGAACCATTTTTAAAATTCTTCAATATATATTGAATATAAATTTAGTCAAAAATATTACCTATATTATTATTTTTAGAACAAAACAGTATACAAATAAACTTGTTAATAAAATTATATCTTTATAGTTAAGTTTATTGTAAAATATAATTTATTGTATCATAAATTTCATACCTGTTCTGTTCTTATCATTTGAGCTAATTCTTTTGCACTATGTTGCAATAATGGATCCTTCAAAGGTGGACAATATATCCTTCGATGTTTGCAAAATAATCTTGTAAAAGGATACACTAATAATTTCATAAACAACATGGCTAGTTTTGCAATTATCGAAAATGAATTCATTTTGGAATTTTCTGAAAATATAAATAATATGATTTTTAAAAATTTGTTAGATTAAATTTGTTTTCCAGTATTCTATTGTTGAATGTTGAGTTTTAACTACGAGTAGGACTGAATTAATAAGTTAATTTTATAAAACAGATTATTATTATTTTTATTATCATTCCTGTTAAGTTGATAGCCGCTTATTTAAACAGAACATAAACTAAGTAAATCAAGGGTATAACAGCCATTATTTATTACTTATTTGAGACTTCATTTCGTTTAATCGGGTCCAGTAAATTTAAGACAAACTCAGTTTTAGTTTATATGTTTGTTATATATATATATATATATATATATATATATATATATAAATATAGTGTTGTTGCAATGTGATGAATTTACTTAGCAAAAAACATATAAAATAAAATAATTTCCTTTAAACTACAAACAGTCATCTTTAACCACTGGGTATATTGAGTATTTGTGTAACTTTAAATCACTGATTAGAACTTTGCTCTTTTGCTATAGTGATGATAAAAGCTTAGATGTCGAAATACGTATATAGCCTGTGCCTTTGCTATATGTGTGTGTATTGTAATTAATATTTAAAGTTTTTAAATTTAAAACAACAAAAATTAAATAATAAATTGTTTGTTCTAACGAAAAAAGTCGGAGTCGGAATAAAAAAAAAATAGCATTTGACTCCGACTACAATACACCTCAACATTATAATTCTAATAACCTATACCTTAGTATTTTTAATGATCAATATTGATCGTACAGTATAACCAAGAACAACTCAGATCCACACCATTCTCTTTACTTACCCCCATCTATTCTTGTCATCATTACATTTCCGCATGACTGAACGTATCGCGCAACACCTCTTACATCAAATTTACATACATACTACACTCAGCTACCAACTCACTCTCATCGCCGTCCCAATCATTTCTAGTCCACGGGGAGAGGACGCCTGATCGTCTTCATCGTGTGGAAATTAACGAGCGGCCCTGCAGACGTTATGAATCGCAAAACGACGTCGACGTTGCGGCCATTAAAAGATTTCACACATCGCGGCCGACACGAGAGTCCGTCGGAGTCAGATACCCGGAATGAGCACAGACCGACCGGATTTCATGACCGGAATTTTTAATGAAGCCCGCACGGAGTGCCGCGCAGTAATTGTTCGTGCACTATTATGCATCGTTTGGCATTTGCCACTCGCTCGAAATAAGAAGTGGAATTGTGTTTTTTTTTTCTTGGCATTATTATTTTTGTTTTGCTATATTAAGATAGGGAGTGTGAAGAATTTTCTTAGGTTTTGGTCATCTTGTTTTTATATTTTTTTAAATTTCATATTACGTGCAATTTAGTTTAAGAGTGATTGTAAATTATAGTATAGTCTGAATAATGCATACAAGCAAAACTGATTTTGTACGTTTATATTTATTTATGTTTCATTTTATAATATTTTTCTTATGTATAAAATTTTGTTATCTTACTAGTATGTTATACAGCAGTTAGTTACTGTATACATCATTAGTGACAGCAGGTTTATTTTCCGTGAATTTGAAATTAATTATTAAAAAATATATGAAGAAATGCAATTGTACACGGCCAGATTTGTCAAAAACTACACTGTAAAAATTGATGTAAATTTACATATTCTATAAATGTATTTTTACAAAAAAATGTAATATTACGTTAATTATCGCAGTAAGATTTAGGTTATTTGATATGTATGTAATATTTTAATTTTCAATTTAGTTTCGTTTTTAAAAGTTAATGGAAAAAATACCTATAATTTATCAATAACAAATTTTGAAAATAGTGAAAGTAAAACTGTAAAAAAAATTGTAAAAAAGTTAAATAAGAATCTATTATATATCAGTGAATATAGAAAGATGTAAACGAATTCAAAAAAATCACATGTCACTGTAAGAATGCCAGTAAAACTCCCATCATATGTTTATATTATTAAGTTATTCTCTCTCTCTTTCTCCCTCTCGCAAAATCTTATTCCATTACATTTACAATACTCCTTTTGCGTCGAGCGAGGCAAAGAATGGTGGCGCAGAAGAGCCCGGCAAAGACGAACGAGCGTACGAAGAGAGCGAATGCTTGTTCTATACTCTCTCTCTCTCTCTCTGTCTCTCTCTCGTCTCGAACTTCAGCAGGAGCACAAAACGACGCCAACTCGTCGATGGCCTGAAGCAGTTACAGGGCCCGCACACAGGACGTTTCTAGAAACATCTCCTGAACTGATTAGGATCAGTGGCAGTAGAGAGCCGGAGTTTTAGGTGTTAGAGAGAGCGAGCGAACGTATAGTAACAGGAATGATTTCAAAGTTCTGAGCATTTGGTTTTTAAAGATTTTATTCAACTTGTTTTTATCTATTTAATATTGAACTTGTAATATCTTACTGCGTCTACAACACCTATTATGTCAAACAATGATATATGCAGAATAGGGTAGCGGTTTCTAAAGTGTGGGTTGCGACCCACTGGCGGGTTGCAATAAATATTAAAATATGATAGCAGTTTTTATATTTATTAAAAGAAATTTCATCTATTTAATATATTTATATGGTTAAAAATAGTAAATTTTATGCAACCATTTTTTAAAAATATGCATTACAAGCGAGCAGGTTGCAAAAAATTTATTTTTAGAAGTGGGTTGTGGCCCCATAAGTTTGGGAAGACTTGAAATGAGGCATAAAAACCTGACGATTATTAATATTATAATAATAAAAATTATTTGCTCAAAGACATTTATTGTTACGTAAAAAACGCACAATTTGTGTAGTTTAAGATTACATGTTACTTAGTTTTGGAAAATAATACTATGGTTCTTAAAACAGCTAAAAGAGAGTACGATAGTTGCTGTTGGCAAGACGAGTTACGTCATAATAGTTATTCTATCCACCATATTTTTGACGTATGCACTATTCTAATAACATATAGACATGTTAGCGGCTATATAATGTACCCCCACTTTTAATATCACAAAATATTTTTTGGTCTTTAAATTTGTTATAGTTTCTATTCTCAACTCTTTTAAACATAGAAAATTTTTCTTAATTAGTTGTTGGATAATATAAAACATGTATTTGTTATTATATTTGTTAAGTACACGTTGCGCTTCCAAAAACTTTAAAAACATCCCTTATCGGGTAGTACAGAGCAGATGAGTGGATGCCTGTTATTTATGACTTGCCCGTTATACCGGCCCGGTTGCCATGGCGACTGGAAGGAATGGAATAAGGATCTGTTTTGTGGGTGCGGGTAAGAGTGAGGGTAGGCAGGAAGGTGAATGGATGGGTTATGTGGGTTGCGCGCGCACCAGAACTGAATCGTGTCAGAGTGGAACCACCGACCGGAGTGAAGTTGGGAGAATACTCTCAAGGGAATGCTACCGCTACGGTACGGGTACGATATGCCTGCCTTGCGCTATGGTGTTTCTATTGTAGAGAGGGAGGAGGGATGCTATTCTACAATTTGTTTGTGAATATTTAGTTTGCTCTTTGTTTTCCACACTTCTATGTGGATATAAAATATTCGTGAAATAATGTTGCAATTATATGCGCATCTTGTAAGACTTGTAGTATTACTAGATATTATGTCTTTTTCTATCAAAAGAATAATTCTAATTATTAGAAAACGATAATCTTACTTGTAACGTTACGAGTTTTACGTGGTGCGCATAAGAGACTAGTTTTTAATTGTCATTTTATTTTATTTTTTACTAGTCTGCTTCATTTTTTAGTTAATCTTTAAGATTATAAAAATGAAGATCATTATGTACACAAATATTGAGCGAAAATATGGAAAGAGATTTAAAAAAAAATAGAATTACATATTTTACTTTTTAATTTAGAAAATTTTAAAAGTTTAAACACAAAATAGTTTATCAGTTATGTAATAACTTATTTAATTTTAAATGACAATATATTTAAATAGCATAACGATAAGATAAACCGGTTAATTAAACCGGTTAACCGATATTTTTGTAAATATCTTGCCGTAATCTTAACCGATATTTTAAAATGTAACCTTTAACCGAAAAATAATATAATAAATATTGGTTTCCTTGACAACAAAACAAAAATATAAAATTATTTTTATATAACATATACCTATATTAACAAAATTTATGAAACAAAATAAAACAAAATTTACTAAAAACGGCGTCTGCACACATTTATATTAAATCATTTTAAAGCAGTTAAACAAAATAGAATCTTTATTTCTAAATTAAGGAAAAAATATTTTATAACCTACAAATAAATTTTGATTTTCTAAAAATAATTGTTAATAATTTACTATTTGGTCACATAATAAATATTTAAAAAATTCTATAATAAACCTTCAGTTTGACAAGGAGCATGTACATTATATACAATTTTATTTTATAAAATGAACCGGTTCAAACTGGTTCAGTATGTAAAAAACCGATACTGAAATATAGTTCGCAATACTGAGTAATCGTTAAGCAATATGTTTATTAGTTACATGTTCTGTGAATATAAGTATTAAATTTTTTCTATATTTTCGAGAATTACAACTCTATCAAGGATATAGTACACACACCACGGTACGGTTCGAGAGTAAAACAGAATGATTGTACATGGTTGAAAATAGTCGAGCGGCAAAGCAATGTGAATGTTTCAACATTTTCTTCTCGAGGTTTTTTTTTTGTATCCATCCGCAATTCGTTCGGATGTCTGTCCTGGTCCGTTTCTGCAGTCCTGCTATGGCGAGAGCGCTTAAGTCGACCGATATTACACACTACACGTTCTTTTCACATTCGCTACTTCTTAAGCCTTATTTATGTACCTGCTACTACTGTTACTAGTCCACCTATACAAATGACAATCATAACTGTTTGTCATTGGTTTATGTTTCAATTTATCTATTGTCGTTTTTGAGTTTTTGTTGGTTGAATTTAATTTTGTTATGGAAAGAGTGTATATGTTACGGTATAGATATTGTAACGTGAATTTGAATTCGTGTCGGGGCAGTCCGAACAGTATTGGAAATGTATTAAATAATCACCACAATATTTGCGATTGTATATTGACTAGCATTTATTTACAACACTTAAACTCTAAATAACAATAACTGTACAACAACAATGGTTAGCCGAGGGGAGCTAAACAAACAATTACACTATTTACATTACTTATAATTAATCTTACAACTATCGGACTGACAATAACACAACTTATAAACTAACACCATATTCACTTATACTCGCAAACATTTATATCTACATATTTATATCACTATTTATATCACACTATTATTTATTTCAACGAGCCATCACCACCGACCCATTACTATTAGATCGATTACTAGATCTAACCAGATCGCCGCTTCAATGATGACTGATTTCTCTTGTTGCTCGTAGCGCCTTAAGTAGGCTGCAACCAATCCTTCTCGAAAGCTTCTACAACAATCTAGAAGCCTAATGGAACCTTCGCACACATGCATTCATACACAGCGCACACCGACATTACGTCACATAAACAGAATGTGTCAACACATTCCAATAGCGTGCCTCACTGCACGTATACACACACACACACATGTGCACTCACACACACATGCAAACATAACCACTTATGCAATCTCAGTTTTGTTACACTGCCTCCTTCTTAAGACTGTTCCGTCCCGGAACACGCTTGCTCCACCATAGGAGGATATTTTGGGTGTCCGCAAAAATCTCCGCATGCTGGTTCTCCTGCAGCACTATCTTCAGGACCAGCCTCCAGTCCAGCGGCTTCTCTGGCTTCAACCGTGCGGTCGGATCTCAACTCGCCAATCCCGACATACCCCAGCATGTACTTGACGTTCTCCAGTTGACCAATCCGATCCGCAATCTTGCCTCGGACTATCAGTACCATGATGCCGTCCTTTATCGAGAGTGGTACTCCCTGGCCTTTCCGTTACGAACAATTACTGACTGAAGAATTTTTCCTGAGCAGATCTACACCCGGCATGCGCCCAGCATACCCTCAACCTGCTCCACTTCAGTCCTCTTAGCCCGTAACCTGCCTCGGACCCCGCCGCATCATGACACAATCCTTTCTCGAGAATCCGTCCTGAATACTCCGTAGTGCTTTCTCATCTTCTACTGCATGCAATCTTCACCGCCAAGTTCTTCGTTGGCTAGTGACAGCCAACCACGGACATCTACTTGCCGACCGGCGTGATGTTAGATGCCGGCAAGAACCCAGAATACTATCTTCATCCATACGCCGCGATCATAACATTCTGATCGCGTAGTGACAGCATCTTGCCCAAGAAATCACAGCTGCTGCTTCAGATATTTCAACCGAAACATCTACTTGCTTCCAATGACTACAGTGCCTCTCTTTTCCACAATCTTCTACAATTATCTGACCAGCATCCAGATCTTCAACAACCGATAACTCATCAATCCTCGAACAACCAGAACACTTTCGTTGTGTACAGATCGAAGAATTTGAGTGAGGATGTCTACACCGCATGCCCCAAGCATACATCGACCATCCTCCACTCCGATCCATCCAGTCCGTTGTGTTCCATGAACGACCATGTCATCGCCTCGTTGCCCATCAGCCCCACTTCATTCCAAGTTGTGGAACCACTGTACTCAGCCATCATTGGAACTTGTTTCAACCGTAGCACTGTCTCTCTGATGTTTTCATTCTTCATCCTTCTTGGCATAATTATCACTGTCACTAACATTTTCGCAACAATACCAGTTGCAAGCACACACACAACAATGCCAGTCCGATCATTCCTATCACAGTGTAGATAGATACTAATTTAAAACTATATACACATATAACAAAATACTAGACTTACTGATAAAAATCATTTATACAATATTCAAACTATTATTCAACTGAAATTACAACCATCAGTAAATCGAGCTTACATTGTTCAACAATCGCAAATACTCGCCTTCATTCCAATACTGCTCAAAACATACCCCTCACACCTGACACCAGTGTAACGTGAATTTGAATTCGTGTCGGGGCAGTCCGAACAGTATTGGAAATGTATTAAATAATCACCACAATATTTGCGATTGTATATTGACTAGCATTTTTTTACAACACTTAAACTCTAAATAACAATAACTGTACAACAACAATGGTTAGCCGAGCGGAGCTAAACAAACAATTACACTATTTACATTACTTATAATTAATCTTACAACTATCGGACTGACAATAACACAACTTATAAACTAACACCATATTCACTTATACTCGCACACATTTATATCTACATATTTATATCACTATTTATATCACACTATTATTTATTTCAACGAGCCATCACCACCGACCCATTACTATTAGATCGATTACTAGATCTAACCAGATCGCCGCTTCAATGATGACTGATTTCTCTTGTTGCTCGTAGCGCCTTAAGTAGGCTGCAACCAATCCTTCTCGAAAGCTTCTACAACAATCTAGAAGCCTAATGGAACCTTCGCACACATACATTCATACACAGCGCACACCGACATTACGTCACATAAACAGAATGTGTCAACACATTCCAATAGCGTGCCTCACTGCACGTATACACACACACACATGTGCACTCACACACACATGCAAACATAACCACTTATGCAATCTCAGTTTTGTTACAATATATAGTGGAGTGATATGTACATTGCCCAGAAAATGTATAGATTTACTTACAAATGAAGTAAAAATAGATGAATTAAATATAAACTATATCCAGAAAAAATCTTTCAGAACTCATTATATTAAACTAAAACGGCTTTAGGTTCTAGTTCTGTATAAATATTTATTAATAATCAATGTTTCGACGTACTCAAAGTACATCTTCATCAGGAAAAAAAGATACAAATGACATTTACAGTAAATAAACAGAACATAATAATTATTGGAAGAGCGCAAGAAATGAAATGTACACCGCTAGATTTGTCAAAAATTGCAAGAAACATTAATCCTTACTAACCATGTAATATAAATAATAATTGGTAATTATTTATATACAGTCTTCTGGTTTTAAATTGGGATTTTGATTTGAAATTTTTATGGAATATTAAAACCGCAAGGGTGGCCTGCAGCCACCTCTTCAATCTATCGCCCACGTTTGGGCATGCGTGCCAAAACCAGCCCTGAAAGTAGGTGTAACGCATGGATGATGAACGTTCGGTGAAAAAAAAAATTATATAGCGGGGTACTTGCAAAATAGAAGTTTTTACTTTTTTTTTACATATATCGAAAATTTAACTAATTTGAAGTATTTATACATAAAAAATATTTTAAAATTTTAAACTGAAAACAATTCGCGTGTTGAAATGTGATCTCACCAAGTAATGTGAGTAATATTGTATTTCACTAAGGAATTGAATTGACCAATTAAATTTGTTGTTTGTATTTTTGTTCACGGGGACGTTTACGTAACCACTATGATCTAAAATCATCCGGATTCGGTTCCTAGCACTAATAATTTCCATTGTTAATTAATGTTTTTGAATACGTACGAAAATTATATCGACGGAAGCTGAACGAACTTAAAACTAAATTCTCTTCAGTTATATACAGTTTTTCTATCAAAATTTGTAGAGTAGAGTGATTTGAAGAAAAAGTATGCTAGTATACTCTACTAGTAACTCTACTAATGTAAACTAAGCTTAACAGATTAGCTATTGTAATTCGAGACACTCTTTAACAAGACATTACTACCATTTCTTCCATGAATAAATTTTATAGTTGTATTTCAATATAATACTAACTGTGCAGTCTGTACCAAACCTGGTTATAATTACACTCGAATACTATTGCATATATAAATCACATCCGGCTGGTTTGTACATCCCATAAACATATGCACGTACAGTAGCAACAAAATATCGAAATATTATGACTGTATACAGTATATGTACATATATTAAACTGACTCTAAATTTTGCTCTTCGCCCAACAAGGTTTGTGCACACGCGGTGCGCTTGTTTGGAAGCTATCATTAACAACAGTATGGATTGGTTATTGAATATTGGATATAGTATATGGATAGACTATTCTATATCCCTATGTGTTGGATATGCGGAGTATGTAGTTATGTATTTGGAAGAGAAGGGGTAGTGTGAAGTGAAACGATGGTATATATGTGTGTGCGTGGGTGGGTGGGTAGAAACAATGTTGATTGGTCGAGTGATGCGATGACTGAATCTATTTTGTGACCAGAGATGGATTTATTAATTATTGCATTGGATGATGAAGTAATAAAATAACTGTGTTATTTTGTGTTAGTTTTTGAACTTTTTACATTGACATCTAGTGAGTATGAAATGAAATGAAGTGGTTAGTTTTTTACGTGAATGAAAGTTTTCAAGTAGTAGCAATAGAAAAGCATTTTTGAAAGGTATCATTAATATGGATAAAACTAGAGTTGCTTGTCTGAATAGGAATGTTTGAATGCTTCTGTGTTAGCTGGCGAGTTTATTTTAGATATATAGGGGTATCGGGTTACAAAATGTAAACAAACATTTTATTTGAGTCGTATAGATGCAAAACTCACTATTTGGTAAATTTTATTTTCAAAGATATTTGCAAAAAAAAACTGTTATAGCTGGGTGTAATTGTATTTTGATGATAAAATCTTGTTACTAGATGGCACTTATTAAATAAGTAACAAGATTTTATCATCAAAATACAATTACACCCAGCAATAACAGTTTTTCGCAAATATCTTAGAACATAAAATTTACCAAATAGTGAGTTTTGCATCTATACGACTCATTTGATGTATATAACAAAACAATCTATGCATTAGGTATAGATATTACGTATCTATATTTACGGTTGTTCAGATGTATATACTTAAACGTTCCATGAGTAACTAACTAATCGTAAGTTAGCATAAATAAAAGTGTTTAACGTACTTAACGTACTATATATATATATATATATATATATATATATATATATATATATATATATTATATTATATTAATTGTGTAAACAATTGTAAAATCTTTCCGATTCCACTCCTGTCTGTAATAGTTGACAAGCCAACATCGCGATGCAAATGTGTGCACGTATGCATGTATGTTTAGCCTGTTCACCATCGCTCCTATAACCGCATATAGGTCGTTGGTTTGTCGACTGAACCATGGGATGGCGCGATGCGGCTGCATTTCGTTCGACGTGGTAGTGTACGTAGTCAACGCTTCGTTAGATCGATATAATATTCGGGTTGTTGGCAAATCTCAACGACGCGCTCTCTACGTATGCAACTTGCGCGCCACTGTTTCGCTGTTTATTGTCATCAAACATTGAGATTGTTATTGTTGATTATTCGCGGCTTTCGTGTTCCAAAAGAGAACAACTAGACAAGTTTCGGCCACAGCGCAGAATATACTAGGTGTTTTTCGGTACTTTGATCTAATAGCATTAAACAGAGTTCATACGCACATTTTCTATTTGCAACAATTTATGTGCACAGTTTAAACGGTGATAAAGACGTTACAAACTAAACGATTTTAAATAATTATTTCATTAATTTGAACATGATCTGAGTATAAAGTGGATGAAATATTGCTTTTATAACTCAATTTTTATTCAAAGGCTGTTTTTTTATTTGACATTATCATTTTTTTTTATATACCGATTGAGATTTTAAACATTCACTGGCAGCAAATCTACGTACGAATTTAATAAAATTATATATTTTATTCTCTTCCCAATGATGAATTTACGATGATAAAATATTTATTCAAATCAGTACTATAATTTTTTTGAATTTATCGCGAACATACAGACAGATACATGTCCTGCTTTATATGTTAACCTCCATTTTCATTTAGTAAAAGTGGTAAAAATTGTCAAACATTGCACAAAATCTAAAATTTGCAATTTAATGATCCGTTTAATTTAATGAAAAGTTATATAAATACGGGGGTTAAATTTAATAAAAATTTAAGATCTATGTACTTCCTTTTTATACTAATAATATAACATAAACAAAACATCTGTTTAATTTGTTTTTTGTTTTCTTTATTCAATAAAATTAATTTACTTAAAACATGAAAGGAAAATAAGACAATATAGGTATACTACATTTTGCCAAACCTAACATATTTATATCAAATTCAGAAAAAATTATCTATAAAATTTATGTAGTTTAATCATCTAGAAACGCAATAATATTTATATTTTCAACAAGTAATTAGTACACAGTATAGCGACGTTTCTCATTTATATATTAATTATAAATAATAAATTTTCTATATTAAAATGTCACGTTTATATAAACGATGATATATACAATCACTTTTACTTTCATATAACTAAATATAAGGTATATTGCTTCACTTTATTTGCGTCTATATATATATATATATATATATATATATATATATATATAGTAACAAAACAGGTTTATCGCAGAATAATTGATTGAGATAAAAATAATTTTTATATAACACAGAATATATTCATTAGATTCTGCAGCAAGTAGCATGTGTTGTCTTTATGTTTTCAGACATTTGTTTCATGGGTGAAATGTATTAAATCAGGTAGAAAGAATAAAAATTAAAATATGCATTTCATGTGATTCTACCAACGAAAGGCGTTACAAGATATTTTTGTTATGTTATCTGAATATGTACTAATTTATTCTAAATTTATCAGCTGCCGTAATTACATATTACATGCATAAAATGCAAATTACAGTATTATAATCAGTTTCGTATTAAGTAAATTTAAAATAAAACTTTTGTAGTACTTTTTGTATAATGTTATCTTACTAACTAAGAAATTTAAATAATTTTGTGTTGTATGTAAAATTTGTCATGCACATGAAATACTTTGTATTTTTTAATAATTAAATATATAATTGAAAAAAAGCTAGTGTTTTATAATTCTGTAAAAGATAAATAAATTTTGTTAGGATTCAAATATAATAATCTGAAAATGAAAAAACACATATCACTCAGGATCACTCCACTTTCCGGGTGACTGCCCTAACTACTAAGCTACCGAGGAGACATCAGATCAAGCGACAGAATTCTATTCATTTTCAGTATATGCTATTCATAATTTTAAAGTAAACATAACGCATACATAATAAATAGGTGTATAGGTATTAATAAAAGTTGACATACAATTTATATTAAATGCCGACCTTTTCATAAATGTTTATAATAAATATAAATAAATAACACATTCTCATCTAAAGTAAAAGACAGAAAAAAACAACTGTTTCTCATATAGTTTAGCGATTATGTAGTTCAGTAGCACGAAGTCTAGAAAACCAATGCTGTTAAAATATGCTTTAGAATGTTAGAAAATACATACGGATAAATTTCATGTATATTTTAATATTATATTACGCATTACCGTCGACTTTCTATAGGCAATAGCATTTATTGTCATAGATCGAATGAAATCAATAATCATGCAACTTTAGAAAAAGTTTTGTACGTAGCAGTTGTTTTCTGTTCGCCGTACCAGTTCAACCTAGATTTTAGAAATATTTGCGCTAATATTTCTAGATTATTTGCAATTGTTATTTTGATAGTTACAGTATTTTGAAATTTCTAACTATTAATCAAGCTTACGATAGTTTGCTCTATTTTGTAATTTTTGTTTTTATTTGTAATAAAACTACTAATGCATTACTGTATACATTATTTGTTTTTGTCAACTACATAAATGTTTAAGATTGTTATTTATAATTATTTGGGATTTTTTATTTTCAGATTTTCACAAATAATTATTTTTTAATTTTAATTTATAAATATGAAAAGTAAAATTCAACATAGTAAAAAATATTTCAGAATTCATTATATTAAAATAAAACGGTTTTAGGTTATAGTTATGTATTAATATTTATTAATAATCGACATCAGGAAATAAGATGAAGACGTACGTTGAATTTATCGAAACATCGATTATTAATAAATATTAATACAGAACTATAAAATATAGTCGTTTTATTTTAATAAAATTCTATTTTGAAAAAATTAATAAGTTTAATATTAAGTTCCGAATAATGTTTTAGATACAAAGTTCTTAAATTATTCTAAATTCATCATATTTAATACAAAATTTATGTCAGATGGAAAGAAAACATTGAATTAAATAGAGATAATATATTCAACATCAATATCTGTTGAGTATAAGTGCTACAAATTTCAAACATTTAGTTTATCTATACATGTACATTTAAAAAATGTTTTTCAAAATTTTTACGAATAATCTAATTTAACCTGAATTGGTTTTTATTATTGTTTTATTTATACCGGAAATAATATCAGTAATTCCGGTTAATGCAAACATCAAATTTTTATAAAACAAAAAACAATTTTTTTCTATGAGATGCAGATTATTTGACAGATACTGCATATTACAAAAATCGTAACATAGCAACTACCAAATTTTTTTATAAAAAGTCAACTTTCTCCTAAGTTAAACCTTCAGTTTTATAATCTCCCAACAAACTGCAAAGTTTAAATATTATATTATCATCTTCCATTTTACGAACAACACCAACTCCTCCTCCAAGACCCGGATCCCCTTAACGTTGGCGTCATCCTTGGACGCCGTCACGTTTGGAACATTGACGCGCGGAGGCGGCGGCAGGCAGGCGAACTACCACCCGCCGCCCTCAGGAGCGCCGCTGGGTAATGGCTTTCTCTCGCGGCAGATTGGAATTGTGTGACCCTTAAGGACTACGCAAGGCTAGGCTATTCGATTTTGCTTGAATTCGGTTTCAGTACGGCATTGAAATGCTGTAAGCTTACCCCCGAGTTTAGATGCGTTCTATGCGGGCGTTTTCATGTTTTCAGTTACAGCTACACGCTGAAAAAAGAGTGAAAGAGGACAGTATTTGATTTTAAGATGAGGGTTAGTTTTCAAGGAAGGATTACGATGGTGAAATATTTTTTATTTGTAATTTTTAACTGTTTATTGTATGAACTACGGCAATTTTGCATTATTGTTATCTTGGCTTTTTATTGTAATCAATTTAATATTTTTGTTATTGAAACTTGATTGTGTGATACAGATTTTTTGTTTTGAAGCTATAGTACAAATACACTTAGATATAAAAATTTTATCTACTAATTACGCGCTATATTTGAATATGTAAACAATATAAGACAAGATATTGTACAATACAAAATAATTTTATATAAATTTTATATTATTTAAATTAAAAGGTTATATCATAAAATAATTTACAGTAAAAAACAATATTACAAAGTAAAATCACACAAATAACGATCTGTCAAATCATACTATCAATGCGCAGACTTTTTCCATAGGCTGTACAATCGTTTCTGATTGGTTTAAATCGATTCCGATTACAAATTTTGAATTTACTTCACATATTTTCCGGGGATTTTGTTCGCTTAGATGCACTATACAACTTTGTCGCTGCATGTATGTCCTATATCTTATTTTACAGACGAAAAGTTTCTCGCTTAGTGAAAATTTGTCTACATGATGAAAAAAGCTTATTTTTTAATTTTTAATAAATGTATAATAATTTTTTAAATATATCATTGTTTATATGTATGTACTAATAATAATCAAAGCATTCTCTTCTAAAAAAAAAAAAAAACTATTTTGATATCTCAATTAGTATGAAAGATACAAGTGGTTAAAATAAAATAAAATCTTTAATTGAAAAATAACTATTAACTAGCTCCTATTAGTCTGCTAACTCGAAAATAAATTTTGATTACGTTGATACATCAATAATGGAATAACTATTCCGAGAATAAAAAAAAATATCTATTATTACCAAAAGTAAATGTTTTATTGTAATAAACATATTCTATTATTCAAATCAAAACAAATTTACTACCAAATCATAAATTTTCTAAATTCTTCTCTATCACAAGTCGGAAATCAGACAAATACGCAAAACGCTCTCTCGTTCGCAGTCGGGTGGATAGCAAAACGAGATCGTTCCAACCGTTTGAAATTATGCGTCGCAATGATGTGATGAATATGACAAGCGGGCCTGGGTAATAGAGCGAGGCGAGCAAGCGCAGACAAGGGCCTCTACCAGGAGAAAATTATGCGAGAACTGCTCTTTCGGCAATGGCCCCTTTTTGCCGGATAAATGTGTAAGATGGTAAGAGTGTAGGAGTTAGAACCCCTAACTCAACACCGCCAGATGAATGGGCCAAGTTATTTACGTACAATTGTGCGAAGAATATTAGAAGGCGAATGAAGATTTCAAGAAATGATGTTTGGAATAAATTTGTTTATATGTATGTGTGATGGGAATTTACTTACTAGAAACATATTGAATGAATTTTTATTATTATAACAATTTCTTTTGAAATTTATTAATAATTTAATTTTTTTTTCAAATATTATATAAAACTGTTAACGGATTGAGTTTAGAATGCACCGCTCTGATAATAAAATAAGGAATTATAGTTTACGCCACATGAAAGTGGCATTTCGCAATATTAGACATACATTTTCATATGATATAGGTAATATTTTCTGCATCTTTTTAACACTTAACTGATAAACTCATATATAATAAAGTCTATATGTATAATGTATGTAAATAAACATTTAATTTATTATTTTAGCTAATTTAACTACAAATTTAAAACACTTTAATTAAAATCAACTTTAAGCTGACAAAAAGTCAATTTTCAAAACTTATAATTATAATTAAAAATTATTTGTAATCAATAAAACATTACTTTTTAGCGACTTTAGAAGTGTTTATTACAAAAACACTAGAAAGACGTCATAATGAAGAAATCTAAATATTTATTAAAAAATAAATTTTAGGTTTAAGAATAAAGAATGAATGTTAAGTAACAAAAATTTAGTAAATTTTAAGAAAGGCAGATATGATTGCTAATTTATATTATAAATAAAATTGAAATGTGTTTTAGAAATCGTAACCTATAACCTTGATAGTCACTAAAAATGTTACATTTAAAATTTTGTTTACAAATCAGTTTACGTACATTCACTGACCTACTAAACTATAATTTAATATATCTACTTAAAGATGGGTATATTTTATTTGTTTTAGAAATTTTTCAATTTTAATTTGTCTATCAAATTACTCAATTAGCCGCTAGCTATGCACGTTAAATACAATCGTATACAGAGATATTTACATTTTCGAAATTTTATTTTGTAGAAATAATTATTTATATTTTATTAATTTTTAACATCCAAAATATTTTCTGATTAGTTTTTTAAAAATTTGTTTACATCTGTTTAAAAAAATGAAATAAAACTAATAATAAAAAATTTCTCTACAATAAAATAAATCTATATATGTACTTTTAGCTGGTGACGTCATAATCCAAATCTTGAAATTTGCTTGTCATTTTGTCAAGTTTTCAGCGGGGATTGAAACGGTGCGTTTCTTCAGCATTACTGAAAAGGCGCAGGATTTTAGACTTTATGTCAGTGTGGACTTAATATTTGAACTCCGTGTATTTTTTATTTCAAAAAAAAAATTATTTTTTTTGTTTTTCGTGCATAAACTATCTGTTTATGTTTATGTTGTCATTTTACTCTGACATTATGCAAATACATGTACTGAAATATTCATATTGTAAGAGTGCATTGAAAATATTTGAAATTATCTCGTAATCTTGACTGTTAGATTTATGTAAGTTAATTTTGATTGCGGACATTTGCAGAAAACTGCATAAAGTGTTTCTTTTTACTCATGGTTCAAATTCTGTATTTGTGAAAAGATACTACTGTGTACTTATTACATAAATTACTATTATAACAATATTTTTATTTAAGTAGATTACTTTTGAAATAATATTTCAATATTTAGGTCATTACAGTATTTTAAAATCGTTGCTTTATCACCGGACAACAATCACTAAAGTCAAAGTATTTAAATCTCTCGGACAAAATACAAGAAAATAAAGTGCAAACTGGCCAAAGTAAATGACGACGATTATATGTTTGTAAAAAGTTTTTCGCATCGTTTCCAAGGATTTATTTTAACCTGGATGAGGATAACGTACTTTAATTATAATTGAAAATCTGCGTTCAACTTGAAAAACTAATTAAAATTTAATAATGGATCCTAGATAGGGAAAGATTTATAACAGTTTTATCCAGTTTTCACGTTCGTTACTTGAAACCGTTCGTCCTGGTTACTTTGCAGTTTTACAGTTCTGTGTTTTAAAAATATCACATGGAGTAATATAAATGCCATTTCTCGTTTATTTGTTTGCGTGTGGAAGTATTTGAATATCGGGCGAGTGATAACATTTATAAATACGTTTTTATTCTGTAAAATTATGTGGTAGCTGGTTTACTTTGATATTTTTATTTGTATAATTAATATGTGACTGTGAAATGTTAAACTATATATTTTATTGGAATCTATAAGTGAATAACGTATTTTCTTAATTAATTTAATAAAATATATCGATATCACAGGTCTTGTGCATGAGAAAATAGCTATATGTACTGATATTTGATATATGTTTATTAAAACGAGAATTTTGATTGAACGAATGTTGTCAAATATAAGATAAAGAAATAGATGGGGTAAAATTGTTTAAGGCAGTAAAAATTTTGCATTATTTTTTTTTTCACTATATTGAAAAGTTATGTATGCATGTTGTAAAATTAATTTATAATTTTTAATAAATAAAACGGCTTAGAGTTCATCGAAACGTCGATTATTAATAAATATTATTACAGAACTACAACTTAAAGCCGTTCTATTTTAATGTAATGAGTTATAATAGATTTTTACTATGTGAATAATTTTTTTACAACACAGGAAAAATATATTTATAGTCAGAAACCTATAAGGAAAAATTAATATTACTAAATCAATAGAAAAATAGTTATTTTCTGTTGTGTTTCTATAAAATACATTGAGTATAATATTTTCTAAATAAGCTTAATTACGGTTAAAACAACAAAGTGTCCGTGCCTGATGCTATTATGCTGGTGACATTTTTATTATAAACGTTAGTTTACGTGTAAAATAGTCGTCAATCGTTTATTATTGAAATGTAGCATTTTACGTAAAGCCACAGGTTGACTGCTACTTACTCCATATACATACTCTGTTATATTATATTCCGTGGATAAATATACATATGTATACGTTTCTTTCTGCGTACACTCATGAATAACAACAATTTTATTTTCCAAATATTTTTATTATATTAAAATAAAACAGCTTTAGGATAAGGTTCTGTATAATTTTAATTTAAATTCGATGTTTCTATATACTCTATGTATATCGAAACAGCGATATTTAAATATCATATTATACAGAACATAATCGTCAAGCTTTTTTCTTTTTAAAATTATTTTTAATATATTTTTTAATTAAATTTCAGGCAATCGTTCTAAGTCAATGAGATGGTGCTACTCAGAACTGAGATGTAAGTATAGTTTTTAAAATAAATATTATGTTTATAATTATTAAATTTTTATTTGAAAATTAGCTTATTAGCTTATTATTATTTCAAATACTTTTCAGGAAGCTTTCGATTTATTTAAATAAATCTAGATAAATAATGTTCTAGATCTTGTGTATCCAAAAACTTTCACTAAAATTTTACCCCCAAACCTTACGCTTCAATTTTTTACCGCACTACTTACATAGAAGGTAATAAATTTTTAATCTTTAAGTATATGCTGGTTATATATATATAGATTATATTTTTTTGGGTTTCAAATAGGTAATAGAAATACATTTGAAAATTACGCATTTATATTTTTATAATCAAAATGAAATTGTATTGTTGAAACATTTAATTTTTTTAGTTTTTATATATGTCTTTGTACGTGTCCTTTAAATAGGCAAGTATTTATTTAAATAAATAAATAAACAATAACGGGAATAAACTAATGTATTTTGAGTTTACTTGAAGTAAAATAAAAAATTAGGACATCTCGAAAGAACATAGAATTTTCTAATTTTTACATTCGAAGATATGTCAAACGTTTGTAAACCTGCAAAATCTTCTCTCCCGGACTGTACAAAGTCAAGCAACCACCCAATCTCACCCACCCACACCTTTTCGAGCCGTAGGTGTCGCCTGTGCACACTGACGTAAGACACGGCATAAGGTCCGAGCACTTTGCCCGACAACTTGCGTATATGTGGAGCAAGTAGCCAGAGCCGCGTTTGCCGCCGTTCAACCTGAGTACTTAGGTGCTCGCCTGTTTCTTTGAGATAATTAAGCGACGGGTTACTCGCTTGGTCACCGGCCGACGTGGGTGGCGGTCGAGGCCCGGCTAGGGCAGCAGGTCATGACCCCTGCGGCTGACCTTTTACGCGCCAAGAGAGTTACCAAGGCAAGTTTTCGGTACGATTGGATTTTGTGGATAGCGAGATTTTCGAGTGTCAAATTGATTTAAGTACAGTATATCTTTCTTTTTTTTTTAATTTTCTTAAAAATGTTGATTTTATGATAACCAAAACAGAGCAACAGTATTGGTATTGTGAATTGTCACGAGATGGCGTAAATTTCATATAAACAAAAATGGACAAAATGTAAATTTGACGTTTAAAATTATGACCTTTAAAATTGCCAGTGGAATACTCTGATATTTAATTTCACATGAATAATCAATATTATCTATTATGTTTTGCAATTATTGAAAAAATTATCGCTATATATACATAATGTATTTCACAGATAACTGGTTTTATTATCAATAAACTTTTTAATTCTTTGGTGACAAATAACAATATAATTTTAAATATTCAATAAAAAAAGTAGAACATTTTAAAACAAAAAAAAAAAATATATAAATCTTGTACAAAGAGTACGTTTTTATTACTAGATATATAAATAACAATAGTTATAAATTGAAATGCAATAATTTGTTATCTAATGTGATTAACGTAATTTTTAATAAATTTAATATAATTAAATTTCATCTAATGTTTTGATATAGTTTTTTTTTACTATGATAATTTTTCAAAAGTATAAAATGTATGCATGCAACCATGTCCCAATCCAACCATTTATTCTGACGCTTCTAACATATTTCAATTAATCATCATAGCATTGAACAATCAGCATCAATAACTATCATTAAACTCAACACGCTGCTGAGCGCTAACGTTCTCAATTTGGAATCTGAATCTCGCATCCCGTCCACGTTGACGCTAGTTTATTTAACCTACCGCCCTCAAAAGTCATTTTGTTTTGCCCCGTTCTATAGCATTGTTCGTCCGCCGAAGACAAGTGACAATGAGCAGGTCGGTTGCCAGGGCAACGGACGACTGCGTCTCAACAAGTCGACGGACAAAGTGTCGCCGGCGCTGCTATGCCGAATGCCGTACGCTTTGCGCCACCCCGCGATCTAAGAATCAATACGCAATGACCGTCGCACCGTGACTGGCGCCCAACGACGCCAACACCAAATCATGTCGTATCTTTTGCGGATCGCGACAACACATTGGACGCTGAAACCGGTATGCTTATGTACAATGTCTACTATTTTGTAGAAATAAGTTGATTTTTGGTTTGTCCATATAATGTGTTGGGCGAGCGATACATACTCAGTTTTTTTTTTAACACAGTATTAACTGCACAGGCCGAAATAGCGCAGTTATTTTGTAGCGTGTGTATGGAAACTTGAATGAGATTCAGTCCAAAATTCCGGGTTAATAGGACTGAGTGAAATCTTTAGCCGATAGATTTATTTAACTTTGCAGGTAAAACGGGGTATGTGTGTAGCTGTTACAGTTTATTTGACGTTTGTTTTGATGCAATACCATGAATTTGTAGTTAATATGTAGTTATGTAGTAACAAATGTCGTGAACTAGACAATTTTTGGAGTTTTTATGGCAAAATATCATACATTAGAACGCCTATTACGATTTAACTGCCTAGAAAATTGAGTAAAAACTGTATAATGTATGGGCAAAACTGAGTTATCTGTAAGTTGAGCGATTTCGCTATGAATTTACTGCAAAGTAAAACTGAACATGTATGATCCACATTATAACTTTGTCCGTTCATTTTGTATTGGTATTTATTCATCGTATAATTCACAAAATAGCCACCAAAAATAGACCAAAAATTCAATAAAACATTTCTGTTTTATTTTTTCTTATAATAACTTTTTATCGAAAGAACTATATTCCATATCTGATAAAAGAAAAGTCAAAATTTTTTGAAAATTACAAATAACTGTTCAATTAAAAATACCTTACTTATCTGCTATATACTTATTTTGCAAGCAAAAGATCTAAGAGTATTAACGTGTTATTTCGCATTTTAAAAAATGAAAAAATTATTTTTAATTATTCTAGACAACCTTGAGCGAATGTCTAATAAACGTTTAGTTAAAAGAATATACGAGTATGTGAGTGATTTGTAAGATATACGTTTGGGTGGACGTTCTATGAATAGATGGAGTGTGTTTTGTTTGAGCGAAAGTTTCCAAGTAGTAGTAATAGAAGAGCATATATGAGAGGTATCATAATTGTGGATGAAACTAGAGTTACTTGTTCGGAGAGCAATATTCGGAAAAAATTAATTTCCGAATAGTGAAAAGAGTTTGTGCCATACTCTTGAGTATATTGTGTAAGATGGATGTATGTATTGAATACTTTTAGTATAATCTAAAAATCCTAGCATTACAATTTTATAAAATATGAAAAAAGTAGGTATCTGATAAATATTTTATTCAAAGTGTACAGCAATGCAAAATAACCTTATTCTTTGTGCTAACAAAAATAAAAAACGCATCTAAAATGATTTAATAATTTATATAACTCCAACTACAACATTTTCTATTTCGTCTAGTCTAGTTTTTTTTGAACTCTTGCCTCTCAGCGTAGAAGTAGCGCTGTTTGTATAAAGTTCGTCTTTTATGCAGACATAACTCTTTAACCTGAAGCAAAAGGACGCCGAAAAAATTCCGTCAGAATGTGTGCGCGCGCGACGTCTCCGTCTCCGCGGTAGACGCTCACCGACGCGGCGCTAGTAATTCATCATCCAGGTCGCATTGGTTGGTTGGCTGGCTGCGCCCGAAACAACATTATCATCGCCGTGATAAACAGAATTTATTTGAAGTGAAACCGTGACGGGGTACGGCGTGAAATGTAATTTCAACACTAGATACCCAAGTTAGTGGAGTCGTAGCGTTAGGACAATGCCGCAGAGGCAGGATAGAGTAGTAGTCACGGGATGTAAACGCTATCTATAGTGCAATGCATTAATCATTATGCACAACGCCTTAGCTTAGAATCGTCTTAATAATCAGGATTATCGAATTTATGACTAGATTCTATAGTATTTTCGTAATCGAAATTGAAAAATAATTTACAAAAATAAACCGTATGTAAAAGATGAATACAGAGCATATGTCCACATTCATAATATCTCTCATACATGCTCTTATATTCTTACTACTGCAAACATTCACTCACGCCAGCCACTCTCTCAATCATACCACTTCAACTGGTCATCGGACGTCCACTTGCAAACGTATACTTTCAAAATAATTCATCTAAATTCTTTTAACAAAACGTACATTAGACATTCGTTCAAAATGACCGAACCAACTTAACTGACTAACACCAACAACATTTTTTTTTCAATAAATAAACAAATTAAATCAGTGTACGTTAGTAACCAATAAAACTCGTGCACAATAACATTAAATTTAAACAACAAATCTCTTTGCGTTTTGAACATTATAATAGGAGCAACCACATCAATTCAAATATTTGTCTCCGCAAATAAGGTCAGTGAAACGAACCGGCGGCGTGTATTAAAACAGTAAAACACAAAATACCGTTTTACGCAACTCCGCGCACAAAAGATTTTAACTCCCGTTTCGGCCAACAGATGTCGTTGCATGTCCAAACAGACGCTGAATACATTAGCACACCGCCGACGACAAGTACTTGTGTTTTACGTATAAATGTGTGTGAGTGTGTGTGTATGTGTGAATGTGTGTGTGCTATCATTTTGGTATATAATGAAATAATATCGGTCGCTGTATAGTAAATTACATATTATGTATATATGTGTTTGCCGATGCATATGTGTGTTTGGAAGGGATATGTGTGTACATATAATCTGACTGCAACTGCGCAATGTATTGACATGTTTCATATGACGCATGCAATTACGTCATTTGCGTACTACATAGAGGCAACGTTGGCTAAATAATATCTGTATCATAGTACACTGAGTTTCATTGTACTATGTAAATTTGTGAAATTTTTGACGCTGGAGTATTTAATTATAAAAAAATATTACTTTCAATTATGCAATGTTTGTTTTTTTAGATATTGTTTGAATTTATACAAATTATGTAATATGAATTTACTGCCACTTTCAGAATGTATTTTTAGTATATTTTTTTTAACTTTGACAATTATTTACATTTAGAAATTAGATTTTTATGTGGTGTAACTAGAAGGAATGAAGTACAAAATAAATTAGTGTATGATGAGTGTGAAATTGAAAAAAAAATGTTATTGCAAAAGTTTTTATAATGACCACCAGAGATGTCAGATTAAATACACTTGACATTGTAGTTATGTTTGGTGCTGCCACCACTGGTACATTACCTATAGTAACTAACTGCTATGTAATGTTATTATTGTACTAGTGATATAATGATCATTTTCTACTAGGCAATATAGTAACGTAATATTAATATTACGATATGCTTGAAAGAAATATATATATATATATATATATATATATATATATATATATATATATATATATATATATATATATATATATTAGGGTGTTTCGAAAAAAATCGAAACAGCTGACTCAGCGCTAAAATCGAAGATTTTGGTATAAAATAGATGGATAAAGCCCATTTGCCATTTATAAAATATTTAGAGGGTCCACCGAGTTTTCAAAAATGTCATTTTTAGCCCTTTTTCTAGATAGTCGCCCAAAAACTTGTCTTACAGGCATCGGACCAAGTCGTGCTTGTGATATTTTGCGCCCAGATGACTATAATACAAGTTAAATATTGGTTTGCGTTAGGTATAGGTGAGTTAAAAAAAATTGAAATCAAGTTTTTTTACGTTTTTAAAGGTTTTATTGTTCAAAAGTTTATCTTAACGTAATCAAAGTAAGCCGTACTCGCGATAAGTTATTCTGAGATATATATAATTTTTTTTTTTTTTTATTATTTTATATTTTTTTTTTTTTTTGATGACGTTAACATCAACTTTTTAACAATAAAGTTGAAAAAACCCTTCAAAAACGTAAAAAAACTTGATTTCAAATTTTTTTAACTCACCTAGACTTAGCGCAAACCCATTATCCGCATGTTTATCTTGTATTATACTCATCTGGGCACAAAATATCACAAGCACGACTTGGTCCGATGCCTGTAAGACAAGTTTTTGGGTGATTATCTGGAAAAAGGGCTAAAAATGGCATTTTTGAGAGCTCTGTGGACCCTCTAAATATTTTTTAAATGGCAAATGAGCTCGTATTCGTCTATTTCAGAACAAAATCTTTGATTTTAGCACTGAGCCAGCAATTTCGATTTTTTTCGAAACACCCTAATATATTATATATTTTAATCTTATACCATTGTATTTTAGAGGTTTATAACCTACTGAAGATTTACATACTTTCTTTAGCTGTGAACTAATAACTTGCATCATTGATAAGCAAAAATTTGTTAATAAATCTATATGATTAGCAGTGGTGTCATAGATTAATTATTTAATCAAAATTTAAACTCTCCCAAATGAACTATTACATACAATAAATGACATTAGAAAATAGCAAATAAATTCCTGCGTAATTTCATCAGAATTGTCGCCATCGATTCCGTAGCCTGCTTGCTACATTCACTCATTTAAGCGAGCGCCGAAGCTATATTAACTTGACATTTAATTAAGTCTCCGTGAAGAATACAAAAGTCTGCATAACTTTTACACTTATATTCTGTCGATGATGCAACCTGTATATTATTCTAAATTGGTCATTGAATTTATAATAACAGACCTCCATACTAGATGTTTATTATACTTAGTTAGGATTCATAGAAAACACTACCATAAGCATTATATTGTTGAGAATTAGTATGTAATTTGTTGAGCAGTATTGTAATTGCCTTCGAGTTTGTTTTACGCTAAGATTGTAATTTATAGTTGAATGTAAAAAATTAATTAGTTGCTAAAAAAAATTTAGTTTTGCGCTATTTTTGAAGGATATATTAGCTCTATGCATTGGTACCAAATATCCATATAGAAATTTATTAAAAAATTTAGATAAAATAAATAGCTTTGTATTCCACTTTTGCACAGAGAAAAAAATAGCTAGAGAAATATGATAAATTATAATTCTTAATAATAATTTGCTCATAGATTGACAAAGAAATTCCGAAAGTTTTTTTGTAATCTAATTTTACAATTATCCTAGAATGTCTGGTGGAAAACTAATTTAAGTTACAATACTGGAATAATAAACTAAATAAATTTTCAAGAAAG
The DNA here is from genome assembly GCA_963966155.1 of Clivina fossor. Classification (NCBI taxonomy): domain Eukaryota; kingdom Metazoa; phylum Arthropoda; class Insecta; order Coleoptera; family Carabidae; genus Clivina; species Clivina fossor. The sequence goes on from CAWYQG010000483.1 coordinate 205,862, forward strand.
TGACTAAAAAAATCGCACTAATTAATGAAATTCGCGACACGCCAAACTTTTAGTTTTAATTAAAAATGAATATTGATTTTATTTGACTTGTCTAATTAAAGATGGCTTTTTTTTCTTATAGTGTTTCCAATCACATCAAATAAAAATTAATTAATGTGATACTCGTATCTCACTGGCTGAAACGAAATTTTATTATATTAATTTTATGTTCGCCCGCCGCTGAAATACAATGCTTAAAATAACCAGTGTTGGCAATGTCAGTGATGCTGTTATAAAATTTTAAACTAAAACTGCTTTAGGTTTAAGTTCTGTATTAATATTTATTGCGGAATATTAATACTTAAACCTAAATCCGTTTTATTTTATATAATGAGTTCTGAAAGATTTTTTACTATGTTAATGAAAATTATATTAAAATAAGATAATTATTTGATAATTGTCAACACTATTCATGGTTATTCACATTACTCATTTGTCGCCATTAATGCAACATGGCCACAAGTTACTCTAACTTGTAAATAGTGATCGCGAGTTGTATTTTTGTGTTTTGCGGTTTGATATTTGTCGATATTTTTTGTAAACAAATTAATTAAAATAATAAAATGGATCCTACAGTAATATTATTGGACAATAGTCTAATTTTTCCAGTTTTTTCTGTATGTTACAGTCGGCAGACGGACAGCATATCAATAGGGTGTTTTTTTTTTTTTATTATTCGCAAAACGTTTTCATTTTATAAATAAACTTGTTACTTTTTTTATGTTAAAGCAAAAAATACTACAATTATTTAAGATATAGTCATAAATTTTTAAAATTAATAGGAAAAATGTTGATATTTACAAAAATAAACTTCTATCTAACTTGTGACAGGATTCTAAGCAGAACTGTAAGATATATAGCAATAAAAATATTTTATATTTTTCTCTACAATGAAAAATATAACTCACAAGAAAAGAATAACCATTTTGTAATATAAGTCTTACATATCCTGCTATCAGTATCAAATTATATTCATAAACATTTTAAATTTTGACTTGTTTTCAATATTAAGCTATTGAGAGATATTGACTCTTACGTATTCCAGTATTAGGATTTTTGGCAGCAAACTTTAAATTGAGAAAAATAAATGAATATTTTTTCTTCGGTACGACAGAGTATTATAGTAGAATGCTAAAAACAATCAGAATCAGATATATTAAGTTAAAGGAATGGATTCTTCGAAAACACAAAGAAGATTCGTTGTGCTTCTGGTATGTTTAACAAAACCGGATTGTTCTATAGAGTAAACTTGCATTTACTCAGCCACTCAGCGGAGGAGCAAAAATGCATTGCAAAGATAATAAACACAAAAGTGTCGGTAACATGTACAATTAAAGCCACCCTATAGATGCGCGAACACATACCTAAACGAATACACAGAGTTGGATTTCTAAAATTAATATTACATTAATTTATTTTAAATAGCTAAACGACATTGTTTCAGTAAAATTAGTAACTCAACGTATTTGGCCAAAAGTTTTATAGATAAATAAATATACAGTAAAAAATCTTTTAGAACTCATTATATTAAAATAAAACGGCTTTATATTGTAGTTCTCTATTAATTTGTATTAATAATCGACGTTTCGACGTACACTAAGTACATCATTATCAGGAAAAAATTATACAAATAACAGTAAATAAACAGAACATAGAAACAAATTACTTGGTAACAAAATAAGTAACTAGATTACAAAATTTATAAATTTTCAACGAAAGGAATCCAAATTTTATTTAAATCAGTGCATTCATGCAGATTAATGTTATTATTATTTAATACACAAATAATACTTTTATTTATGTAAATATTTTTTTAAATATTGGTAAATTGGAACAACATGATTAAAAATTATTTTTGTTTTACATGTTAAGTTTTCATTGCAATAGTGATGTAAAATTTAAAGTCCAGTTCTGTTTAAATGTGTAAACGCGCATGAGCAAAGCGTATCGTCTGTTTTCAAGCAAACCAGCTCTGTCGGACAACACATATACATACAGGTTAATACATTTAAATGGCGTCAAATAAAAACAAAACTTCGCTTATATACAGTAAGATATTCTGCCACTATACCGCCGCTCGCCACTAGTTATGCAGAATTATTACTTATTTTTCGAGCTTCATGCTTTTTACGTACAATTATCTGACAACAGTTGTTCTACATCGTATTACTATTTCTAATTACAAGGAAATATCATAATTATATATCTAAATAATTTAATTATTTTTTGTAGTCTTTGTATTATTTAGAAGTATTATTACACATAAAATTATACGTTGCCATGTTAGCGGCTTCCTTGTTTTAAATTCAATGTTGTGATTGGTCACATATTACGTATTATTCTACCTACGGCTCGTGCTTTAAATTTCAATTTTTTAAGTAATAGCCACCAAACATGCTCATACATATAAATCAGAACATGAGCCTAAATACTTGTATTTAAGGGTTGTTAGGCTACAGCCAATTACACGATTATTCATATAATTTATCACAATATTCAGTAACATATTCGATCTTTTATCAAAATTGTGATATTTATCAATAACAATTGCGATTTTATAAAACTTTTGGAATTATTTATAATATTCTAGATATTTCTATAGTATTCTAAATTTTATAATTCTACTAGATATTAATATTCTTATACTAAATTATTATTGTCATGAAATATTTTTAAAATTTACCGAATACTAGTACATCCAATAAACTACTTTTTGTTTTCAAAAGAAGCAAATAATATAATCAATAATTGAATTTCGAACGAAAATAAATGGTTTAATTTTCGCGTATCCTGACCCACCATCATCTCGTTTTACTTTGATTAGTGTTCAGTGTCACATGATATTCTCTGTACCATTGAATTCGCAATTCGCTTTTTGTTGTTCCCTCTTCGATTACCGCCACGGCGCAGGACGCATTCGAACTTTACTTCGACCTGTGGAATACGATGGACTTTTTATTACTTTTTTCTGATTTTATTTCGTACACGGATATTTAAAAAAATATATAAAATGTGCGTTATATTATTTTAATGTATATCAAAATTATTGCAATACGTTATTTAAAATGGTGACAAGCTTTAGGGGCATATAGCACATCAGAAATTAAGTCGAATAATATTAATAAACATGGATTCGCAAACAAACCGTTTTCAAGATATCTCTTTTTTTTACATTTTTGAAACTGCCCACATCTTTTATCTATGCAGAATTTATATTTTCTGAAAAAGAAAGTCATCATTCAGTCTATCTTTAATTATCTGAGAGCTTTACTCAATTTGATGTTAAGTTTTTTAAAATTATTTACAGTACACTAAACTGTTAAAGTAACCCCAAGTAAAAAAAAACTTACATCATCATCAGGAAAAAATATAACTTTTCTTGATGATAAGTAATGTACGTAGAATAGGGTGGTCCAAAAAAAAAATCGATTTTTCACGCACCCCCTAAAAAAAAACTTCATTAAAAAAAAAACTTTTTGAGTTAAATTTCATCTAAAAAAATTGACCCGTGCCCCACTCAAGTTGAAATTTAAATGGAGTTTAACATGAGTTTTGGACAGTTTCATATATGACGCGTTTTAACTGCCTCGATCAAAAAAAATATTTTTTTACGCACTCCCTAAAAAAAACTGATATTAACTCGTTCCACTCAAATGGGGTTTAACATAGGTTTTGGATAGTTTCTTATATAGCGCGTTATAACTGCCTGGATTCTCGAAAGTTCTGCTTGAGTGGGACACGGGTTAATATCAATAATTTTTGACGAAACTTTGCTCAAAAAATTCCGTTTTTAATAAGGTTTTTTTAGGGGATTTGTAAAAATTATTTTTTTTTGATCGAACTGTCTAAAAACCTATGTCAAACTCCATTTAAATTTCAACTTGAGTGTGGCACGGGTTAATATCAATATTTTTTGATAAAACTTAGCTCAAAAAGTTTTTTTTTTTTCAATGAAGTTTTTTTTAGGGGGTGCGTAAAAAAATTTAAAAAAATTTTTTTTTTGGACCATCTAACTTAGAGTATATTGAAACGTCGATTTTTAATTAAAATTTATATAGAACTTAATCTTAAAGAAAGATTTTTTACTATGTTAAAAGATTTTAGGTTGATGTCCTGTAATATTTTAATTAAAAATTCGACGTTTCATCAGGACAATAAATGATAATTTACGTGTAGCGAATCAAACGTTGTATATCTAATTAATATATTACAGAACTTCAACCTAAAACGTTTTATTTTAATATAGATAATGAGTTCAGAAAGGTTTTTTACTATGTTAATTTTATTATAGGTACTGATTGATTCGAAATTGACATTGATATACCAATTATCGATAAAAGCATGAAACCAAACGCACAAGATAGAAATACTGTGCAGTAATAAGTATTAAAAAAAATCAATTTCCATTGTTTGAATGTAATTTACTCTTCATTAGATATACGCACGTAGAGAAAATGACCTTTTCAATTAATTACTGTTAATAATGATCAAACTAAAAATAACTTTTGTAGAATTAAACGTGAGTTTGGTTGGTAGTCGGGTCGGGTCGGCCTTCGTTCTTTGTCGTAATTGAAAACACAAAACGTATATACATTTAACACAATCTTGCGTGTGTCAATATGATGCCATTCTTGGTTATCCGCCTATCTCACATCTCTCCTACATACTGTGAACTCAGAAAGTTTGCGAATGGAAAGAATAATTTTCGACGTAGTTAATGTTATTTATCTCTTTCTTTACAATATATCTTCTTGCATCTTGTTTTCAGTAGATATGTCGTTTGTAAGTCGGAAAATAGTCTCGTTTGTAAACTTTCTGAATTTTTATTTTTTTTTCACTGATCTTGAGTAGGTTTCTGATTAAACTGTGATTCAGACAATTATTATTGAACAATGTAAATAAGAGCAAGGTGATTAGAAACAAGTTATTTATACTCTTAAGACAAACTGAATTTATTAATAAAATTACTAACTTTTAACCAAGATTTTATATTTTTCATTAAAAATGTATTTAAAACAAAAAAAATTGCATTAGTGAAGTATATAATAATGTATTTATATAAATCACAAAAAGCAGAATTGTTGCAAATTTGATGATTTGCAATGTGGTTAATTAATATACATATAAAATCAATAAACAACACATTGGGGTGTGAACAATAATGTTCATTTGGAGAGAGATTTGCCTGTTCAATAATTAGACACATACACGCAGCACAGCACGGCATTGCATCGTAGTGCAGTTGGATTTGAAATGGTACAAAATAATTATATATTTATGTAGCAAAACGGTTTGACAACGTACTATATGAATGTTCATTGGCGCGTCACTCGCCTGCTACAAACACACATATACACACATATACGAACAGATATATTAGCTTTGGGCTTTTGTCTGTTTGCGCATGTAAATGTCACATATGATGGAGAGAGAAGTGTATATATGTATGTAACAAAATCAGAAATTAATTTATTTTCAACTGATCGCATGAAAATTCAGTCCAGTGGACCAGGGCCACTGTACCCAGTTGCAGACGAAATCGTATTATCTGTCACAGCATCAATTTGGGTAAGGATCGTAACTAATTATTGACCGATACCCAAAAGCTTGAAGCCAAGTGATGTTCTATGCTAATTTTATTAATATATATATATATATATATATATATATATATATATATATATATAGATATTGCAGTGATACTCAAACAATTTCCATTCTTACCAAGATGTTGTTTTGTAGTTTATTTAAAATTTAAGATTATTTAAATATTCATAGGAAATTTGTTCTTATTCAGGTTATTATCTGATGAACAACTTGTAATTAATGGTTTAATTAATTTATTAATTATTAAAAAATATTAAAACAAATGTGATAATATATGTGAATAAAATTAAATATTCTGAGCTTAATAGCCAAGAAAACAGTACTATCTTATTCATTAAACACAATATGCAATAAATGGAATAATAGAAATAACAAAATAAAAATATCAAGATATTAGTGGGACAGATTTAAATATTATGAACTTATCACTCGCGTTGTTTGAAATTGTAGTTTTCATAGATAAACGAAAGTAATGAATAAAAGATTCTTTTACAATTTATTGTAGATTGTAATAATTAAATGATATTTTATCCATTTTTATTTTTTGTAAATTAAATGAAGTACTAGAAATAACAAGGTTAAAAATAAAAATAAAACAATTCCTATTTAAAATTGCAGAAGCATTTAATTACAATAAACTCCGGTCGGAGTTGTTAAAATATGCATCAGTGCATCAATGTCAAGAATAACCAAATATGGTAGAAACACGTTAATCAGATACACATTAAAGCATATATGCAAATTATTTTCATACACATTAAATGATGTACTTTTCAACATAATTTATAGTTGCGAAATTTATATACACTATCATCATTAATTGTTAAAACCATATTTAGTGTTGAAATGCATTATAAATGTTTAGTTTTACACAAGATAAATATGTTATTTAAATTCTATCAAAAATTTTGCTCAACCATTTCAAATAGCTAGTTTTATTTTATTTGTTCTCAAACCAATGTGTATATAATTTTATAAATAATATATATTTTTTTTTGTTTTTAATATAAAATAAAACTCAAATATTTATAATTATTTTGTATAACGGTTACCTCTTTAAAATGTTTTGTTTATTGAACGAGTTCAGTTTTTTTACTGTCTCTGCGAATTCTTCCTGATGACGATAGAAATACAGGGACTTTACTAATAATAATAATACTAATATAATTGGTACTTTTATTATGATAAAATTTTTAAAAAAATATATTCTGTTTTTGGACATGAAACAATAAATAATGTTAATCAATTTTTTCGATTTTTCATAAAAATAAAGTGCATGTATAATTACATATTTCATTAAAAATCCTGAAACAATTTCGTTTATACTGTAGGATACGTATTTAATTATTTATTCAGATTTGAACAATTCCAAAGTTTTAATGAGTTCTAAAAATGAAATTTCATTTTCCAGTTGACGAAAAGTGTTATCATGCGTGCTTGTATGTATTTCATACATTGACTGCCTCTTTTTGTTGGTGTACCAAAGTTTATGTTAGACGGAATTGCAGTTTTTAATTTGTTTAATAAATTTCGGTAAATATTATGATTTATTAATGAAAGGTCATTAATTTTAAATGATTTGAGCATAAATGTGAAGAGAATAATCTAATAAGAATTATAAAGTGCACTTTCTTTTATTTATTATTTCTACTTTTTGATTATAAACAGTTTTATTTAATACTAACGGACTAAGTACACATAATGTAGAAATCACTAAAAAAACAAAATAAAATTATCCTTCATTTCAGTTTTTCATCGGGCATATGCACAAATTGCATATATAATATCAAAATAAGTTACGTAAAAAATCAAGTAGTATTCTTTAAAGAATATAAAGCTGTTTCTATATTTATTATAAATAAAATTTTAATACAATTACTTTGTGCTATAAATAATAATAAAAAAATTTACAATACAAAAAAAATGTATGAAAAGAATTTACTAATTGTAAGATAGAATTTCATTTTTATTTTATCCATGTTAAGAATAATATTTAATTACAATGCGGGTTACTAAAGGGTCATTGAAAATTAAGATCGACCACCAAAGTAGACGCTTTTTTAAAACTTTTTTTTAGAAGCAGTATGTGACACATAAGATTCTGTACCGGTAATAATTACTCGTGTATCAAATGATTCGATAGAAAACTTATAAATACAAATTTATGTTTTTATTTAAAATTTGCAGATTTTTTATATACATAAAAAAAGACCTTTTAGTTTTCTGTTTTAGATACTACATTTGATATATTAATTTTGAGATAAATTATGATATTCTAAATTATATTGGATTTTTACATGATTTTTCACACACTCTATAAACACAAATTTTTATTAACTAGAAAAATTAAAATAAATTTTTCGTCTGATATTTATTATGTCATCTAAATAATGTCTTTATCTAGATTATTTTTTCGTTAGTGGTCCTGACACTGCTAATTATTAAAATGTTTTAAGTGCACTTGAATTTGTAAAAAAAATATTTGTTTTGTTCTTGTTGTGGAAATTGTGTTTAATCCTAGATTATAATGTCATGATAACATCAAACATAGTTTACCAGATTTGAATTATAATATCTATGGCATATTTCCTGTATGGAAAGTGAAAGTATAAGTCAAAAATACAATTCTGTGTTCCTAAGTGTACTTAAGATTGACCACCAGTATTCAGGAAGTGTTGAACGCACAAAATACACGCATATAAGATTGTTGATTGTAGCTTATCCGCTGTGCACGTGTTGACAATTCGCGTTTCATTCGCACGAGCATTGTGGGTACGTAGCGGGCAGTGTTAGCGAATAGACGCCCTATGGCCTCCTGTCAAGCGCCTCGTGACACCACGACGGGCGATCAACAGGACACTGGAACCGCATCCTAGGTGCTAACATGCCAATACAAACACGAAACAATTTATAGGGTTGTTGGCGTTTATTTATTATGGTTGAGATAAGTTGGGGAATTTGTTTACTAAATTTGTCTTATGTTGATAAATTCTTTAACTGATATTATATTAAATATTAACAATTAATTTGGCAACAGTCGTATGCAATTATTTTTATTTTATATTACGAATCGTTCAGTAGTTCAAATTTATGTAAGTCATCCTGAAGTACGTTATAGTAGTAATATTTACTGGCTAAATTTACTTTAGGAGTAAATGCATTAACGGCCGGTTTTATAATATTAAGAACTTTTTAATGTTCAAGTCATCTTGGTTGATAGGGTGTCCTTGTTTGGCGTGTTTTCCGCATTGCGGGTTTTTGCGTCCAAAATTTATGCTATTGTATAAATCCTTGCAATAAAGATATTTTTTATTCTTCGATTACTTATCTTAAAAATAAATAATTTTATTAACATTGATAGCACAACTAAATTGGAATTTATTTTCGTATTTGTAGTTAATCTTTTTTTATTATTACCAGGATAAATATTGAACAATTGCCCATTTTCTGAGTTTTACATAAAATTGTTTATTCATTGTACTTATCGGAGCATTACAAAACTATCCGTAAATATATTTATCTATTCCGTCTATCATCTCATCAAAAACGTAACCTTACACACATACACACAAATCAGATGAACGAATCATATAAATATAATCTACATTTATATTTATATTGTACACATCTAAGTTTGTGTGACACTTAACTAGGTGCGTCAGTTTACTTGCATCATTGTCTTTTTTTTGTGTTACCAAAACGACCAAAGCAACCAAATTATAATACGTGTTTACCAAACCTAGCGGATTTCGAATATTCTAGATCCTCTATGGAACAGTTGCAAGACGGGCAAGCATTTGTTTCTTCTCGTTTCTTTCTCTCTCTCCCTCTCTTATGATTGTGAGTTTGTTGTCACGTAGGCAATGCACGCCAGTAAGTAATCGTGATCTTCGTATGTTTTCTCTCTTCTCATCTTATATCGGAGGCAAATGTTTTCTCGTCTTGTTCATCTGGATGGTTTTGGTATAATCAGAAACAAAATGGAGCGATTTAATGTTGAAAATGAGGTTGTTATTGGTAGACAGTGTTTCTTATTATATTAATATATATATATATATATATATATATATATATATATTGAGAAAATTTATATAACGGGATACGGTATATGATTGACTAGGTTATTAAAATGCTAGCATTTAATATCTATCAATTTATTACAAATCCTATATTTCGCCACACATTTGTGGCTTCTTCAGGGAAGCACTGAAATAATTTTTTAGAAAAACAAAAAAAATTATTACAATCGTTAAAACCAAAACAATACAGTTTAAATTAACATAGTATGTAAAAACTTACAAGTATGACCAGATATTTAATTGCTGTTGTAGTAAATGAATATTTTTAAAAATGGTATGCTTTTTTCCTGTTTTCATTCTCATTCAATGTAAAACTCTTTTTTGTAATCCAAGTTAACACAAAACGAACAAATTAAAAATTTTTTTAAAATTATACACAGATAATTAACACTTATACAAGTCAATTTTTAAAATAATAAATAGAATAAATATAATAAATAGTTAAAAAACAATATAATAGTTATAAATTAAAAACAAATGTAATTTTATACGTTATACAAACAAAAAAACTGAAAAATATAAATAAATTTTACTGTTTTTTCAAAAACCAATTAAAATTCAAAATTAACAAACAAGTCGAATCCTAAAAAACAAGAAGAAAAAATCGATTCATAATTGAAATTAAAAGTGTGCGCATGTCAAAACAAAAAAAAAAAATTTTTTAAAAAATTAAGTTGATAAAAACAATTATAAAATTTTGGCGCTGCTATGAAGTTGAACAGGTTACTAAGAAGAAAAAGTTTTTATCGACCGTATTGACGATTGATCAATGTTCATTATGTTGGCATATACGGAGATAGAGTTTCTGATATCAGATTTGTTATTAATTACATTCTGTCTGTTTTGAGTGATATGGTATGATTCAAGCCATAAACGCTTGAAATAATTGTTCTCCACATCCAGAATGTAAGGATTGTCATAATCAGGATGGTGTGATGAATTTCTTACATGTACTGCCAAAGCACATAACTTGTTAGTCTTATTTTGATCGCTTTTGTGCTGTGTCAGTCTGTTTTTTAGGTTCTGTAATGATGTGCCAATGTAAAATTTTTCACACGAACATTTAATAGCATAGATAGTGTTAATGGTGGCTAATTTGGACGTTTTATCCTTCACTTTTGTGTACAAGTTGCTTATAGTTTACTGTTTTTATTAACAAATCTGATATTATCATCATCTTGAAACACTGATATGATTTTGCTCGATAATTGATTGATGTTTGTCAACGAAATATATGTTATTTTGTTGTTGCTATTTTCGTTATTGTTACTGATTGTAGTTGGTTGAGTATTGTTATTGTATAGCAAGGTATTTATCAAGCTTGCAGGGTAACCATTTTCAATAAAGAGTGTTTTGGCTATTTTTAAATTTTTATCCAATAACGACGTGTGGCTAATTTTAGTGATTCTAGTTTTCATGTTCAAAATTACATTCTTTTTTGTGTTAAAACTGTGATTGGATGCATAATGGATGTAGCGCCCTGAATGCAAAGATTTTCTATACCAATCTAAAGTAATAACTTGTTCGGTAGATCTAATCAACTTCGTATCCAGAAACGGTATTGATTTTTCAATCTCTTGTTCTATAGTAAATTGTATGTTAGTATTATAATTGTTGAATACTTGTAGAATTTCATCTAGTCCTGTTTTAGGTATAGCTGTTACAATATCGTCCACAAATTTGTAGATGAACGGCAAAGTAAAGGATAGATTTGAGACACAAGCATCTAAAACCATGTCCATCACGTATTGTGCAATAATAGGACTAATTTTAGAACCCATAGCACACCCTAAAATCTGATGAAAATATTCTCCGTTGAACATGAATATATTAGATTGATAGATGAAAGTTAAAATGTCAATAAATTTTTCCAATGGTATGTTCGTGTGAAGCTTGATAACATCCCATTTATTTCTTATAGCCGTTATTGTGATTTGCAAGTCAATGTTGGTAAATAAGCTAATAACATCCAGACTGATTAGTACATAATTCTCCGGTATCTTTTTGTTTTGTACAAGATCAGCGAATTGAAACGAATCTTTGACGAAATAATCATTGTTGTGATTATATGATTGTGCTAAGATTCTTGAAACCATGTTACAAAGCGGTTCTGAAGGAGTGTTTATATTTGCTATGATCGGTCTTAGAGCCAAATCCCGTTTGTGAACTTTTGGTAGGGCATAAAATTTTGCAACAGTGCTATTATATGTTGTTAATGTCTTGGCTTCTGTATCTGTAATATATTTCTTGTCTTTTAGATCTTTGACAATTTTGTTGGCTTTGATTTGGGTGGAGTTGGTCATATCTGTTCTGACTTTTTTATAATATTTATGATCATTTAATAATGCTATGCTCATTTCGTTGTAAGTATCTCTGTTCATAGCTACTGTAACATTACCTTTATCCGATGTCGTAATTAATAATTCGGGATGTTCGTTTAGAAATTTTTTTGTTTTGTAATATAATTCATTTAAATAATTATAAGTATATTTATTATTGTTAAGATAATTAGTAATTAAATTGGTAGTTTTTGCGCGAATTACATCTGAATCCAAAGAGGTTTTTGATATGGCCAATTCTGTCTCAGCCAGCAAGTGTTTAACATTAATTTCGGATTTGTTGATGTCGATGCCAAATTTGCCACCTAAAGCCAAAAATTGTGCTATTTCATCCGGGATTTGAACGTGCGAAATATTTTTGAACCATTGTTTAGGAATTGTCATGAAGTTTTGTTTTTGTTCAAGTTTAAGTTTATTGAATTTTTTAATATTTGAATTTTTTATATTGCGAAATGTGTTATTATATGTTGCTTTTTGTCTTTTAATAAATTCCTTGAAAGTGTTAAGTTGTTCCGGATTGTTAAACATATTTATTGCATTAGTTGTTGTTGTTAATTTTGTTTCCAATTCTTGTATTACAGAGTTAGTAATTCTGATTTCCAAATTGAGTATCTGTTGTTTAATATTATTGTTAAATTTTAGAATTTTTTTAATAGTTTTCTTATCCTCTATTCTCAATAAAGTCATAATTCCCTTAATGCCGTTTGTGATGTGATTCGGAAAAATGTTGTGTTTTTTACACTGAAGTAAAAATATCCTTCTGTTACGAAATGATGCTAATTTAGTTAGAATTGTTGCCCAGGTTTTATATAATGTGCTGTATTCACTGCCATAGGTGTTGAGCAGTAAGTTGAAAAATCCCATGATTGAGTAAGTTAATTTAGAATAACTACCGTGAATATAAGTTGAGAAAATTTATATAACGGGATACGGTATATGATTGACTAGGTTATTAAAATGCTAGCATTTAATATCTATCAATTTATTACAAATCCTATATTTCGCCACACATTTGTGGCTTCTTCAGGGAAGCACTGAAATAATTTTTTAGAAAAACAAAAAAAATTATTACAATCGTTAAAACCAAAACAATACAGTTTAAATTAACATAGTATGTAAAAACTTACAAGTATGACCAGATATTTAATTGCTGTTGTAGTAAATGAATATTTTTAAAAATGGTATGCTTTTCGCACGGTATGCTTTTGGTATGCTTACGGTCGATAAAAACTTTTTCTTCTTAGTAACCTGTTCAACTTCATAGCAGCGCCAAAATTTTATAATTGTTTTTATCAACTTAATTTTTAAAAAAAATTTTTTTTTTTGTTTTGACATGCGCACACTTTTAATTTCAATTATGAATCAATTTTTTCTTCTTGTTTTTTAGGATTCGACTTGTTTGTTAATTTTGAATTTTAATTGGTTTTTGAAAAAACAGTAAAATTTATTTATATTTTTCAGTTTTTTTGTTTGTATAACGTATAAAATTACATTTGTTTTTAATTTATAACTATTATATTGTTTTTTAACTATTTATTATATTTATTCTATTTATTATTTTAAAAATTGACTTGTATAAGTGTTAATTATCTGTGTATAATTTTAAAAAAATTTTTAATTTGTTCGTTTTGTGTTAACTTGGATTACAAAAAAGAGTTTTACATTGAATGAGAATGAAAACAGGAAAAAAGCATACCATTTTTAAAAATATTCATTTACTACAACAGCAATTAAATATCTGGTCATACTTGTAAGTTTTTACATACTATGTTAATTTAAACTGTATTGTTTTGGTTTTAACGATTGTAATAATTTTTTTTGTTTTTCTAAAAAATTATTTCAGTGCTTCCCTGAAGAAGCCACAAATGTGTGGCGAAATATAGGATTTGTAATAAATTGATAGATATTAAATGCTAGCATTTTAATAACCTAGTCAATCATATACCGTATCCCGTTATATAAATTTTCTCAACTTATATTCACGGTAGTTATTCTAAATTAACTTATATATATATATATATATATATATATATATATATATATATATATATATATATATTTAAATAAATTTTTTGGTAGTTGGAAAGCTCAGTTAACCAGAACACAAAATACCGGCCCGAAGTGTATTAAAACAAAATTATTTACTTTATTTTTATTTTTACATTCTGAATGTTACAGTAAATTTTTATTTGCCTTGTCAAAGATGCAAAGTAGTGTTCCAATAGAAATCACACAAGTAATTTACATGTAACTTTTCGAATTTGAATTACTTACACAGAATGATTGGTAAGTACCAGTTTTAAGATAACACAAGTGGCATAAGAGCAGGACTAAACAAATAAACTAAAACACCCAAAAACCGAACTTATAGTACCAACCAATAACTTTTAGTCAAATACTACAAGGTTTTTTAGATTTTTTTTTTTAATTTCCAGTTATTGTAATTATTTATTATATAATAATTAGTTATAATTTATTAATGAATGTAATTGCAATATTTCATTAGTGTTACTATAAAATAAATTATGTATTGTTTAAACAATTATATGAATACTTGTTAGTAAATTAATTTGTTTTGAACCACTTAATATTTTCATTGTAATAAAATTTGTGGCTCATTAGTAGCATTACTATTATATCACATAATAAAACTTTCAATTGTCAAATATTTATTATTTAATAATGGTTTGATTGTACGAAAACTCTTTTTCATATAAATTCAGGTATTTGGATAATGTAAGTCTCCACTTACTTTATCACGCTTGGACATTATCATTTTAATATCTTCACAACTATATTATCCAATCAAATCCAACATTAGTATACAATTATTTGTCGAAGTAATTCTGATTACACCAAACCGATCCAAAACGAATACAAGTACAATTCTCTCTCTGTAGGTTTTCTCAATGCCTTGGTGCCGCAATGAATGTTTAAATGCTCCAGTGCTACGGTTCAACGGCCTCACCATGCCGTCTTTTTCTCGCTTCTGGCAATTGCAATCTATCCGTCTTTGTTTGGAAGCGCGTCTGAGTGTCGCCCTCCCGCACCAAGTCACATATTTCATTCTCTACTGCATATAGCTATCTTCGTCTGGCCTCTTTATCGTAACGTCGTTGACTGCTTTGGTTTACCCAGTCACACAACAGATATACGGATACGTTTATACTGTGTGTTTTATACACTGTTCGGATCGCTCGCTCGCTCGCTCGGTTTGTCCAACATTATTGTGTTGTATTTCTCTCGGTTCTTGTAGGGTTTTCTCTCGGTGTATGTGCACGTATGGTGGGTACAGTGGACAAAAAAGGTTTGCAAACTGGCAGGCTATGTTTCGATCGAGAACCGAAGTACCTGATGTTTTTATTTATTTTTCGTTTTTTCTTACATTCTCTATTGGTTATTAGTCGAAAAAGCGTCATTCAATTTGTAATGGAATAAGAAGGATTTCCAATTGAACAATTATCTTTCGATTAACTGTTTTGGCTTCTAAGAATCAGCCAAAATGCAAAATTCGTATTGTTACCCTTTCGATAAAATGTTTACAAGGCGTCTAACAAATGTAAAAATAGGGTCAACGCGTTATGGACGTTTATTAATACAGCCACAAAGCTATATGATATAAATACCTATATAAAATTTTTAATTCGCATTTCTTCAAGTGTACTGGCTTTTTATAAACGATTAACCACTTAACGTATATTTTTTCAAAAAAATGACAAAAACGATATGTAACGATATGTGTATTATGCTATTTAGGTACATACAGATGAAGCGTCAGCAGTTTTACAAATTATTGTTTTATTTGCTTGTATATGTTTTGGGATTTTATTTAAGTTTTTTTTGATATTTTAAACAAATAATAAAGTGTAAAAAATATGCAAACAAGAAAATATTTTAGCTCCAAGCCCGAGTTAACTCGGGTCTATGCAAAATTGCGTACCCGAGTTAACTCGGGCGTATGCGTAGTCTACTATCCTTTTCATTAAATGACTTAGTCCCACATTTTTCAAATGCAATAACTTTGTATAACTTAGTGCCAAACTTTTTAAATCTACCATAAATTTTATAAACTATTGATTTCTAATCCTAACCCAAATCTAGTCAAACTTACAATAATTGGAGTTACTAAATTTTTCAAATATGTATATTGACTTACTACAAGCGATTTTTATGACAAAATTAACAAACATCATCAACGTTTTGTGGTTTTATATATTGGCACAGCGCGCTTTTAACGTTTTAAAAGGGCTACATTACAAATTTCACAATACACTATCAATATTATGATAGATTATCATCGTACTGTAATCGGACAAATTATTATTATTATATTACATTATGATATTGTAATTAATTATTTTATGAATTATTATTATTATATGTATATTAATACTGTACGTATATCTGTGATAAGTTAATTTTTAAAATGTATTATAAATTTGATATTTAAGTTACGTCGGTCGTTATGATTGTATTATATCTTTTTCATTCAAAAACTCTAATAAAACTTATAAAATATATTAAATGTAGAAACTTCTATTGTTAGTTTTAATTAAGTTTTAATAAAGTAAAACTTTTGGAACGAGGATAGATCGACCACAGCATACCAGCCTAGAAAATTCACTGGATACCGGCCGTGAAAGCCTGAAGATTACTAACGAGCAACCATATCGAGGTGTTAATCGCCGATTTAAATGAACTTCTGGTATTCAAGTAGAAAACTAAAAACTAACCGACATGTATTTTTTTATCGGCAACCGTCAAGGTTTAGGGCGTAAAATTCATTCCCAAAGTTTAGAGTAAAATTGGTTTTCATTTATTTTTTCTCGGATATTAGCTTGTAAGCAGAGCCGGCTGCGGGTTTTGCGGGCCTCGGGAAAATATTATATGCGGGGCGGCCCCTTTTCAAAAAAGGAAGAAATGATACATAAACATAATTTTATTAATTATTTAATGAAATATTTCTTTCTTCAATACATAGTATAATAAAATCTATACTATTTTTTATTTCTATTGCGTACAAACTTTTTTTTATAGCTAATTGCACGATATCATTATCGAGATTTATGTCTTTTGCTACTTTCTGTTCTATTGACAACATAGCGACTACCTTTGACCTGTTTTGTCTCATAGTTGATCTTAAATAATTTATAATTAATTTTAATTAACATAATTCTTAATGCTATAGTATATATGTATTTGGATATACATTCTTTATATTATCTTTGCACATTTGTTTTAGACAATCTCTTGAATAATTTGCGACAAAAATTTTAACTCATGAAATAAATTGTAACCATCAATATCAGCATTAGTAGAAATAGATGAAGATCATTGCAATATTTTTTAATTCATCATCGTTTGTAGTTTTTAAATTTCCAATGTTGTGTAGAAAACCAAATACATTATTATAACCACTACATTGTTCAAATCTTTCGTATAAAGCAACGATATGTAATATGAAAGCGAGGGGTCTCGGAAGGAATCCCCGAAGTCCCGACCTCTGAGCCGGTCATGTTTGTATGCTAAAATTTGTTTGAAAATATACTTATCTGAGACTGTAATTTCTAATTATACGTAATAAATATTTGAATATTTAAAAGTATTTACGGCATTTAAATAATTTAAAATAACATAAGTTGCTTCTTGACTACTCCAAAGACTTTCAATTAAGTCACTTATTGACAACCCCGGCACTTAAAGGGTTAATGATTTTAATGTAGAATATTTATAGAAAATTTGAAAGTACATTAGCGTGACAAGAATTAAGCTTGAACCGACATAAGTATTTCATACTGTCATAAATAAAAAATAAAACATTTTCAAATAAATTTGCAATATACAAAAAGAAAGAAAAACATTGCGATGGAAATCAAATAAAAATCAATTTTCGAAATTGTTATTAAATCGAATCAGTTTATGTAACAACATCCACGTGTCTGTATCTACTGACCTTTATATTCTCCATCTCGCACTGCGTGTAGCACACTTTTGCGAGACAACACAATGCGGAAAACTCGTGGAAAAACGTGTCGCATCGCTTGTCGTACGCAATTTCAAAAAATGAAAACATTTTACTGGGGGAAAAAAAAGCCGACAGAATGACCACTAGGCAACAACGTCAACACAGCGATACTCGTTTGTTTTTCTTTTATTTTGTTTGCTTAATAAGTTGGCCATGCTTGGGTGGCGAACAAATAAGGGTAGGTGTCACTGATGGGTTATTTGACGTCATGCGTCATTGATGACATCAGAGGATTGTAGGCTGATATGAGTAGAGAAAACATAATTTCATACTTTGATTATTACTTTTATTAATACTTATTTTTTATATCTAGTTTTACAATAAATACGCTTTAACTAAAGTTGACTTTAAGTCGACAAAAAATTATTATTGATATTACTCGTAGAAAAACTCTGCTTTTTGTCAATTTTCCAATGGCAGAATTATTTGCTGTTTTCAGTTAAAAAATTGTAAATTTTGTAAATTTTATAGCAAATTTAAGCATGAACAATATTTTAAAATAATTCTTTCAGAATTTAAATTCGATTTATGTTGAGCATTTTATCTACAACGTAATTTTGATAACAAAGAAACTAAAAATAACTTTTACATTAGTAAAATATAAGTGCATGAGCATAGAAAATAATTAAAATTGTTGAACAAAGCCTAGTCGAAATTATTCATTTTCTAAATACCGTAGAATTAATGTTACACTAATGTTATTATTACACTTTCAACTATTTGATTTAAGTAATGACATTTATATCCCAAGTTATGTCAACTTTGAACATTGTATTTCGAACTAAATTATAAATAAATAATATGGAAATTTTTATCTAAAATAACAAAAGAAACGTCTAGTATAACTTTAATTTGAAATAATTTTGATGTAGTAACAAAGACTGGAAGATTTAACATGTAATTAAAATTCCACGTGAAAAAGCATTCCTAAGTTCGAATTGTTGATTTTCAAATTAGCGTATAATAAACAACACATTCTACAAGCGAGAAACAATTTTTGTTCGTATGCTATCATTTTAGTAGCGAGTATTGCTTAAGTACAGTGTAATGAGAGCACTGGATAAAAATAATATTCCTGAGTTGTTATTACGCGGTGGCGACAGCAGTTGCACTTTTAGCTTAACTTAGCTTTTAGGCCAAGCACTCAAGCTGCCTTCACATTGATAACAATTTGGCAATACCTTTGTTTTTGTCATTAATTTAGAGATTATGATATTTACTGTATTTATTATAATTTAAATCACATTGAGTTAGACCATAAAAATGTTTTTCTTCAATATTATGTTACCATATTGTCTATGTAGAAAGAGGTCATTATGTTACTAATACAATATTGACATTATTATGCAGCAGCTAGTTACTATTTACACCACTGATAACACCAACTTAGGTTTTAAGCCAAGCACTAAAGCTGCCTTCACATTGAAAACAATTTGGCGGCGGTACTATTGATGCATAGCCCAACAGCTGATTTAATGATTAAGTAACTTGTGAAATTTTTGAGAAAAAATACACTTATATGAACTTTTGTAGTTTTGTATTAATTTTTATTAATAATCAACGTTTCGACGTACTTAACGTACATCTTTATCAGGAAAAATGATACAAATGACATTTACAGTAAATAAACAGAACATAGAAACAAGTTACTAGGTAGCAAAATAAATAACTAGATCATACAATTTTTATAAATTTGTAATAGACTCTTTTTTCAAATTTTGAAAACTCATATAAAATTAATTAAGGACCTAAAACAAAAATATTCATAACAAAAATAACATTCTTAAACTTATGTTTTTGTACATTTGATGTTTATATTATACAGGCAACATATTTAATAACAAAAAAGACTTTTATTTTTTTGGAAAGACTATTACAGGAAACCAAATTTTATTTAAATCATAGTATTAACCTCCGTCAATCTAGTAGAAACAGTAATATTCTTTGTTGATAAGTTCTTTTTATTATCAGTTACATTATTCCCAAAAGTCAAAAAAGCGTAAATTATGTTTTCATTATTAATACAAAACTACAACCTAAAGCCGTTTTATTTTAATATATATATATAATTGAAATTTCCATTTCCTTTGAAACAAGTATAGATTTAACATAGTAAAAAATCTTTCAGAACTTGTTATATTAAAATAAAATTGCTTTAGGTTAAAGTTCTGTATTAATATTAATTGTAATCGACGTTTCGAAGGACTCAATGTCCGACTTTAGCAGTTGATACAAATGACATTATGTGTAGATAAAGAAAAAGCACGCTACATAAGATAGTATAAGCTAGTTTTCTCGAATACTTACCACCGAAAAAAATATATCGATTACAATAAATATTAGTACAGAACTTTAACCTAAAGCAGTATTATTTTTAAGTATATATTTAATGAGATTATAAGGTGAATGGTGCTTGAATCGGTGGTGCTGCGAAGTAGCCGTTAGCTGCCAATATGATACAAATAGCGTTTGGTTTAGAAATACGAAACGCCTTATAAAAATCATCATGTATTTATATCGGCACTGATTCACCGACACTATATTTGAAACTTTTCACTTCACTGAGTGAGACGAAGACTGTATACATACATGACTGACATTTTCAATATGAAATAAATCGGACAGAAAACAGATATACCAACAACATATTCAAATCTAATTTCAATTTTATAGATCTAAATTTATTTCGATACTATTTTAAAGATTACATAAAATTTGTGATAACTTTTCTTTTGCATAAACATGCCTGAATATAAATACAAAATTTTATATTATTTTTCGTGAACTGCAATGTGCTCTTCTGTCTGATTAATACACAGTACATTTTCTAGACCAACTTTTCTCCATTAATAAAGTTTAATTATTTACAAAATATTTTTATAAACTGCAGAACTTAATACAGTAACATAGTAAAACTCTTTCAAAACTCATTACATAAAATAATATAAAACGACTTTAGTAATATTCTAAATAGAGATTTTTCTCATTTTTATTTAATGTTATTATTACTAGATTAAAGCTCTTCTTTATTTTATATTAAAATTTGAAATTTTGATATACTACACGTATATCATCGTTAGGAAAAATATATTCAAATGACATAAATAATTGTCTTTAAGCTTTGTTTGATTATTATCACATAATTTTATATATATGTTTGAATATCAAACATGTATTTTTATTCTAAAATTCTGTGTTTTTCAATTATAAAAAGGCTATATTTATTATCTTACTAAACATTTATACATTATTTTTATTTGTAAAAACTATGTGTTTCTACATATAATATGTTATTGTTTTTTAATTTTTCGTGTAAGACAATGAAATGTCACTTAGAAAGTATGACTTACTTAATATATTAATCATAACAAACTAAAAAAAACATTAAAAATTTTTAATAACGAAAATTACAGTATTATTTCAATTCATGATGATGCCTGCCATCATCGAGTTAGGTCTAAATAGCGGCGTTAAAAAAAGCTCTTTACAAACTATATATAGGGGAAGCCCATTTTAAAATTTTGCAGGAGGGGCATAAAATTTCTAGATACGTCACTGTATCCTAGAGGTAATAAAAATACAATTTCGAAAATTTGATAAAATTCATAATAGTTTTCGTTTTTTATACCGAACTCTAATGTTCACTTACGAATACACAAAATAAAAGTGGAAAATAGATTTACTTTCTCTTTTTCTTCTAAAGTGCGTGTATTTTCTGTGTTCAAATGTATTATTTATTGTGTCCAATATCTAACAAAAATATTATTATGATTAGCCAATAATATTGTGATACATTAAGCAATATAACTACAATTTAATCTGATAAATAAATTATTTAAAACATATAGAGGTATGTAACAGATAGTTTAAATGTCAATTTTGAAATTGAGAAATTGACAAGGCTAAATGGTGAGACTTTCATGGTAAAAAATTAAGACAAATTTACCGTGTTTAATGTGCGTGCTTTTAAATATTTCATTGTTACGCAATTGCGCAAGTGAATATAATTTGTCAAATAAAAGATATTTTGCAATTTTTTTTTTTTTCATGTTTATAAAATAAAAAGCGATGATTATTGTGTTGAGCCCAGATATTTGTGGTCATCAATAATCATTGCTTTCTTCTAAACGAAACTAAACTAAAAGTAAATTAAAATACACGCCAAGTAACCTTCACCAGTTACTAATATTGTAGAATAGGATGTATGTATATTATTTATATTTGTTAAGTGATTTATTAGAATTAATCTATCTTTGGTCGACAGTTTAATTTTTTACGATAAAGTGCTTGTATCTACCCTACATATAAATAACTATTTTGTTCGCTTGCGAACATTAATAGCATGTTTGAAATAAGGTATAAGTATTTAATAAAAAAATATTATTCAAATAAATTACATTAAAATCTATCACTCTGTATATTTAAATACAATATTATTACATTATAAATAAGTTATTCGACAATTATTAATCGTATTTCGTATATAAAAATTTCTAATAATTTATAGAAAAGCGAGTTGTGTGACGTTGCTTTACGGTTACCTGTTTGTAGACACACACACTAATTTACAAGCTAAATCGGAGAGATGAAAATCGTGGTATTAAATTGTGGCTGGTAACCGGAAGACATTTTGATAAATCTGTTCAACACGTGTACGGTTACAATTTGATGTGCGCACATGCCAACAAACGGTACAGCAAATTAACAGATAATTCAGCCTTATAAATAACAACAATTAAATATAATATTGGACGAAAATTTATGCGACAGTACCCCGTGTCTACACCCGAAACACTGTAAGACTTCATTCACATTTAGTTTGTGGTTTGATGGCTTAGTCATCAACTGATTGTTAATTGTTATGCATTTTTTTAATGATTTATTTGAGACATAAAGGATCGTTTGTATATCTGAGCATAAAAACTCGATTTATTAACTAATAAATCAATGAAGTCTCAATAATAATTGACAATTTAATTAACTATTAAGTTAACAATGTTTTACGTAAATGTTTCTAAGATATAATTTTATAATTTTCTGCTATTTTAAAATAACTAAGCGTTAAATGAATAATGCATTGATTTTTTAGGTATTTTAAAAAAAGTGTAAAAATATAAAAGTATATACATATATCTCAAGAGTTAATTAAAATATTTTATTTTATTTTTAAATTATAAAAACAAAATACCTTCATTATAATAATTGCAAGACCCATCAATATTAACGGTAGATTGATAAGTAATAGAAATTTATAAAGCAGTATAAATAAATTTGGCTTTCTTTAATTAAAAATTGATAAATTTTATGATTTAGTTACTTCTTTATTACCTAGTAACTTGTTTGTAAGTTCTATTTATTTACTGTATATATATATATATATATATATATATATATATATATATATATATATCATTTGTATAATTTTTCTTGATGAAAGACTGACATTGAGTTTGTTGAAACGTCGATTATTAATAAATATTAATACATAACTACAACCTAAAGCCGTTTTATTTCAATGTATTTGTTTAAAAAATGTAAAAATAATAAAAAATCAAATAAAAATATAAATTCAATTTCTGTATATTTTTTGCACATAGAAAAGCAAATTTTGTTTTATATTTTAAAATATAAGAAATCGATAATGGATAAAATAATGTAATCAATATTAATGTCAAAAGATAAACTTTTGTTCTTTGGTCCTGAACCTGCGTTATGATTAATTATAATGTTATTAAATTCCCTATCAGGTTCGTTATTGTTTTTAACAATGACGCGTTTCGACTTTGCAGTCATCTTCAGATTATTCTGATCTTGGTCCGTGTTATGGTTCACTTGCGGAATGTCACATTTTCAGGTTATAAATATTCGCGCGATATATTTTTCTATGCGAAAAGATTTATTCGCCGTCTGCCAAATCATAACACCCAAACTATTTATAATTAATTTTGACGCAAATTTATAATATGTTCGTTACATCGTTTTTAAGTTTTACTAATTTACTGATTAAAAATTTATAAAAAGGTTTCGAAATAGTTATGCCGTAACTTATTTTTATAATTTATTTCTATTATAAAAAACCCAATTTTACAGATCAAAAGAATGATTACTTTTGAATTGATAGTTGGTTTTAAATTAATTTTTTTTTCAATGTTAAATAAGAGAAAATAAATAAGGTAAAATTTAATAATAATAGGTAATAGACGGAATTCAGCTAGTTAAATATTTTTATTATTTTCTATGCCAACGTTTCGGCAATCATTATTGCTTTCTTTAGGGCTAGCAGAATATATTTAGCTGATGTTATATGTGTGGAACATAATTAGTGTTTAATATTATGTAACGCAATATTATACAATACTTGGTCAGCAAATTAAAAAACTAAAATTATCATTGTTACATTAAATTCATGTCAAATTATCATTTTAATAATAAATTATCACGTACGTAGATAAAAATTATTAAAATGATAATTTGACATGCATTTAATGTAACAACGATAATTTTTTTTTTTTTAATTTTGTGACCAAGTAATGATACTAATTATGTTACACACACATGTAATATTAGCTAATTATATTCTACTAGCCCTGAAGAAGGCAATAGTGATTGCCGAAACGTTGGCATAGAATAGAATAAAAATATTTAACTGACTAAATTCCGTCTATCACCTATAATTTATTGTATTACTATTACAGAACTTACAATACATCGCCAATGTATATATTTTACACAATACAATGTAATTTGTTTAACATATGTTCACTTCAGAGTAGGAGAGAACTTTTAATGGTATTGTTTATATGGAGTATAATTCATAATTTTGATATTCTTGATATATTATTATTGTTACTTGTATGTACTTGATATAAGACTGAAATTTAGATTTGTGATATTGGAATTGAGCGAGACAAGTTTACCATTATTTAGTTGTTTAAAACTCTGTGCAATAAAGTCGGTACTTCGAATACTGAATATAATTTGAAAAAATCAATTTGTAAATGCAATATTACTGTAATTTTGTAATTAGATGTTTCCTGTATACTTACTGTATAAATAAAGTATTATTATAAGGTATGCCACAAAAATAATTTAAAAATGAAATTTTGTTTAAATAAATGTCTGAAGTAAACTGTAAACTTTCTCAATGAAACAAAGCTTACTAAATTTAAATATCTGTTCTCGGTCAAAGATATTATTAATATTTGAATACCGCGACGATATGTTTGTTTGTTTTGTTCGTATTGTTTTACACCGCAATGACACTTGTAAAACCTGCTAAGAAAATTTCATCACTTTGCCAAAATCTCATCGAAGATATAAATATTATTCCGCCGACATCGAAACAGTCTGCGGTGCCGCGGACATACTCACTAAATCATTTCAGTATTACGAATGATAAATATTGTTTGCGTATTACGCAAAATTTTAACATTAAATATAATAATTACAGGTTTAAACGTTTTATTTATATACCAGATGTCCTATTTAAACTCTGTTTTGCATTGAAATCTTGACAACTATATTTAATATGGCATACGACGTAACCACTGAGCTCAGTGGTTAGAGCAGTCATTCGTCAAGTGAAGTGACCCTAGTTCGATCACAAGTCGAGGTGATATGAGTTTTTTTTTTTCATTTTCAGATTATTAGTTTAATGTATGCTAATATGTGAATCCTCACATATATATTTATAAAAATAACTATATATTATATTATGTATTTAAGTTTATAATAAATCATTGTAATGAAATAGATAAATATACTCATTTATTTAATATAACGGAAAATAACTTCAGATCAAATAAAACACTAATCCGAAAAATAAAAACGAGCGTCAATAGCACAGTGAAACAAGCGTATGTGCAATGAAACGTGTAATTTTTTTTAGACATCATCTAGCATTTGTTTTAGTCGTATTTGACTAGTTGTCATGGCATGGTACGATTCATACCCGGTGCTCTTGCGCGCACGAAAGTGTTTTGTTTGAACAAAACAACATCGACGCCGGCGACAGAAGCGCGACGCACTGTGTGTGCAATTGCTGTTGGCATTCGAACCAAATCAACAAATACGTTTTTTGGTACTTTGGTTGTGTATAGTGAGGCTACTGAACTCACTTATTGCCTTCTGTTTGTCTCGCCAGTGACGTTCCTCAGGAAATAAATCGCAAGCTCGCAGGAATTTTTCAAGACAAACATTATTCTATACTGCATTTGTTTTGTATCTACAACATTCATTCATTTTCTCATTGCTGTCTTAATAATCTAGCTAATAATTTTATATTGTAATTGTGTGTACATTTATAAAAATATTATGTTAATTTTCAGATTTTTTACTTTACTGCATAATTTATTTACTACTCATTATTACATATTTCTAGTCAATAAATTTTTTTTCTGTTATTGTTAGCAAAACCTCGAGTCGAGATGTGATTACATTAAGCGGCGTGCTCTGTATTATCATTTAAAATATAAATTCCGCCACAATTTCAAATATAACATTTGGAAAAAATCACTTATAATGTAAAAAATTTATGTAAATTTACATATTCTATAAATGTATTTTACAGAAAAAAATGTAATATTACGTTAATTATCACAGTAAAAATTATAAAATGATGCTATTTTACTGTTAATATTTATATAAAATTACATAAATATGTATTAAATTTTTTACAGTAGGTATACAATTACTTCATATTACCTTGTATGTGTCCGTTTTCGTTAGCAAACAAATATAACTATAAAACAAAGGTACGTAGCGCATACTACAATAAAATAAGATTATTTATATATTATTAACCTTTCTTTATGTCTAAGCTAATCGTAAGACTTCTGACGTTTGGGTGCGGAACTCTTCACGGATTTTTAGTACCACTGACTGTACACATTGAAAAGTTTGATGTCGGTAAAACCTTGTCCCACATTACACTATTATTCATATAGAGAAAATAGATTTAAAATATGTTTACCGCATAGAATCGTAAGCTTCTTCAAAACTAAGTTGTAATTTACTCTCACGACTTGTAAATAATGTGTTTATTTACAAACAGGTCGATTTTTCCAACTAGAATAATTTTTAAATGTATCTTAAAATGTTGAGTTTTATTATAATCAAAGCAATAATAGAACGTTTGTGTTTATTGTATTAGGCTGATAAAGCGTAGCACATACTATAATTTTTAAAATAAACTTATTTAATAAGCATACTTGTATGGATATTTCTGTTAGTCAAGTTTGCATAAATTATAAATTTGATCAATAATATTTCTTCAAAAGTTACTTGTATGGATAAGAATGTTTGGCGAAAACTAATATCTGCATAATGGAAAGAGTGGGTATTTTATTTATTAATTCGAAATTATTATAGTTCTATATGTTCCTCAATAATTACACGACCCTCAACAGTATAAAAGAAGAAGTAATTATATTTACTTATTTAAATATAAACAACATATTTCTTAACTTTATAATACTACATGGAAAACCAGATGTTAATATAACCATAAACGTATGCGGATTATTGAATCTATTTCTAACTTGTTCGTAATTATTACTTGAACATGTTGATATATCTAAAGATTTATTTTATAATGCATAAATTAATTGAATTAATAAGAAAATGTGCGTTAAAAACAATAATTATTCATTGTGTAGGTGGCTTCGATACAATCCATATATGTACATTTTAGTATTTATTATAAGTAATTATTTTCATATTATTAAATAACTTTGGTTATTACGTTTTTTTTTAATAATATAATATTTTTCAACAATGTTTTATTTTATACCATAAAATTTGTTACACACATTAAAAACAGTTGATTTATGTTAATATAAGCAACGAATTCGTGCTTATCTGTATATGTCAAATTCTGTATGATTATAATACCTCTCTTATCATATGACGATCGGTAAATACTGAACTTTAGCTAACTGTAAAAGTCTCCGCACACCTTCCCGGTTCAGCCAATCGAATGTGTCTACATTTTTTTTATTATAATATACTTGTAAATACAGAAAAGTACATCACATCAGCTAAGAACTACGAAAACATGTAATTGAAAGTAATATGAATGAAACATACTAAGGGCTGGAGATTTTGATTGTATCACGGCATGTACCACGTGACAATGGGTTTATAATGCCATCCACTATGTTTTACATTATAGATTAATACACATCAACATAGTATAAAATTTTTCGGATCTCATTATATTAAAATAAAACTACATTAGGATATAGTTCTGTATTAATTCTTATTAATAATCGACGTTTCGACGTACTCTCAAAAAAATTATACAAATGACATAAACATAAAAAAATTCTCTAATTAAAAATTTATAAATTTTATGACCTAGTTACTTATTTTGTTACCTAGTAACTTGTTTCTATGTTCTATTTATTTACTGTAATGTTATTTTTATATTTTTTCTTGATGATTAATACACAACTATATCCTATATAGCCGTTTTATTTATTAATACACGTTATTTAATATAATTACCTATATTCTACTGATTGTAAAACTCTCACCGAATTAATATTCTATTTACATATCGGCTCTTATATTACGTTAGAAACACTAGAATTATATTATGTCTCAATGCAATTAATTATAAAAATATATAAAATCAAGCGGGGAGGGCCGGCATAGCAGTAGTACAGCAAGAGAGCGTAATTTCGAAAATCTATAAACAGTAATTAACCGCAAAATCGATTTACTTGCTGCGTGCATGAAATTATGTGTTTTGTATTACGTCCGGGCAATTGGCACCACTGCTGGGGCCTCCTGCTTAATGCAGCAGGAATACTCATTATGTTATGACAGCGATTTTTTACATTTCATTTGTTTGCATGCATTATGCAATTATCTGTTTTGTTATGTATTTTTTATTTTATTTATAGTTTGTTAGCATGTGTATGTTTTAGAAAAATAAAACGGCTTTAAGTAGTTCTGCATTAATATTGATTAATAATCGACATTTCGACGTATTCAACGTACGTTTTCAGCAGGAAAACATGATACAAATGACATTTACAGTGAATAAACAGAACATAGAAATAAGTAACTATATTGTAAAATTTATAAATTTTTAATTACAATGATCCCAAAACAGTATGTGTAATTAGTGAATCTAGAGGAGAGAAGGGTCTAGTAGCGACCCAACCACAATTTAATGTGTGCAACGTCCGACGCGCCGCGGCGCCCGTATTATCTATGTACCGCCATCGCTGTTTACATTATTTGCCTGCCCCCCAATTGCAACTTGCCTGTGCAGAGCGAACGCAATTTAAATCGTAGCTTAACAAAATTAGCGGTTTCTTAAGTTTGTCTCTCGTATGTTTTAGGTGGTGTACTCTAGTACCGAATGTTATTACGTAATTATACAAATGTTCTTGCAATTATACCAACATATTAATGTGGGCTAAGCTAGGAAAACTTACTGTAGATACTACTTGTAAATGAAATTGGTGACATATTATTTGTTATATATTATTTATGTTATTATAAAAAAGTTAAGTTACAAGGCGTTTAACGATGTTTTATGCAACCGGCCTTATTTTGAAATTTTTGATGGAAATTAAGTTATTTATTAATCATTTAAATTAACCAACACTAAACCAGCAAAACTTGTTAGAATTTTATATTTTGAAATTTAATGTTTCATATAACACAAAAATTTTATTTTTTTATATATATATATATATATATATAAATTTATATTCAAAAATTATTAGCCAAACTTTTATTATCGATTTTAAGAATTTTTAAAATATTTTATAATTTTAATTTTTTCGAGCAAATTGTATTTTGAGCAATTTATGTTCGGATAACTGGTTTTTCGAGAAACTTGTAATTCGACCAATTGTTTTTGCGCATTTTATCTAGAATCAGAACAAAATTATCCAATATAAAATTTCAGAGAGGGATTTGGAGCTGAAGCCGGAGCTGGCTGCTCTACTGCAACATATATCACTGGAAAAATTTATTATTTTTTTCATATATTTTTTTATTTTTATTACATTTTTAAAAATTAAGTATTTTATAGAAATATATTAATTTTTATTTCATAAATTTCATAATTTTTTCACAAAAAACTTACGATTTAAATCGAAGCGCAAAGCCAAGCAGGAGCAAAGCCGGAGCAGTTTTATAAATACCGGATAAATTTGAACAGCTTCAAAGGTCTGATTTCAGTAACCATTACAGATCTAAATAGGTATGCTTATCAAAATAAATTTCCAAATTTTACAAACAATCCTGTATATGAGAGATATCTCTATAATAATTATATTTTATCATTGCAAAATTAAGACGTTAAATGTCAGTTTTAACAAAAACGTGCAGTGCCTTTTAATCAAACAAAATATGACGCGAGATGCGACTAGTAGATAAAAATCACTGAACAAACTAGTTGTGTTCTATGTTAATAGAAGGCGCCACTGTCACTCTTGTCGTATTACCATGTAAGTGTTTAATTACATATGATTACATATACGATGTAATTAAAGTTGTTTTAGATTTTGCAGTGATGTTGTTTGTTTATTACGCCAATGTCAAAGGTTGCAGTTAAATACATACTCGTGTAATAAATTTATTTATATGCATTGTGTTGATATTGAGATGTAAATTTTTTTCGTTAATGTTTGTTTTTACGATTTTATGATTGAATTTGGCGTTTTTATAGTTATGAAAGTTATTGATATTTTTTTTTTGTAAAATATGTAACAGTTTTATTGATATTTTATTGAACAGGAAATTTTTTATTTGATTTTACTAATAAAAATGACAAATTTAATTAACATGTCATATATTTTTATAGTTTTACGTTATTTGTGGAAAAATTAGTTTTATTATCTTTCTATGTTACAAAATTACAAATTTAAATTAATTTTATATTATAATTATAGTGGAACTATAAAATTTCCATATTTATATTTTTTGATATTTTTATTATTTAAAACTTTTGATATTAATACTTTAAACGAAATTAGAGTTTTTTAAATAGTAGGTACATAAATAAAACAATTTTTTTACTTTGGTTAGATTATTAGAGTTTAGACCAACAATTTCTAACGAACATTAATACATAAATATACAACAATACGACCAACTATAAAAATTAACGAATTATTTTAGATGAATACACTAAATGTAATCATCTATTCTTGAATTAGATGTTCCATCTAATATGTCTAATAATGTCTTAAAATAATGTATTTAAAAAAAAAACACTACACAATCATCGAAAGATAAATAAAGACAAATAAATTTGTCAAATATGTATATTCGATAAGTATTTATATTCCATTTAATTCGTAGGTGAAGAAATAGACTTTGAATATAAATTATTATATTTGAAAGTCATAAAAGTTCTATTAATTTTATTTTATGACACCTTTTGCTATATAAAACAATAAAGTTGACTTAACTTTACAGCTACATCTCAGTAAATCAATTATACAAGAAAATAAAAAAACTATAAATTTTCTTAACAAGTTAATAAAATTATTTGAAAAAACTAATTTATGAATTAATAACTTAATACATATTTACACAACAAAAAACACCGCTTTATATTAATTCATGTTAACACTTTGAAAATCAAGCAATTTGCGAGAAAAAAGCGCATCGTTTTTGAAATAAAACCGCATGCGGTCATAAATTCTGGGAAGCGGCGATTATTTTTGTCATCGAAATATGTTTCTTTTAATAAAACGATGAAAAAACGTGCCGCTACCGTATATCT
The DNA here is from genome assembly GCA_963966155.1 of Clivina fossor. Taxonomy (NCBI): domain Eukaryota; kingdom Metazoa; phylum Arthropoda; class Insecta; order Coleoptera; family Carabidae; genus Clivina; species Clivina fossor. The sequence continues at coordinate 237,704 of CAWYQG010000483.1, forward strand.
CTAATGATCTAAAGAGTTTTGATAGCATCTGTATAATATAGTTTGTATATTTACTGCTGGTATAGTGCTGCTGCGTGGCGAAATGCAGTACCAGTTTAAATTTTATTTAAATTTATTACTGAAGCTGTGATTTCTGATAGGAGAGTGTTGATTATTTTTAGATACAATTTAGTACTACTAGTAATATTTATTATACTATTTGTATACTAATACAAATATGAAAATTTTTTAATATAATTTTTTGACTCGTTTGTGTTAATTATTATTAATATAACTCTTCATCGAAATAAGAATTCTATATGTAGTTATTTATTATGTTTATAATACTTTTTGCTCATTGTTTTGCTCATTTTTTTTTTGTTCAAATAGTTTGGGAAAGTCTGGTTTTGTTTCATCTAATGCCAATTTTTTCTCTTTTTCAACAATTCAGTGTTAGTGATAGGTGTATTTTCAAGAAAACTACTTCTTTATAATTTTTCTTTCGGTAGCCTTGACAACGAATTTCTATAATAGCTGACACTACAAATTTTTATTGATTTTACGGATTTTATAAGAGATTTTTCAGATTGTTCTTCAATTTATTTTACCATAATTTTACTAAGATTTTAAAGTAATTTAATTAATTGCATAGATTGCACAAGTTATTTTTCCCTTCGATCTGGACTAAACAAATGAACTAATGGACTAATGAACAAATGAACATTCGAAAATCAAACATGTAGTACAGAATTGTTAATGAATGTGAATTTTATGAAGTAAGATTTTTTACACGATTTAGACGAAGAAAATAGACTACCCTGTTAGACACATGTCGACCTCTCATTGCGTGCAATACATTATAAGTGCGAGTAAGAGAGAAATATTTGAATAAGTGATAATTTTAATGTCAGTCATATTATACACATTGAACTTTGCTCCAACTTCTTTTCTAAACAATTCTATACCGGCCATTATTTTTTCGATTTTCTCAGAATAAAACTATGGAACTACACAACAGATCATGATCAGATTTCCTACCTTGTTTATTTATTCATGAAATTACCTATAAATATAGTGAGAGCCTGTAATTAGTAAGTGCTCAGCTGTAATTACAATTAGCATGTGTGATGTGTAGCGGCTAACTAACAACTCTGCTACGGAGCTGAAACCAGGCTGCCCAGCAGTTCATCTACATAGTTTCCTGTCCGGACCAAATGCGTTACTTGTCATCCATATATTGCCGTGCTTTCATATCTAATAAATATACATCACTCTACCGCAATAAAACGGTCATCAAAGTTGGTTATTAATTCCATTTATTAATATTAATTATTGTTTTTATTGGATTTGTGTAAATTACTATATTTATATTACATTTAGCTTTTTGTTTGTGTTTATAGTTTTCTTCAATTTACAAAGTATGAAAAATACATTTATACATATTACAACCTAGGTCCAAGTCTAATAAACTTTTTACAGAAGATTTTAGAATGCTAATACAAAAATTTGTAAATAAGCCCATTCTATCATATTTAGAATATCTTGAATAAAATAATAAAGGATTTTGAATGTGGGTCAAATAAAAATAAAATTTTATTGAAAATTTAAAAAAAATTCTATCACATATCACATCTCTCAAATATCATTCCATGCCCCATTGTCGTCGAATATTCCATAACGATAATTAAATAAAATTTTCGCATTTGATTAACAACATAAACAAATTTCGCCCGGGTGGTTGGACAGTCAGTTTGTTATCCACTCACTACTGTGTATATGTATCTGTATCATCAGCATTGCTATGGACATTACAAACAAACAGTCACCGAACACCCACCCCACCCACGCATTTACAACGGCCCAAGCATTATGGTCAATATGGGCACTGGAATATTGACGCAACGACCGGACTATGACACGCATGTGTCACTCGCTGTCCACGGTCGTTCGACGCTATTCTCGCGCAAAATGTTTGAGGTAGACTTCATGCACTGTTTAGATACTGTTTTACTTAACTTAACATATTATTTCTCGTATTAAAACTGAGCTGATATCGATTGTGTTTGAGTAATTTGAAATCAACTGTAATCTGTAGGTTCTTAAAATAAAAAATAAAGTCAGTTGCATAAAATAATAACTTATCATATGGTTAACCGCGCGATTAGATTATTCAACTATTTTCGCGGTTAATTATATTCCAACTTAATCGCATTGCTAACTTAAAATGTACTTAAAACTTTATTTGACTGGTTTTTTATTAATTGCTCAACGAAATCACAGATTCTAATTTATTTTTCTGATGCAAATAATTTTCAAAAATTATCTGATACATACATATTACAAACAAGTTACGCGGTCACTGATGACCGGCAATGTTGTGGGGGTGTTAACGATAATTTATAAACAGCCTCTGGCAACGTGAACCAAAACGTGGGTGGTAGGAGGTAGGGTTTAAACAGGGTGACTAAGTACAGTGTGGCTTTGGTAGCGGTACGTGAAATTGGTTTTAAATTTAAATCGACCCCAGTAAGTGGATGCTTGAACCGAATTGAATCACTAAATCGTAACTTTATATAAAAATGTAGATTTACTGAATCAGTTATTAGTCAATTTATATATTAAAAAATAGTTCGGCTTCTCAGAACTACTTTTTAAAATATTTTTTAAACATAGCTCTGTAAAATAGGTAGATTGTTACAATACTATAACTTTTACATTTATTGATTATGGTTTAACTGCCGAAATTTTTAAAGAATTATGAAACTTAAAACCGAGTGCTTTTATTATTTTTTATTTATTCAATTTCCAAATTTAAAATGTAAGCAAACTTTTAGAGAATAACATAATAAAAACGTTTTATGCAACGTTATTGGTTATATTATAACTTTATAACGTAGAGTCTAGAGTCGACCAAAAAAAAAAATCAGTTCAATCCGACTATGACTACAACTCCCTGATTAATATGTTATAACTATAGTCTCATTACTGTATTAGAAATTATATTTAAACCTTCATTACAATGTTAAGTTTTCCATCACTAGCTGTAAATGCATTTTAAAAATTAAATTGTTTCTAAGATTTCGAAATATTGAACATTTTGAATATTTATTTTATTTAATATATAATTTGTGTGTAATATTATTACGTATAAATATTTAACACATACAAACAAAATTTACTATTTGTATCACCAAACAAATTAATTTTTCTGTCAAATAAATTTTTCGAATATTCAACAATAAATATATTACAAGATAAAGATGAAGAAGCAACGAATAATCATAACAAATAATAAATTTGTTACTCGCATGATTCGAAAACAAATAATCGCTATGCCTACTTTTACATGATCAAACTATTTCGGAAATTTAGAACACGGGTCGGTCAATATTATGTTATATACAAACTGGCTAAAATAAACCGATGTTTTCAATTGGTAAAAATAACTAAAACTAGTCGATGTGTGTGTGTGTGTGTATTTGTGCTTCTGTGATATATTTATGAATTTACGATGTATACGAATTCATAAAATTAGCCCTGACATTTTGTTGCATGTTTGAAATATTTTTCACGATATTATCGATTTTGGTTTTCATATTTTATCATTTTGATCATTAATTTCATACAACTGTTAATTTAAATTGTATTTTAGTTTCTGTGAAATGAAAATTTAAAATACCATTATTACGAATTTATATTAGAAGAAATTTTAGAATAATTTTTTTGTTATACTTAATTTGTTTAGTAAATTTATTTTTTTGCGGCATTTATAATTATTAATTAAAAAACATTTTATACAAAGTGTTGGTTATTTGAAGAGATACAAGGTCGGTACAAATTATATGTATATGGAATTATCATTTTTTAAGATTATTCGTATTATTAAATGTTTTATATTATTAGTAATGTATAAAATTTGTATGTATTTTTTTAAAAAATGATGCAAATATGACAAATTTATTAATTTTTTTTTTAACATTTAAAAATATTATTTTAATGATAATTTTTATGCATCATATTTAAAAAAAGTTTGTATATTAACTAAAATACGACTACAAATAATAAAACACAATTTTCTGTAACACTAAAACATATATTTACTAAAATATATCAAAATAATTTAAATATTTTTCCTATATTTTTATGATTAACAGAATTATAATACAAAAATAAAAATTTTTAATTTTTGTAGAACATTTGAGTTAAAATAATTGAAATTAAATTTTCACTAATAATTTTTTAAAAATTGGCACTATAATTGTGCTTTTATATTTTTTTAAATATTAGAGATGTTTATTTCGGCTACATCATAGATACTACCCTATTAAAACAAAAAAACGAATGTGCATAAGTAATATTTTCCAGTTTTAGCATCTCTATATTTCGACCCGATTTATTTCAGTTACGATTTTCTGATTTAATAATATTATATATAGTATAAATGCTTTCATCAAGTACATACACTTTTTAACTTAAAAACACAGTAGCAGTATAAATAAAGTAGATTTGTTTTTTTTTTGTACTAAGAATATCATTGAAGTTGTTTTTAATATGTAATTGGGTTGAACACTTAAATCTAATACAAAAATATAAATAAAATTATTTTATAAAACAAAGATTAAAATTAAACAAAAATCTAGTTACAAAATAACTCGTACTTGTCTTTCATCGAACATTATTAGCGATAATAATTTATGATATTATCTGTCAAAAGTATTGTAATAAATTGATGTAGAAACAAGTGTAAATCGGGAATAACTTTATATTATAAACGGATAAACAATAAATTATCATCCGGGATAATGAGAGAGCGGTTTCAATATCGTTTCGTTTTGAAAAAGAAAACCGACTGAGTAATCAAGTTGCGCGGCTTCTGAATAAATGCATATTTAATGATTATTCAATTTTACATATTTTCTGTCATCGTAAATTATCTACTAAACAAGTTTTTACAGCAATTTTACAAGTTAATATTAATATTAAGATAAGATTGTAATCGAAACTTTATTTGGATTCTCAATTTGAATTATTAAAATTTGTTTTATTGAAAATTATACTGTATTTTAATTTGATATTTATATTTCAGTTTCGATTTGTTATTTTGATATCTATATTTAAGTAAAAAATATATACGGTTTATATATTTTTCAATTAACCTAAAGATTATTTAAAACAAAATTAAAATTTGTAAAAATAATTAATAAAATTTTGTTGAGAAAATCATAAAATCTAAAAATTCGTATTATGAAATTAATTGTTGATTTGTATTTGAAATACATTTATGTAATTGAAAAGTACTTTTGAATTTTATTATCAAAACATTCTAATTTTGCTTGCAGCAAAAAATTTAATTTTAAAAATGAAAATATCACATTAGCATGTAAACGATTGAAAATATGGTATTTTTGTTATTTTATTGTAAATTCAAAAAATAACTGTGTTTATTATTTTGTTCGTACTCACAATTTTTTATTTGTCATTTCTTTTAAATATATATTAAAATGTCCGATATGTTTCTAAAACTATAATGCATGAAATCTATTATGAATGTTGAGAAGATAAAAGTTGCATGTTGTAGTAAAAATGATTTATATGAAATAATTTTAATAAATAAAAATATGATCTTACTGTGGCGAAAAGTTAATAAAATAAAAATAAAATTTATCTCTTAAACACAAACTATTTAAAAGGCTATATACGTATTTCGAAAGCTAAGCTTTTATCTTCAGTAGCAAAAATTAAAAGTTAAAAATTAAAATTAATTCTTACCAATAATCTTCGGCTACACAAACACACAACGCACTTGGCAGTCAAAGAGACAAATACGTATATAGCTTTTTAAATAGTTTGTGGTTTAAGGGATAAATTTTATTGTTATTTTATGAAATAATTTGTACATTAATGGATTTAATAATACCAGGTTTTATAAATTTTAGTTAAAACTTGACCTGAGTTTATAAAATAAAATTAGACGAGTTACTTAACTCTGTATTTAACTCGGGTGTTAAGTTTAGCTATTTTATTACCAAATTTTACGTTAATCACGTTAACTTGAATTAAATTTTTACTCATGTTTTTGAAATTGATTTGTAGCAAGTTCACATGGGAAAGAATATAAGCTTGTTGAAATTAGTATAGAATTTGATAATTTTAAATTTTAGCTGTCAACTTTGACACAGGGTATTTTATGCTCGAGGTCTATTTTGTTATAATTTTAAAAAATCAACTATTAAAATCAATTCTTTTAGATTTTTAATCCAGTTATTATTCCTTTTTGATACATACGCAGATAGCAGCGCCAACTACTTCATTCTTAAAGTGAATGGACTATTTATGTTGTTAATTTTTTTTGTAAGAAACAAATAAATATAACAAAAATAAAAATTTTGGTGAATATTTTGCAATGGCACTCTATTTCAGAGCACTTTATGTATTAACTTGACAACTGTCATAAATTTTCAGCCTGTCCTTAAATGAAGAGCAAGGCAATTAAACAGCTGAAGAGACAGTTAGCAAATTTGTAATTAGTTAATATTCTTGTCGTAATGTGTTAACTGTACGTTGTAAAAGATGGACTTATAAATATTTGTCGTACAATTCAGACAGCTTACGTGTCAAGTATTAAGGCACACATATTTACATTCTATATGTGACAAAACATCTATAAGTTTTCAACGCACACTTTAATAGCTGGAGTTTCAAATTTACGATAGGCTGTAATTTTTTCACCAATTAATTTTCAAGTTATAGACAGAACCGTAATAAGTGTTAATCGGGACCTGCACCAATATGGAAAATAATTTTTAAAATTTTTTATACATATATATAATAACCAATTAAAAAATTACCGTTACTGAGAACAAACAGTCCTCGTCAAAACCATCCAGAATTGACCAATGGCGTGACAAAACCTACAACCGAAATTGAAGGTACAGTCCGATTGGAAAGGGTGGACCATCCAGGTCAGCCAGATTCGACCAATGGCGTAACGGCATTGTAAACTGTCATTCAGTCATCAAGCACTGAGAATGTCATCTGCGACGTATGGCGAAACATCTGCGACGAGGATAAATCGATCACGGCATACCAGCCCAGAAAATTCTATAAATTCAATGGATACCGGCCGTGAAAGCTTGAAGATGATAAAAACTTAGCGTTTAAGAATTTTAGTGGAACCAACTCGATTTTTTTACAATCCGGACCTGGTTAGAAGACAGTCGAGTGTTCTTTAATTAGTGCTGGCATGTGTGTGTTATTTTATTTCCACATTTTTATATGATTGTGAATCTTTAATGAATAACTTTAATGGCAATAAAATTGTTTGCAACTCGTAAAATTATTATTATGCTAGCAGTTATATGACGAATGATCAAATAATTTTATTTATTTTCTTTTTTTTTCGGCTTATTTTACGTGATTTAAAATGGTTTGGGGATTGTAGCTGATGTAAAATCATTCTTATTGTATAGAAAAGTTTATCAATATATTGCGAGAGTAAATCATAAATTAATGCAATCAGTCATTAATTTTTTGGCATGTATTTACTAGAAGCAGTAGCATTACTAAAATTTTATTAATTTATATGTTACATCTCAATCAGCATATTGATTTGAAAAGCGTGGTGAAATTAAGTTAGGTAAAATTTTAATTTGTTAATATTTGAAAAAAAAAACGTTTTTAGTTCATTCTACTGCTTTCGTTGCTAAGGTAACGAACTTTGTTTTTTTTTTTTAAAATGGCATGTATTTTTTTTATTTTCAAAGAGAACAACTTAACTTGTATTGCAAAATATACTATACTTATATACAGGCTGTCTCAGGACGAGCTTACACTATCCGTATTTTGAAAACTTAATCATATTAAAATAAAAAGTTTTAGGTTGAAGTTCTGTTATATTTTAATTAACATTCGACGTTTTGATATACGAGTAGTGTATCGAAACAACAAATTTTAATTAAAAACCAGCAAAACTTAAAGAATTTTATTTTACTGTACTCATATGTATCTATTTATTTATTTAAATATTGTAATTATTTTTTATACATAGTACATGTATTTTCAAAACTTTCTACTATAATAATCCAAAAACAAAACTTAAATTTTTAATTTTTATTTATAATTTTGTCGTAGAACAGGACGTTTATTGTTTCAATATTTTCTTTAGTTCTTGTTTTAATTTAGTGCAGAGAAATACACCGCTAAATAACTCGCAATTTGAAAATAATTTTTAATAACCGCATTTAAATAAATAAGACACATACGTAGAAAAAGATTAGAATGGAAATCATAGCCAACTACATATTAACCCAGTCCTTGGTCAAATAGATTTTCTTAGAAATGGTGGCCATTTCATATTAACCTTGCTTAAGTATTCGTTGCACGTGATCTCAAGACTAGCGCGTCATTTCATTTTGAATTTCCACAAATGAGTATGTACCTATATGATACATACTTTAGAAAAAAAATAACATTCTATTGTTTTCACACATATTGTTTGATTTCGTCACTTGTCAATTGTTTAATTGTTAAAAAGAGTTTACGTTCTTAGAATACAAATATGAATTTTGTCTTTTATTTTTCGTTGGCGTAGTTAACTATATTTTGAAGAAATTATACCAAATTTCACTCTATAATGAATATACAGAGAAATTAAAATTTTATTTTGCATATTTAAATTTTTTTTAGAAATAAATCTAGTTGTAATTTTTTATTATGTAAAAAAATGCTAAATATTTTTCAGGCATCACTAAACACAATTTAAATATATCTATAAATATAGTTATAAATTTAAACAAAAAATATGAAAATAAATAAATTTTTTAATATAAAATGTATTTTAATTTATAACATTTTTTTTTTGCATTTTATATTCAGAATAATATATCAAAAATATATTTGTATTTTTATATTATTAATAAAAATAGCATATAAAATATAAAATATTTTTGTGCTGTTTATTTAATTTTAGTTATAGATATTAAATAATAAATCAGGCATAATTTTCAAAATGCAAATGTTTTATTTATTTAAATATATACTTTGAACCAATAATTTTGTATTTTTTTTTAACAAAAATACTACTAATAATTAGTAAATTATTACTTAATATTAAAGCGAAACTTCTTTTTTTAGAGTTAGTAATGATATAAGTAACATAGTAAAAAAAACTCTCAGAACTCATTATATATTAAAATTATCATAGTTAACTAAATCTATTAATTTTTTTTAAATATATGTACGCATTTTTAATTTAGAAAAGAAAAACTAAAATATATGTATATCTATTTTATTTTTGTAGAAGTTTATGAGGTATAATATTGCTAATTGATATTTTTGCAATTATATGGAATAAAATATATATGTCATACAGAACAATAATTTATACGCACAATTTTATTACCTGGCCCATTTTAAACAGCGAATCAATAATTAAAAATATAATTAGAAATTTAATTATTCAACGATTGTCAATATTGCAATCAATTTTATGATATACCGATATTATTATTATTATTATTATATACATCAAATCGAAAATATATTTTATAAACATATATATACTAGAATCGTGACATATCGCGTTTGGCTATTAATTTTTTATTATCCAATAACAAGTAATAAATTCGATAGATTTTCTATATGGCGTTCCCAATCAATCAATAGACCCATATCGCTGGAAACAGACTGACGATATAAACAGAATATTGTGCTACGATCATTTGGTCGCAAAATATTTTGGGTCACGTAGCCTTTATGGAATAGATTCCATTCAATACAGTTTTACGTTTGATTTATGAAAAGTTTCGTAATGAAGAAATAATGTTAGTTTTGTTTAAAGTAAACTTTAAATCAACCAAATTATACCAGTTTCTGTTCCAGATATTTTGTTCAATCTTAATTCATAGGCACGTTATCAGGACTTTTAATAAAGCATATAAAAACAATAAATATAAAAATAAAGTATATGTATATATTAAAATAAAACGGTTTTAGGTTTTGAGTTCTTTATAAATTTTTATTAATGATCGACGTTAACTTAAATTTAAAGCCGTTTTATTTTGGATTGAGCTCTGCAAGATTTTTTACTATATTTATATATCTATTATTTTTGGTTGATTTATCTGAAACTCTAGATTATTATTTATCTATTAATTTTATTTTAACTAACAATATTATTTCAGCGAATTTCTATATAAATTTTTAAACTTATCAAAAATAATTAATGAAAATATTAAATATTTTGTGATGTTTATTTTGATGTTGATAATAAATTTTAATATGCAAATATTTTAATTATATATTTTGAGCTGGTAATTCTCTATTTTTACAATAATTCTAGTAATAATTATTAAATTATTGATGAAATGATAACTCGTCATACAATTACACTAATCTTAGATTTTTGTTATTTTTCAGATACGAAAATTCTTAGTGACATTCACCATCATGATGAACTATCAATATAATTGTAAGTAAATAAACAAATTATCTAAAATTTATTTATTTCATTTGAATTAAATAAAATACTTACTTTTAACGATCGGTACATACAAAGACGGAGGTAATATAATTATACCAATTTTGACTTTTTTAGTTACTTATTTTTATAATAATTTTCTATGAATTTATTAAATTTAAAAAAAAAAATTCCGGAAAATACTAAACAAACACCGCAACTTTCAACTGAAAGAAATATTTATGTATATATTTACACGACGGCACGCGTATATAATTGATATATTTATATTTAGTTTTCTTTTTCTTTTTCTTTCCGAAGAGGAACTGGCATCAAAAACGAGTTTTACATACGTCAGTTGGTTCTTTAGTTCATCTGAACGTTAACTCTATCTCGCGCCATATCCTTGATCGCATGGACAAAGAACAACTTTGCTATTTACGTCTTTTGTAAACACAGGAAGAGAAACGCAAAACTTATGCTTATATACAAAATCAAAACTTAAGTTTATACGTTCTTCGTCTAGTTTGACCTAAGTTCTTCGTCGATGTTTTGCTGTGGTATTTTCAATATAGGAAATTCACATTCTACGAAGCTACGTATTTCTAAATCCATAAGTACGGTTTTCGGACTTATTTTGAAGAAACGTTTCTTCGTTTATTTATTTGAAATATTAATCAATGAAGGTGAAGGTGATTATTATGAAAATTGTAATATGTAGAATATTTTTATTAAATATTTATTTAAAAAACTAATTAGCGAAATTAATAAGATTAATTTCTGGAAGATAGTAATCAATTTGTTAATAGCTAGTTTTTTTTTTTCAATATTGTTCAAATTGGTTAGGTTAAAAATTGGCAAAATAAATAAATAGTCAATATTTAAAAAGATTTGTATTAATACGAAGTTAAATTATACACACTTCTTATAAATTTTTGCCAGTTTCGTATAAAAGAGTATGACAGTAAAACTATAGATATATTTAATGTATTCAGAATTAATCTAATTATTTTAAAACAATAAAACGAATACATTTTAATCATTTACATATATTACAAATGTTTTATTATAAGTGTTTATTAATCTCTATTATACCATTATACGCTTTGCTCGTTTTAACTAAACATTTAATATGTTATGTATATAAATACTACATGTTCGTGTTTTTTTTTTTATGTGTGTGTATTTGGAGTTTTCTTTGTCTACCGCTTAACAGAGTTTGTTACTTTTCTCTCACGTTATGTGTGTAGTCTATCTCACTCGCGCATTCAATCTAATCTTGTTGGCTGGACCAATCCGAGCGCACGTAAACTGGACGGTCACTAAAGGTCACTCTTTCATGAATCTGTCATGAAAATAAAACAAATTCTTTTAAGATTTTTCCCTTTGCAACCAATCAAAACTAGCTTTCAGTATTTTTATCAGATTATAAAACATATATCAATATTTGTGAAATTTTATATTATAATTACTTATATGTAGAATTTATTTAAAACATGCATTCTAGATAAATATGTTTGTTTGCATAAGAAAAAATAAGATTATTTAATTAAAAAAAATAGATATAAATTTAAAAAACTGCCAAAAAAATGCCGGGTTCTTTAAAATGGTATATAAAACAAAGTTCAGCAACTTGGGGGTGTAACTCAGTGGTAGAGTGTCTGCTTCGCATGCTGAAAGTCCTGGGTTCAAATCCCAGCTCCTCCAGAAAATCTTTTTTATTTTTTATTTATATCTGGACCCCCTCACCCTAATTAGCATAATTACTTTAATATATTTAATATTTCTATTTATTTTTATCTACATTTTCCTTCATATACAAAAACTACATTAGCATATTCATACAATTAAATATAAATGTAATGATGCGAATACACTGTAGAGCAAAATCTAGCTAGAGAACCTTTACTCTAGCGAGAGTGTGTCTAGCGTGCGTTTACACTGCAACAAAAATTTGCTCTATGGATTCTCTAGCTAGACTAACGTAGAGCGTTTCTATCGAGACTTCTCTATGTATTGTATACACTGAGCCGGAATCTGCAGAGCGTAGAGTTATCTCAGTTCAGTTTCGTTATGTCGCGTAGCCGTTTAGCTGCTGCAACAGTGATAATATTACTTAACAAGAAGAAAAAACGTACTATGAGAAGAAGTGTTTGGGTTATAAAATATAATAATAATAATAATAATATAAAAGCTATAATTATTATAATATATATTATTATAGATTATGCTTTAAAATTATCTTCTGTTCCATCGCCACTTTTCTTTTTCTTTATTTTCCGTAATTCGCTATTCTAAGGCTATGCCATTTTCTGGTTATCTCATTTTCATTCATTTCTAATTCATTCGCAATTTTTTCTAATATTTTAGCTTTTTTATCCCGGTCTCTGTATTCCTTGAGAGCACAGTTCCACAATACCGGATGACTTTCATATGTTTCAATTAATTTAATTGTTTTGGTTTTATCCCAAATAATTTTCTACATTTTAAATATTTATAATACACTCACTAATGACTATAGATGTTTATTTAAAATTAACTGCAAAAACCGTACCAAGAATTGTCACTGCTCTCGCTAGAGTGAAAAAATCTATCTAGTCAAACAGATAGAGCTAGAGTAGCGCTCTCAAGTTTATTATGACCTGTTCACACTACTGCTCTCGCTAGACTTGGACTAGTCTACCGAGATTGTAGACTTGCTCTCGCGAGTGCACTCTCGCATACTGTTTACACTATAAAATATCGTTTAGAGTGGTCTAGCTAGACTAACTCTAGCTAAAAAGTCTACAGTGTATTTGCACCATAAGAAGTAAATGATTAGTTAAAGCATGCCATTGAAGATACACAAAAACAAATATTTATAAATGGGGCTTAAAACATGGACAATAATTCGAAAATTTGCGGCATAAAAGACGTACGGACAACCCAGTAAATTTTATCCGGAAACGGCGACATGACAAACCGAGTGAAACCGAATTGCGCCGAAGTCAAGCATTGATTAGAACTTCACGGGGTAAGTGGGGTAAGCGGCACGATATAGACCGTTGAGTTAAAACCACAGACATCATATAATTATAGATCAACTAGTTCTAGATACAGTTAATAGCATAATTGATCAAAATTCATTATCAAATAGCTTTTTTTCGAAAATTATTGGTAAATTCATTTATAAATAATAAAAATATTGATAGTATTCAAATATATTTTATTATTATTAATTTTGAAACTAATATTTTACATGCAAGTATAATTTAACAACCAAATACCAATAATGACGCCATGTACCGAAAAGAGTATCCCGGAATCAGTTTGCTCCAAACATTCCTATCCAGAAAAGCAACTCTAGCTTAATCCATATTTATGATACCTCTCTTCTATTCCTACTATTTGGAAACTTTCGCTCACGCAAAACCGTATCAATCATTCCACTCTAACAACTCGTCGGACGTTGACGCAAAATATACCTTCAAAATCATACATATAAATTCTTTTAACCAAACGTTTATTAGACATTCGCTCAAGATGACCAAACCATCTTAATTGAATAACACACTTAATTGATAATGAAAGAAAACGTTTTTTTTATTTGATTACTGTATGTTCTCAAATATTTAGAATAAATCAATTTTAGTATTGGCTCAGTTATATATGTGAAATTGCTCCGTTTGTGAACTGGTTTTCTTCACTTTATTTCTTCACAATTATTTTTTTTTTAATTGTATTAATTAAAAGAATGATCATCTAACCTTTTTGGAGGCGTCGACAAAACTTTCTCTAGTTTACGAAGGGGACAATTTTACGATTAGCCTGTAACATATCGTGAACAAGTTTGTTACTTCATTTCAGAAACGATTCATATACAGTCAAGCAAGTTTGTCAATTATATTTTTTAGCCACGACTTGGTTAGCCTCGATACTAACCGTGTATACAAAGATTATGATAAATAAATGTGTTTGACAAATTGGAATTGAAGAAGCGTTTTCAGTTAAACATATTTGTCAAGCAAAAAGTAAAATAATAATTTGTATGGAAATCTTCTTTTCCCAGTTCACATAAATAATCAATTTTAACAGAGTAAAAAAATTCTTTTGAACTTATTATATTAGTATATAACTTTAGGGTTAAGTTCTGTATATATTTTATTTAAAAATTGACGTTTCGATATACTCAATGTATATCTTCATCAGAAAAAATATACAAAATGAAAAATATACAGAACATAATCCTAACGCTTTTTTACGACAAATTTTTCAATAATTATGGGAGACATAATTATCGAAAAATTTATCATAAAAATATATATGATGGGTCAACGGTTTTGTTGTCAAATAAACTGTTTTTTTTTTTCTACATTCAGCAGTTAGAGAAAATTATTTTAATTTTTTTCTAAAAAATATAACATTTTCGTATCATTAAAAAATATATATGGAATAGTATATTGTATATTAAGAACTGAAAATGATGCTTTTATGCTTGAACATGTAAATTGAAAAGTGAGCTGAAGGCGAGCCCTGCGAATGTGTAAAATAAAAAAAAAAGTTGTTTTACGTGAAAGCATGCATATTATTTTTTCTTCGTTCATATAAAAATAAGCAAAAATATACAAAAACATTTAATTTTGTTATATTTTATCGATTTTAATCCTCGTAGTTAGTTATGCTAAACTGTTTCCAAAAATATTTCATTTATTAGCTGACTTTTCGCTTGGCAAGCAGCAAAAACTTCACTCCACTTGCAAACATTAATTTTTTGTTGTCAGTTAACAGTTAGAAAAGCCTATTTTTAAATTGTGCATAGAAAAAGTGCATTTATACTAGTAGATATAAAAATATCGAATTAATTTCACTTAAAAATACAAAATAAAGCTTATGTAGAACAGACTTACACCGGAAAAAATATTTTAACCACATTAGTACCATATATTGGTCGATGTTAATTGTTTATTATTATTTTTTTGTTAGTTTTTTAACATCTTACCGTGTTGATAAAATTTAAGAATAGAAAATACACACATACCATATAACACAGAGCTGGTGTAAAAGTAAACCACTAGGATGAATTTAAATAAACAAATTTTAAATTTAAAATAAGATCTCTAACAAATAATATTGAATTTTTTTTTGTGTGTTAAAATTTGACATCGAATATGAACCATATATGCGGTAAATTTATTTTATTTTTTCATTACGTAAAAAATACACATAATAGTAAATCTTCAGACTATTATAACCGGTATCCATTGAATTTACAGAATTTTCAGGGCTGATATGCCGTGATCAATCTATCGCAGACGTTTCGCCATGCGTTGTAGATGGAATCCTCAGTGCTTGATAACTGAATGACAGTTTCTTTTCCGTAATCTGAAATATATACCTATACTCCCACCATTCTACAGGTGCCGTTACACTATTGGCCATTGCGTTTGGCAACACTATTATTGCGAAACAAACAGTCCACCTCATCAAGGACGATTGGGGGGACGAACCAACCAGAAACTGGAGATATAATTCAATTGGAAAAGGGTCGCCAGCCAGAATCGGCAAATGGCGTAACAGCACCTGATTGAGGAGCTGAAACTGTATTTCAGTCACCAAGCTCTGAGGATGTTATCTACAAAACGTCTGTGCAGATGATAGATCAACCACAGCATACCAGCCTAGAAAATTACATAAATTTAATACATCGTATTTCATTTTTGACGCTAACGTCATCATCAATCGCCACATCTCTGGCAAACATTGTCTATGGTCGGAGCCGGCCAGAGAGTCAACAAATGAAGAAGTGCTTGGCGTGGCTCGGATGCTGTCCGGGTGGTATGCCACCAGGGGCCATGCTGGCCAACCTGTACAATCAGTTGTCCCCCCAGACCCCCCTAACGTGTCCTTTAGTGCGACAAAGACGACCGGATCTATATCGTTTCGGTTGCGCGTATATACACACGGTTTAGTTCGCAAGATGGCACTCGGCATAATGATATAGTTCCCGGTTCCCCTTCCATCCCGAACCGTATGTGTAGACAAGGATGCCGGTAGTCGGAGGTTATTCAAGAATGCGGATTGCGGCTGGACAGAGATGGAACGTGATGGTGAGAAGGTTTATGCTCAATGTATTATGAGCAGCATAATTCTCGACACATGCATTCGCGGGCAACGAGATGCGTGCTATCGTCAATTTCCCAAGGCTAAATGCACGCCCGACTAAGAATGCCGAGCTAAGTTGGATACGTTCTATTTTGCATTTTTACGTGATTGACGAATTACATACGGTAAGTGATTCGATGCTAATCGCTGAACAAGTAGATTGATTCATAAAGGATTCTGAGTCAGAGAAACTAGATGATTGGGAAAAAAATCTAACTAATTGTACGGTTCTCTGAAGTTATTCAGTAATGATACGTTGTTATAGTTTAGTTTTGTATCTACCAATTATGGAACTGGTTTTATTTATTTATTTAACTCATTTTCATGTTACAATGACTTAATTATATTAAAAAAAATTAAAAATAAAAATTGGCTTTTTTTAATTAATAATTTATAAATTTTGTAATTTAGTTACTTATTTTGTTACCTAGTAACTTATTTCTATGTTCTGTTTATTTACTGTATAATGTCATTTGTATCATTTTTCCTGATAAAGACGTACATCGATTATTAATCAAAATTAATACACAACTACAACCCAAAACCATTTTATTTTAACATAATGAATTATAAATATGCATCAATATCTCAAATTTTTCATTTCTATTTATCGTTCTGAACACCCACCATCATGAATAGTTGTGAACTGATTTCAATTTTCAATATACCTATATTTGGAAATCTAAATAAATTTATTTATAGTTTTACTGTCGTTAACTAAAATTACAAAGAAATATCAAAAAATTATTTAAAATATTCTTAATACGTATAACAATAATATTTTTTTGCTTCTATTGATGTCTTCTCTATAAATAATAAATTTGTAAATCTGGAATTTAAAATATGAATAATTGGAGATGAATAGTTGGAGTGGTATAATTGAAAGTGTTTTGCGTGTTTCAAAGTAGTAGGAATAGAGCATGTATGAGAAAGGTATTATGAATGTAGATGAAGCTAGAATTGCTTGTCTGAATAGGGATGTTTGAAGAAAACTGAAATCGGGATAAAACAGTAAAATATTAATAAAAATTGTTTATAGAAAATTATATGAAACTAGAAAAGTTTATATTTTTCTACTGTAAAAATCTTTTATCAGTGAAAACAAACGCATCGTAAGTAAATTACATATATAGTAGCTGGTAACAAGCGCGCGAATCATTTGTTTTCGTTCTCGTTTGTTACTTCTTTTCTCTTCTGATCGTATTATTTTCTGTGTGTGCGCTTCGCTCAATCATTTGTTTTCAACGAACGAGAGCCACCACTTCGGCAAGAATCGTCTCTCGCATTCGTCACAAATCGTTTTACAGCAACTTGAAAACTAGGCGATTTGAATCAAGCACAAATTAAAAGTGCAATTCGTTGAATAAGTGTGGTGCCTATACCGCTGCATTTTCGAGGACTTTTAAATTTTTATCTTTTCGAAATAACAAAAGAAAAATACATAGAAAAGGTAGATGTTTTAAGACAATTTACACTGTTGTCAGTGGCAATTTTTTAATGCAATAGTTTGTCAACAAGTTGGCGCGCATGTTGCAGCTTTTTAGCTTATGCAGGGAGCTTATATATCACGTGCCCACTAGCCAATAACTTGTATGTGTTGCGGGAAGTGGGTGGAGTTTTACCACATGCGCAATAAGCCTTAATTCACTCGTCAATTATTTATAAATAAGTATTATTACTATTTTTATCAATACAAATTTTAACTTTGTATATATATATATATATAAATGTAAAGATTAGAAGTAAGAAAAAATCGAGACTAAATAAAATTTAAAATTGGCTAATCGAACAAGACCTTCAGTGCATTAGGTGAGTATGTTTATAACTAGTTGTAAGTTAAATATAATTGCGCAACTGTTGTATTGTTTAGTTTAAAAGTTGCATAATTTTCGTCAGCAATGTTTGTCATCACGCGATTTATACAATAGAAATTAATTCGCAGCTGTCATTCAATGACAAATTACTAGATGGCGCGCTAAGTATCTTTGATTTGATACTTGCCGAAACACATTCATTTTATGCATTTTATAACTATATTTAAAGATGTTTTTATTTCATACTGTTAGAATATGAAATCGCGCATGTGTAGTTACCGGACACTAATTTATCTCAATATAGTTTGTAGTGTGCTATGACAGCAAATTGAATGTAGTGTGTTTTATGCTTTTATGTTTTATGTTGAACGTTGTACGTCGTTCTAATGTGTGTAATCTATTGTCTATATAATTAATAATTTATATTAATTCACTTAATTTGTAAATCACTATTACTTAAATAAAACGTATTCTGTCAGGTTATGAGCCCAGAATTTTAGTGAATTTAGTGAATTGATTTGTGAAATAAAAACGAGGCAAATTGTTACAAAATGGCTGCCGTTACCGGTTTCGCGAACATTGAAAGTCTAACCGAAAACAACTATGAATTATGGAAAGTACAAATGAAAAGTGTACTTGTTTTTAACGATTTGTGGTCGTACGTCGACGGCACAGTGGTAAAACCAGAAAATAACGCAACTGGAGCCGCTGAAGCAGCCACAACTGCAGTTGTACTCGATTGAACAAAGAAAGATGCTAAAGCGTTGGCACTAATAAATTTAAGCATTACACACAGCCAATTGAACCATGTTAAGAAAGCCATATCGTCAAAAGAAGCTTGGGACACTTTGAAGGTAATTTTCGAGTCACGTGGTCCAGTGAGAAAAGCAGCCCTCTACAAACAGTTGCTTCGTATGGAAAAAGATTCCAACGCTACGATGTCGCAGTATGTAACCGAATTTTCACAGAAGGCGAAACAACTTGAAGAAGCAGGTATTGTAATTCCTAATGAGTTGCTGTCGATAATGTTGCTAGGCTCGTTACCCGCCGAGTTTGAGAATTTCAGCATTGCAATAGAATCTCGTGACGACATACCTACGCTTGAAAATTTGAAGGTTAAATTAATGGAAGAGGAGGCAAGACAAACCGACCGCGTCCAAAACACAAAGCCGAGTTTCGCGTTATTTACAAAAGAACGCACCGCTAAATCGCAAAAGTGTTATGAAAATTCAAGAAATCAAAAACAGAAACACGAAACGCGAAAATTTAAAAGAAAATGTTTCAATTGTAACAAAATCGGTCACATGAGTAAAAATTGTAGATCAAGGTCAAATCAAAATGAACAAAACAACGTAAGTGATGCATTGACGACAATTGCATGCAACACCGAGCTTGTTGACAAATCGAAATTATGGTATCTCGACAGCGGCGCGACCAGGCATATGTGCAATAATAAACAAAGTTTCGCAGCATTGGACGAAGGTGAACAATTGAGAGTTTACACCGCCGCGAAAAATTTTGTAAACTCACACGGTAACGGTGATGTGCGTTTAACCGCGAAAATAAAAGCGAACGAAACGAACCCGGTAAAATTACAAAATGCCATGTACGTTCCGGATCTTCGTAACAATCTTGTTTCAGTGGCGAGTATTACGGACAACGGGTATAAAGTGACATTCGATAAACACCGTGCGACGGTACGTAGACAAAACGGTACGATAGCGTTGACCGCGACGAGACGTGATCGTTTATATATTGTGGATGAAAAATCGGAACGCGTAGCACAAGCGAGCGATTACAACGATAATTTGCTTCGATGGCATCAGCGTTATGGACATTTAAACGTCAACGATTTAAAGAAATTAGCAAACAATAATATGGTTACAGGCATGAACCTTGGGGCAACGACAGGCGAAATTAATTGCGAGGTCTGTGCAAGATGCAAGATTCATGTTCAGCCGTTCAAGACGTCTACAAGTCGTGAGCAGGTCGTTTTAGGATTGGTGCACTCGGACATTTGCGGCCCGATGAAGACGCAATCACTTGGTGGAGCTAAGTATTTCGTTACTTTCATAGATGACTGTTCTAGGTATATGGAAACTGTAATGTTACGTAATCGTTCAGATGTTTTTCAAGCTTTTATAAATTATAAACGAAAAGTAGAAAAGCAGACAGGTCAGCGAATAAAGAAACTTTGGACGGACAACGGCAAGGAGTATTTATCAAATAATTTCAAGAACTTTCTTGAAAAAGAAGGGATCATCCATCATCTCAGCGTTGAATATACTCCCCAGCAGAATGGTGTTGCCGAAAGAGCTAATCGTACATTAAACGAGATGGCTAGTTGTCTCATGTTACAAGCAAATTTGCCAGATTCGTTATGGGCCGAAGCAGTCAATACGGCGACCTATCTACGTAATAGGAGTGCAACAAAATGTCTTGAGGGGTTAACTCCAATTGAAGCATGGACGCAGAAGAAGCCATACGTAGGGTTCTTCAGATCTATAGGCAGCAAGGTCATTGCACTCAACAAGAGTCAAAGAAAAAGTAAGATTCAACCAAAAGGTGATGAGTATATTTTGGTGGGATATTCCAGTGAGTCGAAAACGTATCGGCTCTGGAAACCAGGAACCAAGTCTGTCATTAAAGCACGAGATGTCAAGTTCTTTGAAACTGTCAAAAATCCAGTGTCATTATGGCCGATGGACAACTTAGGAACAACCTGGTCAGACAAAAGAAATCAAGATATTCAGAAAGACAGTGTTAAGAGTGACACAGATGAAGATTCTGAAGGTCAATCCGATGACGAAGTTGAAGATATTGGGGACAATGAGATTGGTGAAACATCCAAATCCAACAATCAAACAACCAATGTATCACACCGAGCATCTGGACGCCCGAAAGTGGCGAGAACTGGAAAACCGGGTCGACCAAGAAAAATATACAATACAGTACAAGTGAGCTCAGACCCTCAGTCAGCATCTCAAGCTTTAGGTCGGAGCGATAAAGATAAATGACTAACCGCCATGCAAAAGGAGTACGACACGTTACAAGAAAATCAAACGTGGATTCTTGTTCCGAGGCCAAATAACAAAAAGATTCTATCAAACAGATGGGTATTTAAGACAAAAGTTAATCAGCAAGGCGAAATCGAGAAATATAAAGCAAGACTCGTTGCACGGGGACACACTCAAAAACAAGGAATTGATTACTACGAAACGTTTGCACCCGTGGCAAGATATGAAACGATTCGCACATTACTTGCTGCAGCTGTTAACGAAGAGATGCATGTGCATCAAATGGATGTAGTCGCAGCTTAAGTTCAAGGAGAACTTTACGATGAAGTCTACATGCAGCAGCCCGAGATGTTTGAAGTATATGATCAAGAAGACAAGGTATGCAAATTATTAAAACCACTTTACGCATTAAAACAGTCTGGCCGAGAGTGGTACAGGAAGCTTGATGCATATCTTACCGATAACGGTAGTGTTCGTACTGCAGCCGATCCCTGTGTTTATGTGTTCGGCGAAAACGAAAATCGAGTGATTGTAATAATTTATGTTGATGATCTAATACTGGCATCAAAAGATATCAGATCACTAGATTTTATTAAATCAAAATTGAGTTCGACATTCAAGATGGTATGAGTGAACTAGTTTAAATACGTAGATGAACTTTAATTAGTTTTTACCGCACATGTCGATAGAGGGAGTGTTAGAATATGAAATCGCGCATGTGTAGTTACCGGACACTAATTTATCTCAATATAGTTTGTAGTGTGCTATGACAGCAAATTGAATGTAGTGTGTTTTATGTTTTTATGTTTTATGTTGAACGTTGTACGTCGTTCTAATGTGTGTAATCTATTGTCTATATAATTAATAATTTATATTAATTCACTTAATTTGTAAATCACTATTACTTAAATAAAACGTATTCTGTCACATACACCTATAAAATATATATTTGCAGAATATAATAGAAGTTATTCTAATATTTGTTATGAATATTATAACAATTTGTTGCATTATTGTGGAAAAGGTGGAAAGTACAAATGATAGATACGGGAAAAAAGCAATAGACAAAATTACTTTGCTCTTTTTCTCGTTCTCTTTTTTCCTTTTTTTTTGGAAAATAACGAAGCAAAACAAACTACAAACTAAGATTGATCACAGTTCAAGAGCATGCCGCTAGAGGCGTGATACGTTTCCTACCTTTAACAAACCAACTAAATATAGTCGCAAATCTTGGAAGTGGATGCAAAAGTCATAGAGATTACGAAATAGAATAATTACATTCATTTGATTTTTGGTTGATATTTTTTATTGCATTTTAACTATATTGCATTAAAAATATTACAGACAAAAGAGTGTTACAGTTTTATCAGAGAGTTTTTCCTTTATCATAATTATATTTGTATAATATATATATATATATATATATATATATATATATATATATATATATATATTCGGTTATAATATCAATCTCAATTAAATATATTTCACTTATTCTAACAGTTTACTTTGAAAAAATGTATATATTATAACTAGAGAAAAAGTATATTAATTAAAATCAAACGTACTTATACTGAACAATATACAGGGTGATTTATGACGTCGTGAAAAAACTACACTGGCTGATTCCTATGAGTAATCTAAATAAAAAACTACAAATAAACATATGTCCGAAAATGTTTTCTAACGGAACTGTAGCCGTTAGAAATTTATTACATGTAACATCAATCGCGTTAGCTTTATTTATTATATCAAGAAAAAAAAAACGAGTCATAAACTTCTGAATAATTGTAAAATTACTGATTGATTTTCTAACATTTTGTTTAAACACTAGTAAACAAAACTAGTTTATAAATTTTTGTACACACATAAATAAATATTTAATAAACAATTTACAATAATTAAAAATCGAAAACAATTTTTATTGGGACCCAGTAAGTTATAACTAGTAAATTGGTGTTTTAGTGTTTAAACAAAATGTTAGAAAATCAATCAGTAATTTTACAATTATTCAGAAGTTTATGAGTTGTTTTTTTTCCTGATATAATAAATAAGGCTAACGCGATTGATGTTACATGTAATAAACTTCTAACGGCTACAGTTCCGTTAGAAAGCATTTTCGGACGTGAAGTTTTTTAATTAGATTACTCATAGGAATCATCCGGTGTAGTTTTTCCCCGACGTCATAAATCACCCTGTATATAAAATGCAACAAAAAAACTACCACACGTCCAAAACAAGTTTAATTTCTTATTGGACGTTTATGACTCATACATGATTCAAAAGTATCATTCAGTATGTTTCAATAAATATTTGTATTAGATTATTTCTACGTAATGAATCACATATGCCTCATGAACATTTAATCGTATACTATTCATGAGTCATATGTTACTATTTACCGATGATTTTAAAATAAAGTAGAGGTAAAATAAAATATAGGGACTCTAAATTTGAATCTTTATGTATGCTCTTTTGCATATTCACTGATGTAATGCAGGTTAGAGCAACGACTGAAGCAGAGAAGTGCATTTTAACATAATATTTTATTATATAATTGAATATGACAGTGCTTTTTCTGTTCTGTATGTGTGTATACACACCTACGTACAAACAGGATGGTCATTAAAACATATACTGCTTCCCGACTAAGTATTTTTATCCATAAAACGTGCGGTATTCACTGTTTTTTTCAAAAAAAATCTCGTTAGTTTTAAACATGCATTAATTATATTTTATTTAGTTTTATTCATGTTTAAAAATTTAGCTGGTAGCTACATCACTAATTTTTACTGCATGTATTTTATATAAATATGTATATACAATAATACATATGTATAAATTATATTTAATAAAAACTTCAAATTGTGAATTAAAATATAGGTACTAGAAGAAGTTAACATAATAATTTAAAAGTAATATACATACATACAATCACGCAATGTACCCAAAAGGATGTCTTCTATTCCTGCCATTCGGAAACTTTCGCTCACGCAAGCCGTTCTCTCAATCATACCACTCCAATTTCTCATCAGATGGCCGCGCAAACGTATAGATACAAAATCAATCATATACATTTTTTTAACCAAACGTTCATTAGACATTCGCTCAAACTGTAATATCACCTTATTTACAGTTGTAGAATAATATATATATATATATATATATATATATATATATATATATATATATATATGTATATATTATTTATATTTGTTACGTGATTTGTGAGAATTAATATTTTTTTTTATTAAAATTTATACAGAATTAAATCTTAAAGTCAGTTTGTTTTTATATTATATCTTGTTTATATAAAGTACTGGTAAAAAATATTAAAACTTTTGCTGTTAATTGAAAAATATAATACGTAAATATTTCACAATTTTCTTAAAAATATTCAAAATTAATAATCACGGACTAAAGTAGAAGTCATAATTATTAATTTATTTTAGTAACGACAGCAAATTATAAATTAATTAACAAACTTTTTTACACTTCATCATTGATTTTTTCAAAAAAAAAAAATGAAATATAACGAGGAAAATTCTATATTAATTTTAACAATTATGTTGCTTGTATCAATTAAAACTGTTCAGTTTTATATTTTGGTTTATATTATATTAAATTTCACAGAAGACTTATAATTATACTCCATATTATTTTAGAAATTCTTCATCATTAACAATTATTTTGCTATATTTATTATTAGCAAAGTTTCGGAAAACTTTTCGTATTAAAACAAGGTATTTTCGAAACAAGTAATTTTGCTAATTTAAATTGTCACATTACTAGAAAATAACTACTATATTAAAATTTACTAGAAGTAATAAATTATTCTATATTTTTGGTAAATAAATTTATATTAATTATGTATTAGTATCAAATTTAGTGGCGTAGCCAGAAACTTGTCATGGGGGGGGGGTTTACTAAAGAAATGATATAATATTAATCAATAAAGATAATACTATAATTTGTATAATAAATAAAGAGCAATAAAAATTATTTTTATAAAAATGAAAGTAAAATAACATATTTCATATTTCACATACGTATGTTTTTGGTCGTTTAGGTTCTTGGGGGGGTTTCAATCCCACATAAAACTCCCCCTGGCTACGCCACTGATTAAATTTGTATTGTAAAATAGTTTTAGCAGCAGTATTCTGATGTATTTTTCCATAAATCAGCATCATATCGACTAATTCGATATTAGAATATCGATAGACCAGCGCGAGTTTTAAAAAACAAGGTAAAAATAAACTTTATTAGAGTTTAAAACAAATTAATCGTTTAATGTAAAAATTAAAAGTATTATTATTTCGCTTATAAGACGAATTTTATTAAGGTGTTTTAAGGTTTAACGAATCCTTTTGAGGTGTACTGTCGCCTCTAAAAAGATACACAGAAACACCCTGTATAAAATTAGGGTCTAGGAACATTGTTCGCCGCTACAACTTTTAATCTACCCTGTACCAAAGGAATAACGTAAAAGTTTATTTGATTCTATTAGGTTGTGTGTTGATAAAGTTACATTACTCTTATGTGAGCAGTACTTCCTTTTCGTATTTCTTTAAATATAACATAACCACGGTTTTATTTTCGAATACAAGCTTAATTCTATTTGAAAGATTCATCTGTTGAACTTTCTATGTGAGCGACCACAAATTACTATGTCCATCATGTTACCAACTATTTCTCAATAGTTTTTTTCTTTTCTGTATTTGTACATTTTGAAACTTTTTTTTATCTTCTGCGTCTATTCGTTTTTTGGTATCGGCAATCTATAGACATACAACGAACTCTGCAGCAGACTTGTTTCGTTACAAACTTTTCGTATTTTGTATTCGATAGTATCGTTCGACTGTTTTCTGTTTCTTCCTCTGATGTTACTTTGTTTTTGTTTAATTCTCAATAAAAAAAAACAATACATTTGCAGTATACTTTTAATTTTAAAATTATAACAAATATCTTTAAAATACATAATTTTTTTCTATTATTATGACAAATATTAATAGTTACTATTAAAAAATAAATTTTAAGCACTTTTAATATATTACTAAAAAAAAATTATTAATATAAACTGTTTACTAATAAAAGTTGATGTCATTAAAATTAGTAACCTCAATTAAACGTAAGAAGAGATATTGCTTGTACATTAATAATAGTTAAAATTATGCAAAATTTAATTGATATATCAGATATGTTATGTAAAATTAACTTTCATTATCTAATATTTTAGGACATATCATATGTGGAACTTAGATTTTAAACGTCACTTTCAAATAAACTGCTTTTTTTATCAATACAACTCACTCAGCAAAACTCAGCTCAGCTCAGCTCATTTACAAAATTTACTGATCTGAGTGGAATGTAAAAAAAAACATAGCTAGTGTATTGAAACTAACCCTGCGTTAGTTGAACAAAAAAATGAGTAAATTACGATAAATTTACCCCCGCTGCTAAGTTTAAAAGACTACATATCATGCCTTCAGTTTCGACTCGAAAGAGCCAAGCTGTAATATAAAATTTTCCTTTTGTATTTTTACATATTTTTGCCTCGTAGCGTATGTAAATCTACATATTTGAAACAAAAATAAGCTAAACTAAAAAAGAACAATATTTGCTTTTATTGCATTATATCTAAAACGTATTTTTCTATAAATAGAATACAAATTGCAAATTCGAGATAACCAAAAAAGACATTATACAAAAACAGGACGAAAAGCATTTAAAATATTAATTTGTACCAACAATATGGCAGTTGACGTAGAAAACGTTGTCAATTTAAAACCTGGCCGAAAACCTAGTAGTTTTCTATTGTTTGTCGAGAAAACAAAAGGCAAACAATCGCACGTATATTTGCAGAAAGCAGAATAAGCACGGTAGTGCGGCAATAGCCAAAGTTTTTCGTAGTTGACTATGTAGAACGGCTAGATAAAACCCAACTATTAAGCTCATTTCATTCATTGCGTTTGCCCGCGCTCTTAAAAACGCGAACATTAATTCTCGAAACATTCCAATATTACAGTAACATTATAAGTATAATATATTTCTGGATTAGATTTGTTGATAATAATAAGAGTGGAATTTTTATGGCCAGAATGTAACAACCATTAATAGAAATTCACAAACGTTATTTGAAAAATTAGATTTTTACGTGTGGTATGTGGTATAACTAGGAGGAATCGGGTACGAAATAATTATTATTTCAATTATTGATGCAAGGTTTAATACCAGAAATTATGAATTAGTATTATTCTAGAGGGATATCATTTGTACAATCTGGTGTATAAGTTAATTAGAATATTAGTGAAATTTTCTAAAATCCCGTAAAATCCTTTCAAATCATGGTAAAATTAAAATAAAACGGCTTTAGGTCTTCATCAGGAAATAAACAGAACATAGAAACAAGTTACTAGGTAAAATTAATTAACGATTTTCTTTTAAATCATTTAAAATTTCGAATAAAATACGTACAATCTTAGAAATTTCGTATAAAAATCTGTAAAAATCAACAAAAAATTACTACAATCATCAATTTGTACAATCTGGTATACAAATTTTGAGAACGTGGTTTTTCCCTCGGTAATATTATTAAATTATAAAAATAAAATATAATAAAAATTTATTTTAAAAAAATTATGTCTATTATTGTTATTATTGTTATTATATATACAGATTATTAGAACCACTACATGTATGTATTTTTTACAATAAATTATATGTATTTAGTAGCATACTTTAAAATTTGCAAAACAATAAACTTTAGGTTAAATTCTCTTAAATTCTAATTAACACACAATTTTTTTTTATGATACTAAATTTATAATTTTTTTTAGTAATTTCATAATAATTTATTATGAAAATATTAATAAAATTAAAATCTTTTAGCATTTTTTATAAAGATTAGAATGATTTTCACTTTTCTGTGATTGAAGAATGAATCTTTATTCCAGCGTATATGCATGGTGATTAGTTGTATAGTGGGTGGGCAAGAGATAACACACAATTATAAATGCTATTTCTATGGCGCGCGCGTTGTACCGGCAACCGGCAGCTTTACAGCGATGCATCGCGATATCTTTGCAACTAATAAGCGCAGCGAGTTAAGTTTATTCGCGTTCCGGATGAGAGGTAATTCGTTTAGCATTTATTCACATTCAAAAACATACTGTTTGTACTAGACTAGATATACTAGCGCGTGTGTAGATGCTGTTGTAAAATAAACTAACTAGACTGTGACTAGCTCGGCGCTGTTATCCTAAATAGATGACTAACGTAACTTGTGTCTCTTTGGCAAGTGGAATGCCTCATATTTGAGTTTAATATGAAAATATTTTATTTCGTACTACATAATTAATTGTGTTTGTATATAGTCAGCATATAATAATAATTAATTAATTTTACATCTTGTATTGTGATAGCTTCTTGCAAGAAATTAACTATATATTATTTATAGCTTATTTAAATTATTTATTAGGTTTTTACGTTTATGTAATTTCTAATAACTTAGGAGACCGGAGACTCCGGGAAAAAACCGGAGACTCCGGGTAAAAACCGGAGACTCCGGGTGAAAACCGGAGAGGTGGTAACCCTAAATAATAATCAATATTAATAATTAATATTTATTAATAATCGATGTTTCGACGAACTCAACGTCCGTTTTCATCGTGAAAAATGATACAAATGACAATTTACAGACAATAGAAACAAGTTAATAAGTAACAAAAAAGTAACTAAATCATGAATTATTTTTTGTTTGATGATCTAGTTATTTGTTACCTAGTAACTTATTTCTATGTTCCCTTTGTAACTTTGTAACTGTAAACGTGATTTGTATCATTGTTCCTAATGAAAACGTACGTTGAGTCAATTATTAATAAATATTAATACAGAATTTAAACCTAAAACCGTTTTATGTTATATAATGAGTTCTGAAAAATATTTTACAGTATATACCATTATTAAGATTATTAGTTTAATATTTGTAAAATTTGCAAATACTTTTAATGAATTGTATTAATACAAATGTTGAAATATGTTAGCAATACGAAAGATAGCACTAGCCACAGTAGTGTGAGTAAAGGAAAAAAAGAAGAAACAGGAAAAAAAAGATTTTCCAATTTCCAAAGTAGCGAGCGAACGCCGACGCTAATTTTGAACGAGAGCCCGCGTGGCAATGAGTTATGCGGCGGGCGGCTGCCTGCCATCGGGCGAAACTCGCCTCTAAACAAACGACGTCACACGTTTGTTTTACGGCTGTCATCTATTCCGAAATTGTTCGTAATAACTCATACGGCGCGCGCGAGAAAGCTTCGCCGCGAAAACTGCTCACTACTTTGCCCATACCACTTTCCTCGCTTGACTACGATACTTTCTGCTATCCGCAGATGTGCTACTGGTTGCCTGCTACCTTAACCAACGACCTAGAACGTGCCGTATTTACCTATTTAATGCAAATCAACTGTTGTACACTTCACTCACTATTCCAAATTCTGCACGTTTACTTTTAATAAATAATAAAATAAAACTGCTTTAGGTTAAAGTTCTGTATTAATATTTAATTATAATCGATGTTTCGACGAACTCAACGTTCGTCTTCATCAGAAAAAATAATACAAATGGCATTTACAGTAAATAGCAGAACATAGAAATAAGTTACTAGGTAATAAAATAAGTAACTAGATCATAAAATTTATAGATTTTTAATTAATGGAAGCCAAATTTTATATAACTCAGTGTCTTCACAGTTAATGATTTTAGCTTTTTCTTTACAAATTTCTATTGTTTCCTTTATCAAAATGCTGTTAATATTAATAGCAGATTGATAAGAGAAGCAATAGAAATTAATTAATCTACTTTTCCTAACGTAGTATTTTATATGAAAATTCAATATTTAAATTAGCAAACAAGTATTTAATTTGTTAATCTATAAATAAAATATAAGAAAATAAAAATATTTTCTTTGTTTGGTATAACACTAAATAAGTTAACTAGTTTTATGTATATTTCATATTTTTGGTAATGCATTTTTTGAATAGTAGGCGTTTCCAGCAAGGGCGCTACATTTTATTAGCCCAAGATGCCAAAATATTTTAGTAAAGTTCTGCTGATTCTCTAACAAAGTTGCTAAATTTTAGCAACGTTGCTAACAACATTAGCCAATCATATTAGCTAACACTAAATAAAAAATTAAAATGAGAACTGTTATATTTGTTTCTATTGGTTATAGTTGTTAGCAACGTTGCTAAAATTTAGCAACTTCGTTAGAGAATTTAGCCGATTATATAGTAGCTAAAAGATATATAGAATAACTTGATTAATTGCATAAAAGTAGCTTAAGATTTGACAGCTACTTTTGGAAATAGTAGCTGTAGCTGTAGCTTCATAAATTTTTAAAGAATAGCTTAGCTACATTTATTGAGTAGCTTGCTGAGCCCTGATATCAATAACATAAATATTATTAACATCTTCAGTTTAACTAATATTTGTACATCTAATTTATTAAGTACAATAAATCATTTCAAAAAATGATACAAACAAAACAAACTCCTTTATTCCGTTGAATCGCCGTCACTGCATTCGTACAAGCCCTCCTCTAACCAAACAAAACTAAAACGGCTGTTAATGACTCGGCATTTTCGTGTTTACGTGAAAACCAAACCAAGAGAGAAAGAGAGAACGAAAACAAGCAAGAAGCGAACGTTATAGGCAAACCAACACCACACAGTTTTATTCAAATTTTGACTAATGGCCTTCCTTTTCATTCCACCGTATACTGGAGTGCCCTTCACCCTTTCCTGGCAACCAACTAGGCAGCCCTGTAATGCATTTGCAGGTCTTTGATGTTGGCCGTAGCCGACGAGCTACGAAAAAGGTTTGTGAGCTCCGCTGGTTTGTTTTCTAGATGTTTTAAGAAATTTGTACACAGTTAAGGTTTTTAGAAAAGTTAATTTAGGTTAATATTGAATAATGTTTTACGTAGTTTATTTAAAAGAAATGATTTTACGCTGTAAATACAAATTATTGCAGGAATAACAATGTTAGAATAATTATTATTTAGATAAATTTAACATAGTAAACAATCTTCTAGATAAAAAATAAAATTAAAAAATAAAATAAAAATATTATAAAAAATCCCAAAATCACACTTAAATTAAAATAAAGCTAAATACGTATTTCGGAAGCTAAGCTTCCATCTTCAGTAGCAAATAAATTTACAAAAATCTTACCTGTGATCTAAAGTACATAAACACTTAAGCACTTGTCGAAAATCACTCAGATCTTCTAGAACTTATTATATTAAAATAAAACGGCTTTAGGTTGTAGTTCTGTATTAATATTTAATAATAATCGACGTTTCGATGTACAAATTATTGCAATGTTACAATAATTGTTATTTAGATAAATTTAACATAGTAAAAAAAACTTTCAGAACTCATTATATTAAAATAAAACAATTTTAAGTTTAAGTTCTGTATTAATATTTAATAATAATCGACGTTTCGATAAACTCAACGTCCGTCTTCATCAGGAAAAACTGATACAAATAACATTTACAGTAAATAAGAAAACTTTTTATTTATTATTGTAGGTTATTTATTGTAAGCAAATTAATATTTATATTTACTAATTAATACTGGATGGATGCATTACTATGAAAATTGGTTTTCAAAACATAAAAAATATTATACAACATACAAGAATAAGCATATTAATTAATGAAATATATTTTATTGAACACAAAACTACAAAAACTAAATCAAAATATATAGATTAAACAAAAATTATTACAAAATATAAATAATACTGTACTGTATTTAGCAAAAAAATAATAATAAAGAAATGAAATAATAAAGTATTACCTCATAGTTAATATAAACGAACATTTCGGTCATGAAATCAACCATCGTCAACCGTAATTAAAACATAAGTTTCGTAATATTTTTATTTTTATACAAAGTCGCAATATAAATTGAAATTATAAACTTTTGGAAAACAAAGAAATATAGATGCCCTACGAAATTTTATTTCTTTGTTTTCTAAAAATGTTATTGCAGAAACTTCGTACAAAAATAAAAATACGTAACGCGGTAATATTTATCACAAGTTATCAAATGAAGGAACCAATTACGTCATCGGTATTATATTACTAAAATAATGATGTAATTTGTTGTTAACGTTAATGTTAACGTAACAACAAATGATATTATACTAATTACGGAATTCATGACCAAAACATTCGTTTATATTAATTAAATATAAATTAAATATTAATTAAATAAGAAAATAAATTTATTTTTGGATTTACAATATTAAATTTAAAAACAAAAGTGCAAGTGCAGTGCAAGTGCAAACAATAATATTAAATTTACCGTAATTTCCAAAAATGATATTAAGAACTGCGTGATTTCGCGTTTTTGTAATGAATCCTCCGATGCGAATTCAGTTCATGTTGCTTAGTAAAGAATTTCTTACAATATTGGCAAATATAACCTTTACTATGACAGTGAATCCTTTTCATGTGAACTGTTAGAATACTTTTACTAGTAAAATACTTTTTACAAATCTCGCAATAACGATCCTCCGATTTCGTATTCAAAGTTTTCTGGTTATTCAATTCCTGTAACGGCTTAGCCGCGTGAATTTTAGCGTGACTCTTCAAGCTTGATAAATAACTAAATGATTTATTGCAAACCGAACACGGATACATGGTTTTCTTCCAAGTATGCGCCCTAGCTGTTTTCTTACTCGGTTCGGAAACATTCGGATTCGTTTTATCAATATTATCAATCATGGAATTATTTTCTTTATCATCGGAATAAGTTGACTCATTTGTGGCATTGGCAGTATTTTGATGTCCTTCTGCCCAAATGTGTTTCTGTAAACTTTCATTACAAGCATATACCTTGCTACACACCGAACATTTAATATTTCCACTGAAATGGCTCATTAAATGCTGGATCAGAAGTGATTCTTGTGTAAATACTTCTGTACACATTCCACAACCAAGTTTATTTTCACTCGTACCTTGGGATGGAATTGAGTCAAATCTTTCCAAATCTGAATTCGATTCTGTATCGATATTATTTTTATTTGTATTTTGGGATGAAATTGGGTCAAATCCTTCGAAATCTGAATCCGATTCTGTATCGATATTATTTTTATTTGTATTTTGGGATGAAATTGGGTCAAATCCTTCGAAATCTGAATCCGATTCTTCATCGATATTATTTTTATCAAATACCTGCTTTTGTGATGTGTCTTTTATCGGAATTTTTGGACTTTTCTTTGCCGGAAATAAAAGCAATGCCTTCTCAATTTTAACAGGCATCGTTTTGGCTGGTTTATTTTCGTATTTGTTGTGTAGAATTTTTAAATGATTATTTAAATCTTCTTGTCGGACGTATTTATTGGCGCAAATTTGACAGCGCAAAAATTTCGCTTTGGGATGAGATGCAAAATGCATTTTCAAACTATGTTGTTTCGCGAACGCCTTTTTGCATACCGGACAAATGTATCGTTTACTATCAATTGTCAAAATTTCAGCCTGTTCTTTTGTTGAATTCACACGTGTTTTAGACAATATGATGTTGTTGCAATCAAATCCTTTTTCATCATTCTTCGCCATCATTTCACTAGTGTTTATACGTTGCATTTGTATAATTAAATCGGATGTCTCACCGTCAAATTGTGATAATTTTTCAAAGTAGCTTTTCAGTGTTTTATTATTTTCAATGAATGTTTTTTTGAACTTACAAAATTGTTCCAAATCCTTGTAGCAATTTCCACATATAGTTTCTGGTAAACCAGTATGATCGGAACCCTGGAGATTGAAACAAAAAATTGAATTAACATGAAAAGTAGTTCTAAATTAATAACTCATAACCTCATTTTTTTTTATCAAATCATACTTACAATTTCGGGGATGCAGTATGTTATTTTATCGATAATATTAATGCCATCTGAATCAGCTGTGCTTATTTTTATGAAATGTTTATGTATTTTACGTAAACAAATACGACAAATTTTAGCAAAAGTATTCATGGTTTATGACAATTAACCAACTGGAAAATGGACGATGTTTCTCAATGGTGGTTTGGTTATAAACAATTTAGTTCGAGTTTACATCGCTTAACGCGGCGCTGTTGTTCATTTAAGGGATTTAAGGGTAGAGACACTATAGGTAGAGTTCGGCCGATGCGCCGCATTAATATGTGGCGCCAAATTTAAATTAAAATTTGTTCCATCAAATGAACACAAAATATTTGTTCTTGTTTTCTGCATACAAAAAAACATATAAAACATAAAAATGCAATGTATAATATTGTAATGACGTTTATTATGATAATAAATATACTCTTTTTTAAAAAATGTTAAATATTTTTTTTGTTGAAATATTGAAAACTGTCAAATAAAATAAGAAAATGATAAAAATACCTCTCGTACAGCAATCCCGCAGTAAAATATATTTATTTAGCAGTTAGAGTGTACGTTTAGCTACAGTTTAATATGCGATAATATAATATTTCCAAAAAAAAAAAATGTAAATGTAATTAGTCGAACTAGCGCGCGAATTCAAAATTATTTGTTTTATAAATAAAAATAGCGGCACCAATCAGAAGCTGAACACTATTTCAGGCTATCGGCCGAACTCTAGTATAGTATCTCTATTTAAGGGCGATTGTACACAAAATGAAATTTTTCTAATAAATTTATCAAAAACTAATTGTATGTTGTATGACATAACTAATTTGAAAAATATAATAAAAATTACACATCAACTAGCGGCTACGACTTAATCTGTTTTGGTATTAAATCACCTTGTATGTGAAAGCATAATATTACAGGGTTGTATTTAAAATAAAAGCGCATCCACCCTTTTGTGTTATTTGTTTGTTTTATTTATTGAAATATATGTTTCAAATGATACTTCTTTGCTAATTTAATCAAGTTTGTAACTTTTATAGTGCCGAATAGAATCATAACTTAATTCGTAATCAAAATTAAAACAAAATGTATCGAAACTTTACAAAATATGTAATGTATAAAGTAGTGCTGTCAATATTTGAAAAAATTGGATCTTGATATCCGATTCTCCGATAATTTGAGATCCGAATCTAAGATCCGGATTGGAGATTCGAGATACATTTGAAATGCGTAATCAATTACACAAAAACAGATATGAAAAGTATTTTATTATATATACACTAGATAAAAAAAAACGCGCCACTTGAAATATCAGAAAAATTACCGATTTTCAAATAGGTGTAACTCGGCCAATTTTGAACAAAATTGAATGAAATTTCGCGTCCGAAAAAATTTGAAGTCTCATCTTTAAGGTGATGTAAGATATTTACCATTTCAACCATTTCGCTTTCCACCACATCCCGCAGAAAAAAACATGTTTTGCCTTTAAAAATTGTTAAACTTTGACAACATGTATAGTATACAAAAAAACTTTCCGATTCAATTTACCAAGTGGGCGTAAAAATTCAAACAATTCTACGTAAATTCCGCTTAATTTTAAGGACTTGCAATGCTTTGACGCAGAGTTATGATTTTTTGAAATTTAGCCTGCATTTTGCGAGTTCAAAGTTCTAACAAATTTTAAACATTTGGCCATTTTAACGACCAAATAAATGTGTTCAATAGTAAAACATTCTTCGGTTAAGAGAAAAGTTCGAAATTGTAAAGCATTTATCAGAATCAACCGGTAAAAAAAATTCGCAAAATACAAATTAAATTTCAAAAAAAATTACAACTTGCATCAACGCATCGTAAGTCCTTGAAATTAAGCGAAATTTACGTAGAAATGTGTGAATTTTTACGCCCTTTTTTGTGTACTATTTACTTCTCGTATATGTACATTTTTTGAAAGTTTGAAAATTTTTAAAGTAATGTATATATTAGGGTGGTCCTAAAAACAATTTTTTCGAATTTTTTCCCTCCCAACCCATGAATCGACAGTTTATTAAGAAAATTTTCGGCCAAGTTTCATCGAAAAATATTAATATTAACCCGTGCCCCAAGACGGTTGAAGTTTAAATGGAATTTAACATGGATTTTAGACACTTGTGGATAATTTATTTC
Source organism: Clivina fossor (assembly GCA_963966155.1). Taxonomy (NCBI): domain Eukaryota; kingdom Metazoa; phylum Arthropoda; class Insecta; order Coleoptera; family Carabidae; genus Clivina; species Clivina fossor. The sequence goes on from CAWYQG010000483.1 coordinate 274,201, forward strand.
TGTGTTTTGTTTTTATTATAAATGTCATTTGTATTAGTTTGGGAACGTTGAGTTTCCTCGAAAATATTAATACAGAACTTAAACCTAAAGCAATTTTATTTTCATAGAAAAAAAAAGTTAATATTGTTCAAATTAATCTAATTAGTTCTAACTTTTATGCATATTAAATTTGCATATGCAATAATCTCAAGAAGTTATAAGCAATGCAGCAACAGCAAAATATCTTGCAAGTATCTGTAAGTGAGTAACTTAACCTAAAACAACTAAACCGCTACGTGTGTCATTTCTTATTACACGGTTGATTTTGTTAGAAGGTGCGCGACGTCGTAAACCCTCTTCTAACTTCACTACTACCCCCCCCCCTCTAGTAGATATATTAAGACGGTTTTCGTTTAGTTTCGAGACTCAAAAGACACACACACACACACGCGCTATATAACTTCTGTTTATAGTTGGAGCGTCGTCACGCCAAACGTTTGATAGACGCATTCAAACTTATAGACACGGTATAACTATAGACTCTGTTTACGTAATGAGACACACGACAAAATTTAATGATAATTAAGCTTTTTCGTTCTGGTACAATAAAAAATAATTAATTTTTAGGAAAGTAGTCAAAAAAACGGGTAGGTGTAAAACAAAAACTCATTAATCATTAATTGTCTAGCTTTCGATGACAGTATTCCATCTTCTTCAGGACATTATCAAATAAAGTTTTGTGAAAACGCACGTATGAAGTTATAGTTAGCAAAAAATATATTTTAACCTCCGTAGTTCGGATAGTTGGCAACAACAATTATTCTACCACTATTTTAGTTTAAAACTTAATATTAAATGCACAAAATTCTTATTATATATGTTACCATAGCATTTTATTATTTCTATGTACTTGTCATATATTTATGTCATGTATATAGGAGTATTTATTTTTATAATTTCAACTCTGCCATTGGCCTGATGAAAGAAATAAATTTTTTTCCGAAAGCTTGCATTTTGAATTGAGTTGTTTTTATTTTTGACTGAAAATCCCACGAAACTAATAATATAAATAGTTCCAGTCACTAAAACAAATATATATATATATATATATAGGTATATTGTATATATATATATATATATATATATATATATATATATATATTTGAATTTTATGTAATTCTTCATAACTATTAGCAGTAAACTAGCAGCTTTTTGTAATTTTTACTGCGATAATTAACGTAATATTACATTTTTTTCTATAAAAATACATTTATAGAATATGTAAATTTACATCAATTTTTTACAGTATACGTACAGTTCTTCACTTTAATGTTATTAATAAAACTTTAACCTGATGAAGACGAGCCTTCAATTACGTTAAAACGTCGTTTTTATAAAATAATTAAACAGAATCTAATCCTAGAACAGTTTTTATTATTTTATCTTAAAGATTTATAAATTTTATGATCTAGTTACTTGTATTTTGTTACCTGGTAACTATGTTCTATGTTCTATGTGACTTGTGATAAAGATGTACGTTGAGTATGTAGAGTATTAGTAAATATTAATACAGAACGACAATCTAAAGTTGTTTTATTTTAAAAGAAAAAGATCCTTTATTATTGATGTCATTATAACTTTTAAGATGATTCTATACTTAATTCTTGTCTATGAATATATCGTCGTAAAGTTTGTACGCGTTCTTCGTAACGCTGCTACCACAAACTAACGTCATAACGGCTTTATTACTCCAAGTTGTGGATCTACAATAAACGAGTCCATATTCCAGTCATATCGAGCAGGGATCTTTTACACATATCGCATATTTGGTTTCTGAATATAAAATACCGAGAGGTACAGAGAGGTCGGGTAGATATTTTATAATATAATAACAGACTTCTGTGGGCAAGAAACACCATTTTTCATATTTAATAACTTATGCCCGTATTCTCACCCGCTTTTGTTTATGAAAAAGAGCTTTTATTTTTCACTTTTACTTCTATCTCTTATTAAATATGAATAATATTTCTATTTTTGATATGTTTTATTATATCTAATATTGTAAAATTCAAATAAACTAATTAAAATTGCTTTAAAAGTAATTTTAAGTAAACACCAAAAGTAATTTTGACAAAAATCACTTTTAAATTTAAGGTGAGAATACGGACCTTATAGTTTTCAAATTTAATGATGGTAACTTTAAGATATTTGAATAAAATTTGGTTTTTAAAATTATTTTATTGTTCTTTATAAATAAATACGTGGTGCTAACTATTTTTTTACAATGTTTGATTAATGTTAATTTATATTAGTTGTTAACGCAATTATGTAAATTTATATATGGTAAAATAATCTTTCGTAACTCATTATATTAAAATAAAACGGTTTTAGGTTGTAGTTCTGTATCAGGAAAAATGACATATATAATAAATAAACAGAACGTAGAAACAAGATACTAGGTAACAAAATAAATAACTAAATCATAAAATTTTATAAAATTTTAATTAAAGGAAGGCACTGATTTAAATAAAATTTAACTTCTTTTAATTAAAAATTTATACAATTGTATAATCTAGTTACTTATTTTGTTACCTAGTAAATGGTAGATTAAAGAAAGGCACTGATTTAAATAAAATATGACTTCCTTTAATTAAAAAATCTATAAATTTGATAATCTAGTTATTTATTTTGTTACCTATAGTAGGTAACTTGTTTCTATGTTCTGTTTATTTACTGTAAATGTCATTTGTATCAATTTTTACAAAACTAAAACCTAAAGCTGTTTTATTTTAAAATATAGTTGAATTTAGAAAAAATCAATTATTTACACTATAATTTTTATTAACTTATATACCTAGATTCTTGAAATAATAAAAAGTAAAAATATTATATGTTTATTAATATTATTCCGAAAGTAAAATTTTTCAACTTTAATTTTTCAATTTTTCAATAAAAAGTAGTTTTAAATTACTATTTATATTGATTTTTATGTCAAGTTATAAATTTTATGTTGTTTAGTTTCATAAATTTTTTTTCAGGAACAATTTTATGATCAGATCTTTTTTTTCGTAGAACGATTTCACGAAATAGTATCGTTAACGAAATTACTGAATTATTACAGATGATTTCGTTTGATCTGCTTTTTTTCCCTAAAAGTTACGACCGAAACGGATGCTTCAAAAATGATAAATTTTTCCTTACACTATAAAAAAGCATCTTAAAACATTTTAAACACGGTATTAAAACTGCTCGTAAAATTGATTGTAAATAAAAAAAAATCATCGAACTCAACGTTGATTTTGTTTCTTTTAACAGAAAATGTAAGATTCAAATTAATTAACTGTTAATCTGTGTTTATCTTTATATAATAATAATAATGATTTTATTGCCTAACAGTTATACAACCAAGTACAAGACAAGATATATATATATATATATATATATATATAATAAAAATGACAAATCAGTTATATATTAATACAAACACAAATATATTATTATGATTAACTTAATTATTCAAGCTATTAATTAGTGAATGTAAATTTTCATAAAAAATATCAAAATCAAATAAACAATTGTTAAAATAAAATAAAACGGCTTTTGGTTTAAGTTAAGTTTAAGTTTAAAATAAAATTTTGCTGTAAAATTTTGTTATATTTCAAAATGGCTTTCCAATTACCAACTTTTTTGTCAACATAAATTTTTAGAAAATATATAAGTATATTATTTATTTATGGACTAGAATAAATAAAGTTTTAAAATTAAAATTTAAAAAATTAAAATAATTTGGTAATACAATATAATATTAGTATCTCAAAATATTAAAAAATAAAAATTTCATTTTAAATTTTCATTTAAATAAAATTTAGCTTCTTTTAATTATAATTTTATAAATTTTATAATCTAGTTACTTATTTTGTTACCTAGTAACTTATTTCTATGTTCTGTTTATTTACTATAAATGTCATTTGTATCATTTTTCCTGATAAAGACGTCGATTATTAATAAATATTAATACGAAACTATAACCTAAAACCGTTTTATTTTTTTACTAAATGGCATTTATTTTTAAATTAAAAAGAATTAGTGACCAAATTGTATTTAATTCGTAAAAGTATTTGTAGCATTAGACATAAACAATTTGGATTTTGCTGTAAGATTTTTTATATAATTAAATATTTAACTTTTAAAAATTAAAGTAAATTATAATTTAGCACTTTATATAAGTTTCTAATAAATTAATTATTGTGTTTTCCATTTACTTTTTATGTTAGTTCATAATAAACGAATTTATTAAACCAAGAATAATAGAGACTTATGAAATATTAATAAAATAAAAAAATAATGCACATATCCAAGCAACAAACAAGCGAATAACGCAATTCTTTCTTTTTCAAAAAATCATGCCCACTTTGCGCTGCAAAAAAGAAAAACGAAGAAAAAAGAAAAACTTACACTATCTTCCGGACGGGAATCAAATGGGGATCAAGGGACAAAGTCCGTGAGTATTTCCGGTAGCCATTATGTTCTTGCGCGTACTGGAAGCTATCATGATTATGTAAAATTTCATCAAGTAGAGCGCGCCCCAGTACAATCACTACCCCACAGTGCAAGCATTTCGCATAAAAATTCTAGCAGATCATTCATTTGGCGGGAAAGGAACCTCTAGTATGGCCCCACACAGACACTAGTCCGAATAGAGCCGAAAGCTTGGCCGAAGTTAGCTTTCAAGTGTGATTGGCGTGCGAGATAGGCGAGCTTTTGAGGTTAAATATTCAAGGTTATTGTCGGATGAAATTAGTGTTTATATTTGTGTTAGATTATTGTGTAATTTTATTAAATTGATGAATATTTAATGTTTTGTGTTAAGGTTATTATATATTCGTGATTGATGCTTGATTTATGTACATAACTAACTTAACTAAAATTCACTTAACGTAGTCGTACGTTTAATTAATTACATCTATAGTTAATATTGTTATATAAATGTAGTCATAATAAATTTTGAAATATTTATATATACCGTGTGTTAACTTGGACCGTTGTACATAGGGATTTAGTATGTAAAATCAGACATGTGCGATTTCCTGCTTCCCAAATTATTTTACAAAAAAAACTTTGGGATAAATGTTTTAGGAAACATTTTTTTACATGTAAATCAATCAACAAAATTTTTTTTGGAACCATCCCAACGTCAGAAATTAGCTCTAAAGTTGTCAAGAAATTGACTGAAAATGGCATTAGTCAGCTGTGTATTAGCATTTGTTTGATTTTTTGTTTCAATTTCACGGCTACTGCCATTTTCCAGTCAATTTTTTAACAACTTTAGACCTAATTCTTGTCGTTAGGAAGGTTCCAAAAAAAATTTTAGTAATTGATTTACATGCAGAAAAGTATGCCCTAAAACATTTATCATAAGGTTTTTTTTTGTAAAATAATTTGAGAAGCAGGAAATCGCACATGTCTGATTTTACATGCTAAATCCCTATGTACGACGGTCCAAGTCAACACACGGTGTATATATATATATATATACTTACCCCCCCCCACCCCATACTCAATAATTATAATAATAAAAAACAAAAATTTAACATAGTACAAAATCTTTAGGTTTAATTTCTGTAAAAATATTTAGTAATAATTGATGTTATGATGAACTGAACGTATGTCTTTATCAGAAAAACTAATACAAATCACATTTAGAGTAAATAAACATGGAAACAAGTTACTAAGTAATAAAATAAGTAACATAGATCATAAAAATGTTATGAACATAAAAGATCAATACGTCTAAACCATCCAGATAAATCTGCTATTGCTCAACATTCGTTACAGTATCTTCATGATGTAAAATTCGAAGATACTGTAATAATTGCAAAACCCATCAATATTAACAGTAGATTGATAAGAGAATCAATAGAAATTTATAAAGATAACATCAATCACTGTGACTAGTAATTGATTTAATTAAAAATTTATAAAATTTTTATGATCTAGTTACTTATTTTGTTACGTCTAGTAACTCGTTTCTATATTCTGTTTATTTACTGTACTAATAAATGTCATTTGTATCAGTTTTTCTGATAAAGACGGACGGTGTATACGTTGATTATTAATAAATATTAATAGAGAATTTAAACACAAGTTTACTCTTACTGGTTAAAGTTAGAATATTAGCGATAGTTTGAATTAAATTATTGAGTTGCACCGGCACTCCTCAATATTTTATTCGTCGCTAAAAGATCGCCACGACCGATTCGATATTTCTCTACCGAGACCAATAAAATCGAATTGGATTCTAGTTGTGGATGTAATGGTTTCGGCTAGGTTAGAAGTTGGCAAATATGGTTGCATAATTTTATTTTTAGTTGCTGGATTAGTAGGGCGTGTGCAGCAATTGTTGTTTATTTGACGTTTGACAGTGGTATTAGTCCGACAAACCTGTCATGATTGCATGCCGAGAATTTAAATACGTAGTTTGTTTGGAATAAATTTACTTCCTGATTTATTGCAATTGATTGGTTTGCAGTTTCGTTAAATTAGCTTTTATCAAAAATTATTAATATTTTCAAATTTTATACATATATTTCGTGTTACTTGATAAATTGTTTCTATGTTCTTGTTTATTTACGTTGAATACGTCCATTATTAATGAGTATTAATACAGAACTACAATCTAAAGCAGTTGTATTTTAATATAATGAGTTCTAAAAGATTTTGTACCACTATAAAAAAAAAACTTTATAATTTTACATAAAAACTCGGGAAAACTGATTTACATCACAGGAAAATTTTTACATTATATAAATATAAAATACGTAGTATATTTTATGTAAATTTAATTAATTTTTCGGTGAAAAACAAATATAATATGGTAAATTAATTATTTTACTTAAAATTATACAGGGTGTAACAGAATAACTATTCCTAATTTTCAGAAATGATAGAGTGCACTTAGAGAAACATTTTTTATTAATAAACTAGTGTCCGGAAATTTCTCGGTGCCAAGATACACTAGATATCGTTAAAAACAATCTTAATCAAAACATCAAAGAGTAGTTAAGTTAAGGAACATTTTATTAGAAATAATAGCGCATTAAACATTATAAAAATTGTTCGAAGTTACGACCACCATTTTCGATACACAAGTTGTAACGATGAACAATCGACTGCCGAAAAAAAAAAAAAGAAAAAAAAATTTCCGGACACTAATTTATTAATAAAAAATGTTTCTTTATGTGCCCTCTATCATTTCCGAAAATTAGGAATAGTTATACACCCTGTATAATTATATTATTTTTACAAAAAATTTATGTTTTGCTGAAACAATATGTAATTTTTTTTATGTAAAATGGCAACTTCTTTTGAAGTGTACGTTAGGTGTAATATACTATTTAAATTGATTTAATATTAGAAACTAAACAACGTGTAAGTAAACAAATAATTTAAAAACCAAATGACCCAATTTTTTTATGTGCCCGGAAGAATACTGTAGCGCGCCATCCTTAAGAAATGATCAACATTATAATAAGATTATTAAGATGGCAAGTGGAGCATAAAAAGAATATAAGAACTGACATCAGAAAAAAAAAAGAAAAGACAAATGTCACACATCATTCTGACGATACTTCTTTGCGCCTTCACGTTTCGTTGGTGGGTGGGTAGTATTGTCCTTCTTCAAGTTCCATAGTTATCAAGCCGCCGTTGTCTTCAACAAAAGACGGTAATTTGGACTTTCAAATGTTTAGACAGTCATCTGTTACGTACACTACATAAATTTTAGTTTTGCACATGACATGTGCAATAAGGCAGTTTAGTTCGGAAATTCTTCCGGAGCCATCCGCTGAAAATGTCTTCTTTAGTATTTTGTTTTTCTTATTTTGTTTTTTTTTTGTTGCATTGACTGAATGGAGTTAAGAATGATAAACTTATATAGCTGTTTGAGATATTTTACTCTTCATTTAAAAACGAAAAAAATATATTCTTATGTTTGATGAGAAATATAGTTTGCATGTTTGAAATTATAATATTTGAATTTGTATTTATACAGGATATTTTAGGTTATTACCGAAATGGAAAAGTACATATGTATGAAATATTATAGCTAAAACTAGCTAAAATTTGTTTAATTCTGTAATATTATTGTTGATATAATTACATATATTTCTAAATTTACATAAAGAATATATTTTGAAATGAATAAGTTTTACAAAATTTGAGAAGTTACACTAAAAATACGTGATTTTACATTAAGTATGTGATGCAATTTGCAAAAAGTAAGCAATTTTACATACTTATTAGGTCATTTTTACTTATTTATGTGATTATTATAAATTATGTAAAAATTACAGAATTTTGAGTTATAAATAGTAAAATAAAATTACAGATTTTTATAGTAAAATTTTACTACTATTTTCCTATTTGTATGCTGAACTCCCACGAGTACTCTAACTTTAATAATTTTCAAAAACTCGTATCAAATAAAGAAAATCACAAAATTACTGTCTTAACCTAAAAAAAAGACCATTTCTAAATATTTGTCATCACCTATATATTTACATTATCAACACATCTACATAGTTACATGTAACACCCTAACAGTGACCGTTGCCCGTTTAGCCGAAGTAACAAATCGTTTTCAACGCTGTCACCGGATCCATTTTGTGCACACGTGCCCCCGGAACGCTCCGGGGCTAAGCAAAGTGTCACCGGACTAGCACAGCGCGCACTTGCATTACGTGTAAACTGTTTCCGGGCGGATGATAGGACTTGGGTGTGTGTGTGTGTGTATGTTTGTATGTACGAACAGGTTGCATAGAAATGTACGTAAGTTTGAATAATGTACATGACGACGAAGTACTTCGTTGCAGGTTGATGACAAAGATGAAAGTAGTGAAATTTTAAACAGGATCGTATTTAAGAAGTTTTCGATAATCTAGTTTTAACTGTTGGAAAAAGTTAATGAAAACGAAAAAAATTACATATTATTTCAGCAAAAATCAATGGTTCATATAAATTTTCTGTAAAAATAATAGGAGTATAATTTTAAGTAAAAGAATTAATTTACCATATTATATATGTTTTTTTTTTTTTACCGAAAAAGTAATTAAATTTACATAAAATATACGTATTTTATATTTATAAAATGTAAAGTTTTTATGTAAAATTAGCGAATTTTGTTTTTACAATGTGGTAAAAAATCTTTTAGAACTCATTATATTAAAATACAACGGCTTTAGATTGTAGTTCTGTATTTATTTATTAATAATAGACGTACTCAACGTCAGTGGCGTAGCCAGAAACTTGTCATGGAAGGAGAGGGTTACTAAAAAAATGATATAATATTAATCAATAAAGATAATACTATAATTTGTATAAAATATAAAGAGCAATAAAAATTATTTTTATAAAAATGAAAGTAAAATAACATATTTCATATTTCACATACGTATGTTTTTGGTAGTTCAGGTTCTTTCCCAACACCCCCCCCCCCTGGCTACGCCTCTGCTCAACAGAACATAGAAACAAGTTACTAAGTAGCTAAATATATAACTAGTTCATATAGAAGAAAATTATTTTTTGATTAGTATTAGAACGGATTTATTCCGTAGTGTAGTGGCTTCAATTTTCTTATTTGGTCAGCGCGGTAGGCGAGCGTGTTTAAGCGATAGATATTACTAATATAATGCTGGGACCAAAGGTATAAAAATTAAAAAAAAAAAAATGCTACAAAGTCAAGCATTAATTAAATCAGAAGAATCATCATAGTAAAATATCTTTCAAAACTCATTATATTAAAATAAAACAGCTTTAAGATAAAGTTCTGTATATTTTTTAATTAAAACTGGTTTCAATATAAACCACGTATATCATCATCATGAAAAATATGTATTTTTTTCTTGATGATGATAAACGTACGCGGAGTATAACGAAACGTTGTATTTTATTAAAAAAATGTACAGAACTTAATCCCAAAGCTTTTTTATTTTAATATAATGAGTTTTGAAAGATTTTTTGCTACGTTATTGTCATATGAGTAAATTGTATTATGTTAAAAGTTATATTTTACATTTTGATAAAAAATCATAAATGTAATTTTCATCGATTTTTATGTAAATATTAAAAATTTAATCATTCAAAAATGTCATATTGCTTTTTAAGAAGTTCAGAGGTCACACAATTAGGATTACGTTCAATACTATGACATAAGATTAAATTTAATCTGTAACTTTCTGACATTAAAAATTTAGAAACGAAATGAAAAAGTATAACTTTATAATCTTTTTTGATGTTTTTATAAATTTCTTAGTTTTTTATTCCCACTGTAATATAAGGTTTTTAAATATATAAATATACTTTTTATAGGTTACATTTTCTTTTTATATATTCTCGTGTTTTGAATAATTTATTTAATAAAAAAATCTACTGTGGCCCCTACAAAACCGACTGTCCTCGTATTAAATAAAATTACACATACTTATACAATCATGCCATATATCCAAAAGGGTATGATTTAAACTATTTCCGCTATCCCGAAATCAGTTTCCTCCAAATATCCCTATCCAAACAAGCAACTTTAGCTTCATCCACATTCATACTGACACTCTCTTATTTCTACTACTTGGAAACTTTTGCTCACGCAAGCCACTCTCTCAATCATACACCACTCCAGTTATTTATCTAACTAAAAACTGATTTGCACCAGTTTAATATGTAAATTTACAGACGTCGGTCGCAGGATAATTTTATGTAAGTGTACTTACTTTTTCAGTAAAAAAAAACATAGGAGTATATAATGTAGCAAATTAATTATTTTACTTAAAATTACAAAATTAAATTATTTTTACAAAAAATTTATATAAACTATCGGTTTTGCTGGTATAATATGTAATTTTTTACTATGTCAATTTTTTTACAGTGCACTTATACAGAATATAAGTAAAACATTATATTGAAACACAACTTGAAAATACTAGTTGTAAAAATAGGCGAAAAAATAGTTTTTTTTGAACATAAAGCATATACATATACAATCACGCCATATATCCAAAAAGGGTGTGGCACAAACTCTTTCCACTATCCCGAAATCAGTTTCCTCCAAACATCCCTATTCAGAAAAGCAACTTTAGTTTTATCTACATTCATAATTTCTCTCATACATGCTCTTCTATTTCTATTACTTGGAAACTTTTGCTCACACAAGCCAATCTCTCAATCATACTACTCAAAATACTCATCGGATATCTACGCAAACGTATAGCTTTAAAATCATTCATATATAGATTCTTTTAACCAAACGTTTAGTAGACATTCGCTGAAGATGTCTGAACCATCTCAACTGACTAATACGGCAATTTTTGCTACATGTTTTTTCAATTTCACACTCATCATACACTAATCTATTTCGTACCCGATTCTTCTTAGTTCCACATTATCGTATAAATTCTATTTGGTTTTTAGTTCAATTTTACACGTTAGCAATTGTACAGCACATTTTGCTAAATAAATTAGAAACAATTTACCGAATACCAACCTCGAAAAAACAAATTTACGAAAAAATAAAAAGGTCAACAAATCACTTACCGATTGGGTGTTGTTCCCCGAGCTATGTTCTCACTTTGGCATTTTACTGCGCTCTGGAAAAAAACAGAGAAAACAAGAAATACAGAAAACAAAAATAAAAAAAAACTAAATTAAAACGGATAAAAAAAAAACAAAACAAAAACAAAATAGAAACTGTAACAAAACAAAACTGTGCGGGGGTTGGTTTTGCGTTATCCCGCCACTCCGCGAGCGAGAGTGTTTTGTTTTTGGGGTTAGGTTAGGTGTGCTTGTGATGCGCCAGTGACGGCGCAATTGGGGCAGCCGGAAAACGAGTTTAAGGGGGAGGGCTGCGTTATATAGGGTAAGGGTATGAAAACAAAACACAATGTAGAACAAATTAAATTACGGCATTGCAGGAAATTAACGCGGTGAAAATAGCAATCATTGGACGATTGGTTCAACTGAATCTCACTCGCGTTTATAGATAATGAATTAGCATTATTAATCAGTGACAAACAAACTTTTCATTTAAATAAACGTATATATATATATATATATATATATATATATATACAGAGCGAGTGTAAAGTTTGGAACTATCGCAAAAAATCTTTTATTAAACGTTTTTGAAAAAAATCCTCGAACACGTCAATTTTTATCTTAAATGAGACATATTTTACTGTAATCGTCACTTAAAAATTGTCTTTTGTTTTTGAGTTATGAAGTAAGCGATAATTTTTTTAAATGGAAACCTATATTTTTTATTATTGATTTTGGTAGTACTTTTTATTCCGTTTCCAACCATATAAAATTTTAAATATGTTACATTTGAAAAAAATTGAGAAAAATAATCTTAAATTTAAAAACTAATTAAATTGGCAAAATGAATCTAGTTATTAGTGTATAAAACAAAAAACATTAGCTACAACTGTCAGAATTATGCAATTTTTTTCAAAAACGTTTAATAAAAGATTTATTGCGATAGTTCCAAACTTTACACTCGCTCTGTATATATATATATATATATATATATATATATATATATATATATATATATACAAACTGTTTCAATAACAAAATATACATAGTGTTTAAAATCTTCTCTGTATCCTTTTAGTGGACGATAGTACACCTCAAAAAGACTTGATAAACCTTAAAACGTCTTAGTAAAAGTCGTCTTACTAGCGAGATAATAATTCTTTTAGTGTGTACTAGAAATGATTAATTTGTTTCATACTAGTAAGAAATATAGACAATCTATGCGTTTCTTTTATATAACATTGCCAAATAAAAACGTAAAAACTGAAAAGTGCACAACTAAAAAGAAATAACGAGAACAAACAAATCCATTTATAAAACGTATAATTAAATTTATTACATTATTATTAACAACAGTCCAATACGTAAGGTACTAAACATGTTTAAAATATTTATTTTTAAATCACCTACATACACAGAATTTTTCATTTTTTTTTTATCTTTGTTATTGTATACACATTTCGATGTGGGCCAATACAGTCACACTTGGAGATTTTTTTTGTTGTTGTTCCGGGGAAAACAGGGGAATATACCGGGATTTAACAGAATGCTGGATAAAGTCGGGTATTTGGTCAGTACCTGAACCAGTATATCATATATAGGTCACATATTTATTTACAGTTTCAGAATCAATGAATTGGCTTTTATATGATTACGAATTCGAAAAAGTTGATTGTCAGATATGCGTCAAAATATATTTGGATATTTTATTTATCATGAGAACACAACGAGCTATCATAGTAAAAAATCTTTCAAAACTCATTATATTAAAATAAAACAACTTTACGTCTACATCAGAAAAAAATGATACAAATGACATTGTAAATAAACAGAACATAGAAACAAGTTACTAGACGTAACAAAATAAGTAACTAGATCATAAAATTTATAAATAAATTAGTTTTAATATTTCAAATGCTGAAATCGCCATTTAAATATTAAATTAACAAAAAATAGATTCAAATTTTATAAATTATCTAGTAATTTTATTACTCCTAATTAATTAAAATAATTAAGAAACGTCAACTATCTCTTGAAGTACATATGTATATAAATTTCTAATTCTGAATCAATAATATAATTGAATTGATTTTTATCTAAAATAAAATTGCTTTAGATTAAAGTTCTGTATTAATATTTATTTATAATCGACGTTTCAACAAACTCAACGTCCGTCTACATTAGAAAAAACGATACAAATAACATTTACAGTAAATAACAGAATATAAAAACAAGTTACTAGGTAGCAAATAAGTAACCATATGCCATAAAAAAATTTAATTAATCGAAGCTAAATTTTATTTAACTTGCAGTGATTAATGATTATAAATTTTTATTGCTTCTCTTATCAATTTATCTATTTTGCGCCTGCAATAAAGCTGAAACTAACACGGGGTAGATATTATATTCTATATGGCATAAGGGTTATTTGGTGGCGGTGGTATAAGATAACAAATTGACCAATGTTTAAAGAAAATTGAGCGCGAATGTCAAAAGTTAACCAAGTGGGAAATTAGGAAATGTATGTTCAATTTTGCTGCGCGTAACTTGCTTGCCCTATCTCTTTTCCTCCCTTTCCCCCCCGCCACCATCTTCCTTAACTTCCGTTGGCAACTAGTCATTTGTTTCAGCGCACCGGTTTCCGCTACGGCGGGGCGATAATTTCTTTCGGAAATTATAGATAATTTATTACGTAAATTATTCGCAATGTTTCAATATTTTTCACTTGTTTAATATCCTATCTATCATCCGCTAACCAACATTTGTTATTAAATTTACGGAGATTAATTTCCAAATTGATAAAGTAAATTTTTGTAATTAATTTCTTCATTATCTGGCAATATTCAACTGGAAATATTATTTAAGAATTTTTGAAAGTTTTTGGCAACTATTTTGCTGTTACACTGTATTTTTTTTTATAAATTTACATAAATTTTTATACTAAGAACTACTATAAAATTATATACCATAAAAAAATACTTTTTTATACGTAAATACCAATTCTTGTATATATGTAATTATAAAGAACATAAGAAGAACATAATTTTTCATAAAATTAAAAATGTAATACCAATTTCAAAATATTATAATAAATATGTTTCTATTTTGTTAAGTTTCCTTGCAAAACAAATAAATATGAACAATAATAAAATATGTTTAAAATATGCAAATTAATGTACGCAATAAAAGCTCTATTATTTGAAACAATTACATTTAATACTCTCAAAAGTAAAGGAAAGTTTCAAACAGCTTCTATTGTTTCGTTTCAGTCAAATCTTTATTATATTAATGTATTGTTTTGTTTAAATATTACAATACTAATACACAGAAACAATATTTTATTTCCTTCATAAAAGACACTCACACTAACAAATATTAATTTGTAAATGTTAGATGTGGGGGCACCACTGGGCTGGATGTATACATGGTGTTTATGGTCTTTTCAGTATCCTTTTTAGTGGACGATAGTACACCTCAAAATGAGTCGATAAACCTTAAAACACCTTAGTAAAAGTCGTCTTATCAGCGAGATTTTTACAAAAAACGATTAATTTGTTTTAAACTCTAGTAATCTACTAGTTAATTAGTATGGTTCAATTGTTATTACGTTTGTTATTTGAGAGGTAAAGTAATTCTCTTTTACTATCACTAAAAATCGTATTATTTTTATCTTGTTCTTTAAAAATCGCGATGACTTTTTGTAGTGGACAATGTTGATTAAGTAGTAGATTAGTAGAGTTTCAAACAAATTAATCATTTAATGTAAAAACTAAACGAATTATTATCTCGCTTATGAGACGACTTTTACTAAAGCGTTTTAAGGTTTATCGCCGACATCTTTTGAGATATACTATCGCCCCCTAAAAAGATACAGACACTCTGTATATGTTACCTAATTTGCATACGCATTGAAATGCGTGGCACGCGTTTGTCGAAGGGGTGAGACCACATGTAGCGCTTTTCAAAGAACTTCCTACTTGCATTTAAACAAAATTAAATTTGACCCCCCCCCAATAAATTATGTATTCGAAATCAGTGTCCCGTATTTTGCGTCCTGTTTTGCATCGGTCACGTGATCTGACAATCAACTATTTACGAAATGATGGAGATATATAAGCGTAACAAGAAAAAATATATAATGGATAACGCTCTTTTTTCTTTGGTGAAGGAAGGGAGATTGGGTTATGACTTTTTAAAATTCTGCAGGCGGTTTGGACAAAAATTACCTACAATAATAAACGTTATCATTTTTACTAATATATTTACATTTTAACGAACCTTAAGATTATAGCTTTGCCATTACGAAGCAAACATGAGATAAATATTAATAAGACTTTATTTTTGATAAAACAATTTTCTTTGTATCAAAATATTTTTCTACTTGAAATATTATTAATTTATTTTGAAAGATAATAATAAATTTGAAATTAATGAGCACTTTTACATAAATTACCTTCACGACTGAAATAAACATTATTAAAACAGACTTATATATATATATATATATATATATATATATATATATATATATATATTAATATTAATAATTTTATACTCCTATATTTTATCTCATGTTTGTTTCGTGTATTAAGTTACATATTTTTTGAAAATTGTTATTTACAAAAATAACAGTCCTTTTCTCAGGGATACATACACTGTAAAAAATTTATGTAATTTTATATGTTTTGTAAATGTAATTTTTCATAAAAAATATAATATTACGTTAATTATCACAGTAAAATTATAAAATGTTGTTATTGTTACTGTTAAAACTTATATAGAATATATGATACATATATTTAAGATATATTTTTTACAGTGTAATTGTCCATTATTATATTTACTAAGAGCACATATTATTTTACTTTTTTTTCTCAAAAATTAAAATACTTATTATTATTACTTAAAAATATACCTAATAAAAGAATTTAAAATATTTGTATCAATTTTCTTATTAAATTTTTTTTAATAAATAAATATTACATATTTCTTCCATATTTACTTTATAAAATAATTTGAAATGAAAAGAAAATAGTATATTATGTTACAAGGAGTAGAAAGCGATGATTATTGTGTTGAGTTAAGATATTTAAGCAATCTAAACGAGAAACTAAAGTAAAAATAAATAAAAATACATGCCAAGTAATCTGAAACAGTTACTAGCAGTTGTAGAATAGATCCTTCAATTTCGTCAAATTTTATCCTAAAATATTTTAATACAAGCAGTTCTGAAAAATATTTTACTATTTTACAAAATTATTGAAAAAAATAAAAATATTCAAATTAAATTATGATTAATGATTCTGAATTTTATGAGATTTATACAAAATTATGTAAAAATAATAACATTTTGTAATTTTAGTTTGATAACGTAATATTACATTTTTTTTTATTGAAAAATCACATTTATATGTGAAATTACACAAATTTCTAACAGTGTAAATTAATATGTGCTCGCGTATTTATGTATAACAATTACATAATTATAATCATAATAATATAAATAAAATTTGTTTTCTTTTTACAATGAGCAAAGTCAGGTGTCTTGGAGAGCGAACGAAGGAGGTTAGAGAAATATAGATTTTTAGAGCTTTTTTTTCAGAAAGAGATAGAGAATAATAAGTAAACTAGAGCCTTTAAACACTGTTGTTATTAATTCACTGGGTTTATCGCAACGCTAAATGGGTAGTAGTATTAGTAATAGTAATTATATAAGATGTCACAGTCAGGAGTACCAACTGTTCTTGATGTCTTTGCATTTCATATGAGACAGGAACACTGGCAAACAGCACGGGGGCACAACGGAAACGCAAAACTTATATCTCATGTTTTCATACCTTTGCTTTGGCAACACTGATTATTCCGGTTTTTGTTTTGTTTTCGGGTAGTACTAACTAAATTTTGTTTAGTTTAAATTAGGTTTCACACATTTTGGTTTTTTATTTATATATTTATTTAAACATCAAAACCAACTACGTATTAAGTTATTAGTGCTGGGTTCGGCTATTCATTCACAGTTGGAGTAATTTTGTAGTGTCGTAATCACAGAGTTAACGGGAGTTAAAGAAGGACGAACGCCTGAACGTAATCCTGTCATTATGTAAAAATATTGTTCCATCAAAAAGTAATTATTATAAATGTAAGAGAATTTTTATTTGATGATGAGGAGGACGAAAATTTTTAAAATGCTTTAGAGAAAAATTGATAACTAGCGAAATTACAAAAAAATATTAGTAAAATTTTACTATAAAAAATCTGTAATTTCATTTTACTATAAATATTCTGTAATTTTGTACATAATTCATAATAATAACATATAATAAGTAAAAATGACCTAATAAGTATGTAAAATTGCTTACTTTCTGCAAATTGCATCACATACTTAATGTAGAATTACATATTGTTGGTATAACTTAAATTATCTAAAATTACAGCTTGCATATTAATATCTGCAATAATTCATTAAAATAATGAGACTTAGTATACATATTTTGTGTAATAATAGCAATAAAATATTTTAAATGTAATTCATTCATTTCAAAATACATCCTTTATGTAAATTTAGAAATGTATGTAATTATATCTATAAATTTCACCTATTTATGAAGAATTTCTGAGAGTAAATTTACTAAAGTTCTATAAATTTACTAAAAGAGTTTTTACTTCCATTGGTAATAATCATATTAGATAATGTTTGTAATATAGTTCTAATATTATGTATGTTTTAGACAATTATGTATAAAATTACAGACAGTTGAGTAATTATACCTCGAAATACAGTGCATCATAGTGTCTCACGGTTTGTAGATAAAATTACATAATTTTTTTTAGAGTATATGGTAAATCACCTATTTTAAATGTAGTCCGATATTGTTCATTCTTTACTTCATAAAATGCACGTAACGTTATTTTTATCTTATAACTGTCAAGTTTGTTCCGAAAATAAGTTATAATTTAAACATTTAATGTTATTGCGCATGTACTCTAGTAAATCCACGCTCTACGAGGTAGAGTAAATAGAGTTAACTCTTTTTACTCCACGACAAAGATTTCCCTCCTTGCACTCCAAAAGCAATACCCAAACGAATACAGATCAATTCAGAGTAAAAATGAGTGACTCGAGTGAAATAACCGAACCCATCATAGATTTACGTTTTTGGGATTCAAAATGTTTATCAGTTTTGAAAATGTTGAAGGAATTCGACAGCCAATATATAATATTATTTCAAAAACTATATGCATTAAAACTGGTTTCAATATATTAAATTAAATAAAATTTGTAGAAGTATAAAACTTCAAGATAATTGTTTATCTTTCTTAATAATGTGGTATATTGTAATTTTACTAACAAAATATATAATAGCAATGTAGTATAGTTTAATATGTTATTGATAAAATACTGATTCTGTAAAATGTTTCTACCAGATAAAAAAAATTTATTTGTTAGCATAATGATAAAATCGTCAGTCGATTTCTTACATACATACATACACAATCACGCCGTGTACCCAAAAGTGTGTGTGGCACATAAACAGGAAATCGACTGACGAAATTTAATCAAGATTTTATTATAAATGTATCTTTTAAGAAACTATATATATATATATATATATATATATATATATATATATATATATATATATATATATCGAAATAAAAAATAAAATTTGAATCAATTTTTAAGCGTATTAAATATCATCGTAAATTCCTGCGAATATATTTATCTGAAATTAAGAAACTATAGATTTGGTAGTTCTAATGTTAAATCTGCCATATTTATCAATATCAATTTTCATTAAAAGATATGAATAAATAAAAATTATTAATTTCCTAATATAGTTGAAACCAGTGTCAATTAGACCAATAATTATTAAAAATTAAAGAAATGGTACAAAAAATACAATATAGTATTGGTAAACATTGAGTTATTCTTAAAATCTACGAAAACTAGCCAGTCTCAACTAAATATCTATCAAAAGTATATCCATAAATAATAATATCTTTTCTTATACTGGCTAACTTTCGTTATTTGCCTAAAATATGTTTTCGAATTACAAATTTAATCGCTACATATATATATTTTTGTTAGTATACACATAGCACTCTTTCTCTATTTGAGTTAGTATATGCCCCACACCATCAATCAAAGGTTCAAACTGTCACATTTTATTTTAAATATCCCATCACTCACCATCTTTTTTAAGCAAACGCGCACTATCTTAAAGCAACTGACACCAGCGCCGTTGTACATACAGCGGAGATTAGTTGAATTGCGGACGGGAACACTGGTTGAGGGCCATTAGATTCTGTAACAGATTAAAGCAAAAAAACAACACATTAACTACAATTTATTAATAATACTTAAAAAATTATATAAGTGTAGGGCTGGATTTATCATTAGCTTCAGTTTAAGGCCTATTTTCGAGTAACAAAATATAATAAAAGAAAAAGAATATATTTCTTTCTTAAAATAAAACGGCTATAGGTTCTAGTTCTGTATTAATACTATTAATGTTCGACGTTTCGATAAACTCAATGTGCGTCTTCATCAGGAAAAAAGATAGAAATGATATTTACAGTAAATTTAACAGAACATGGAAACAAGTTACTAGGCAACAAAATAATGAACTAGATCACGAAAATTATAAAATTTTTATTAAAATAAGCCATATTTTATTTAAATAAATGTCTTTACACTGATTGATGTTAAGTCATTTTTTTTAAATAAAATTTAGCTTTCTTTAATTAAAAATTTATAAATTTTATAATCTAGTTACTTATTTTGTTGGATGAGGCTATTTATACATACGGTATATATACGCAATTGGCTATTTATCCATACTAAAAAAAAAAACCTAAACCAACCTACTAACCTAACCTACTCTAAATAGCCAATTACGTAAAAATACTGTATGTATAAATAGCCAATTGCGTATACATACCGTATGTATAAATAGCCACTTTCTTGTTACCTAGTAACTTGTTTTCATGTTCTGTTTATTTACTATAAATGTGATTGCTATCTTTTTTCCTGATAAAGATGTACGTTGAATTTGTCGATTATTAATAAATATTAATACAGAACTAGAACCAAAAGTCGTTTTATTTTAATGTAATGAGTTCTAAAAGATTTTTTACTATGTTATATTTCTTTCTTGTTAAATTTTTTTCAAAAGTTCTAATGTATACAATTGTTAATGAAAAAAATCTAAATATACTAAAAACTATGCACAATTACAAAAATACAAATAATGTCACGTTTCTAAATTAATTCATTGCTGAAATTTCTTAGCGTAATTATAATTAATTTTCTTTTTAATTATTTTACGGTTTTAGTATACTATATGCAAAGTTACATATCTGTTAAGAAAGTAGAACTTTACTAGCTTTTAAATCACTGTGTAGGCACTGATTTAAATAAAATTTGGCTAACTTTATATAAAAATTTATAAATTTTATGATCTAGTTACTTATTTTGTTACGTCTAATATCTATTTTCTGTTTATGTACTGTGAATGTCATTTGTAACACTTTTCCTGCTGAAGATGTACGTTGAATATTATTATTATTAATTAATTATTATTAATAAATATTAATACAGAACTAAAACCTAAAGCCAATTTATTTTAATAAAATGAGTTCTATGTTATATTATAAACTAAAGTTGAGATATTTCTCAAAATTTTACAAATTACTCAGTCATTGAAAAGTTTTTCATTGATGCTTAAGGTAGCTTAGCTAGCTGACTCACTGACTAAGTAACTTGTAAAATTTTGAGAGAAATCTCAACTTTCGTTTATATTAGTTCATTTTACAGATATATACTTATGAACATTTTTTTGTTCAATATTATGTTATATTATTAAAACTTTAAATTATAATATTAAATAAAAATATAATTCTAAGTGTAACATTCTGCATTCTGTGTACATAATTCACGTAAATTTCACGAGTACGCAATAATATAACAACAAACTGTGTAATAAATTTCGTTCGTAATACAAATTTGATTAATACAAAATGGACGCAAAACAAGTGACTGTTGGAGAAGGAGAAATAGAGAGAAAGAGGCGGAGAGAATGTTGAAAAGGTTATCATCGTTACGACATTAACATTTCATTAAAACGAAATTTGATGATGGCGGGGTGCGAGTTATGGCTCGAAAGAAATTATTGTGTTTGTGGCAAAGCGAAAATTACGTTATGGGTTTACGGGCGAAAATTTAAACGTTGTTGCTAGGGGGGTTGTAAAGAATAATTAGTTGTGCACTGGGTGGAAGGGATAGATTTTATATTCGCATTTAAAAGTTTTATAGCCGATGGATGCTGTGATTGGATATTTTGTCGTGACACGCTTAAAATAATGTTTTACTTCGTTATTTCAATTATCTTTCTTAGGGTATATATAGATAAATAAATGTTTATTAAGTCACAAATTGCGTTTAAAGACTTGTTGTAATTATTTTATTTTGTTGAAAGATATTTTTGGAAATAAAATATTTTAGCATAGTACAAAATCATTTAGAACTCAGTATATTAAAATAAAACAGCTTCAGGTTATAGTCTACATTATTTATACAGGGTGTAACAGAATAACCATTCCTAATTTTCAGAAATGATACAGTGCACTTAGAGAAACATTTTTTTATTAATAAACTAGTGTCCGGAAATTTCTCGGTGTCAAGATATACTAGATATCGTTAAAAACAATCTTAATCAAAACATCAAAGAGTAGTTAAGTTAAGGAATATTTTATTAGAAATAATAGTGCATTAAACTTTATAAAAATTATTCGAAGTTATGACCACCATTTTCGATACACAAGTTGTAACGATGTACAGGGTGGGCAAATTTGGACGTTTTCATAGGGGAACTCGGAAACTATAAGAGATATGGAAAAATGGACCTCGCATCTTCGATCGCTTTTTTTGAGAGAAACTCGATTATGAAAACAAAAATTAGCTATCGTATTTTGTTTTCGAGTTATGGCGAAAAGTTCGCTTTTTCCGTATTTTGATAAATGGCGATATCTCGATGGTTTTTTAAATTAGATGAAAATAATTTTCACATTCTTGAGGCACTTTTTTGAGTAAAATGAAATGGTCTTAACGGATATTATAAATCTCCGTTAATTCTCAGGTTATAACATAAAGTTGTGTTTTTTACAATCGACCGCCGAAAAAAAAAAAAAAAAATTTCCGGACACTAGTTTATTAATAAAAAATGTTTCTTTATGTGCCCTCTATCATTTCTGAAAATTAGGAATAGTTATTCTGTTACACGCTGTATAAAGTGTTTTGCATGAGCGAAAGTTTCCAAATAGTAGAAACAGAAAAGCATGTATTAGAGAAATTATGAATGTGGATAAAGTTAGGATTTCTTGTTTTGATTGAGTTTGTGCCACACCCTTTTAGGTACATGGCATGATTGTGTATGTATGTATTAATATTTATTAATAATCAACACTTATTCAACGTACATATTTATCAGGAAAAAATATACAAATGACTTTACAGTAAATAACAGAACTCAGAAATAAGTTATCAGGTAACAAAATAAGTAACTAGATTTTAAATCAGTGTCTGTTATATTTTTCTTTATAAATTTCTATTGCTTCTCTTATCAATCTGTTGTAAATATAGTTGGGTCTTGCAATTATTACAGTATCTTCGAATTTTACATCATGAAGATATTCTAACGCATGTTGAGCAATAGCACATTTAATCTGGATGGTTTAGACATATTGACCTGTAATGTTCTGTCAATCTAGTAGAAACAGTTCTATCTGTTTGTCTAATCTAGTCAGTACGTCCAAACCATCGTATAAATCTGTGTTCAACATGCGTTAGAAAATCTTCATGTAAAAATTTATAAAGGCACTGATTTAAATAAAATTTGGATTTCTTTAATTAAAAATTTATTTATTTCATGATCAAGTTACTTATTTTGTTACCTAGTAACGTGTTGCCATATTCTGTTTATTTAATGTAAATATCATTTGTAACTTTTTTTCTGATGAAGACGTACGTTGAGTATTTCAATTATTAATAAATATTAATACAGAATTTAAACCTAAAACCGTTTTATTTTAATATAATGAGTACTGAAAGATTTTTTACTATGTTAAAATATTTTAGTATTTTCTTAGAATTTACAAGATTTGATTATTATATTAACTAAAAGATGCATTTAATTGTACGTACCTAATGTTGCACGGGCCTTTATTATTAGATTTTCTGTATAATTGTTCATAATTGTATGAATGGTAGCATCATTACTTGTTTCAATCACGACTAAAAACAAAACAAAAACTATCAAAATAAATATTTAAAAACTAACAAAATATAACATGAATAAGCAATTTAATAATTTGGTTTGTTTGAAAAAGAAAGAAGTGTCATTCTTTAACAGAAATATTCATCTGATATACAAATTGGCAACAAAATGTGTTTGTTTCGTCGTGGGCCTATAATCTAGTGGTTAGAACGTTTGAATCCAGGCGAAACCAATACATTTTTACAAAGTAATTAAATTTTCTAATTATATAGTTCACTGCGATTAAGTGGAAATTAAAATATTTGTTAAAACAAAGCTTTAATATCATATGATTATAATGTATTAATAAGTATTAATACAGAATAAGAACCTAAAGCCGTTTTATTTTAATATGATTAGTTCTGAAAGATTTTTTGTTATGTTGTATTCAAATTAATTTATCTTTACCCGATATATGGTGGATTAATAACTATTCGAACGTAAAACAGTAGTTTTATTGATTGTACTGTAAAGTTATTCATTAATTCAATTTTATGTAGTTAGCATATTATAATTTAATTTTATGTATATACTGAGTAGTAATTAATTTAGTCATACGAATAACAGCAAATAATACAATTGAAATTTCATTTCATTTCAATTCAATTTAGATAATTTTGCTTGAAATAATAAATATACGTATTATGTTTGCAGGAGTAGAATGCGATAATTATTATGTTGAGCCCAAATATTTGTGGCCGAGACAAAGTAATCTGAGCGAAACACAAGGAAGATTCCTATTCCGAGTTAAACGTATACGATTTCTTCTGCAAGCGTTCTAAACAAGAAACTAAACTAAAAATAAATAAGTAATTCCAAGTAACCTTAAATAGTTACTAATAGTTGCAGAATTTTATATATACTGGGTGATTTATGACGTCGGGGAAAAACTATACCGAATGATTCCTATGAGTAATCTAAATAAAAAACTTCAAATAAACATATGGTCGAAAATGCTTTCTAACGGAACTGTAGCCGTTAGAAGTTTATTACATGTAACATCAATCGCTTTTTTCTATATATATATATATATATTATTCTACAACTCTTAGTAACTGGATAAGTTTACTTGGCATAAATTTTTATTTAATTTTGGTTTAGTGTCGTTTAGAACGCTTAAAGAAATCGTATATGTCACTCGGAAGAGAAATCTATTTTGTGTTTCGCCCAGATTGCTTGACTTCGACAACAAAAATCTGGGCTCAACACAATAATCATCGGTTTCTACTTCTCGTAACATTGCTTATGACAAGAACTGGGAACAAATACATTTAGGAATCACGTAGATTCAAGAATTATATCTCTGTCGCAATGTACTATCGGTATAGAGAAAAGGAGGTAGTGCATCCATATATAGGCTAGGTTAGTCGCTCCGCTACGTACCTATATAAGCATTTGGTTAGAGCAAACAAACGAAATATGCAAAACGGGGGTATCCTAGATGCGTTCTCGTCTTCAGCAAACAAACAAATTGAACGTTGTCGTCTGTCTTACCACGAAAGCATCTAGGCATCTGCGTGTGTATATCAATGAGTTTGTGTCGGTAATTTGTACTCTTGTACAAGGTGTATGATA
Organism: Clivina fossor; assembly: GCA_963966155.1. Lineage (NCBI taxonomy): Eukaryota > Metazoa > Arthropoda > Insecta > Coleoptera > Carabidae > Clivina > Clivina fossor. Next base: position 299,652 of record CAWYQG010000483.1, read on the forward strand.
ATGCAAAATGAATGTAAACACTAGCGTAAATAATTTAATAATTAGCTGTTTGTGTTGAAGTAGTTTACGTAATAAAATAAATAGTTAAATTACTGTTAAAAGATTGGCAAAACTGTTTTGTGATTATTGATTTTAAATTTTTTTTAATGTTTTTATTTGTATTAAAAATTTATTATCTACCATAATTTAAAACATTTCATTATTCTTATTTTTATAATATAAGCATACTACATAAATTGATGCAATAGTATAATAATAATTATTAATTAATTAAAGGTATAATAATTAGAAGTATATAATATATTATTCGAAACTTATATAATTTGTATGTATGTTTTAATTATATAATAATAATAATATGTTAAAGTAACAAATTCTGGTATACCAAATTTTTATTTATTTTTAATTAAAAAAAAAACAATAAATTTTTTTTTTTTTTACACACAAATGGACTCGGTAGCGAAGACCATCAGTCCAGTAGAAGTTTTTGATAAAGTGTATTTGGACGATACAAAGACATTACAAACATCCATGCCCCAAGCGGGATTCAAACCCGGGCCCGCACAACAAGAATGAAAATTACCTCTGATTATTCAAATATTTACTAATGCATTTTTATTTAAATTAATTAATAAAGATTATTAAAAGCAAAGTTATTATCAAATAATACATCTGCCTCAAAGTGATTCCTAGTTTAATTTTCAATTTCAATAACTAAGTATTCACCTACAAAAACCAAAATAAATACTCTTTCGCGTAAGACGTGTTGCGACTTGCAACTATGAGACCCCGAAAATGAAAAAAAAAGTGACAACTGACGTGGAACGTAAGAATGTGTTTTAATCGAAATAAACCGATATTCTTTCAGTTTTCAGTTCAGTTCCGGTTCGAAGCCCTGAAATAAACAAAATATTAATAATGAAAAACTTACTGCCATCTTGATAGGTGGCGTGAGGCTGCGTGGGTCCCACAACCAACGCTAGTTGTGGCGCATCTTCACCGATTTCCGTTTCATCGAGTTGATGGTACAGATGGAACATGGTGGCGAGACAGCGCAGCTTCAGGCGTCCATCGCGAAAAAGAGATGGACGTGCCTCCGCCTCCAAGCGAGATACAGCTGATTCCATATGCGGAAAAAGCAGTTTGTGACTGGTAGATACTGAACTGCTGATGTGGATACCATCACCAGGACGAAGCTGAAACAATTAAATATATTATTTTTCTAATAAAATATCCGCTGTAGCCACCACAGAACCAACTGTCATCATATTAAATCAATTTAAATAACACTTAATAAAACAAATCATAAAAATATGAAATATATATTAATGAACATTTAAATGTATCAATAAATGTCAGATGTAATATAAAAATTAAAGTTTATATTTCTAAATTTTACTATAATACATTTTTTTGTCACTTATATATTTTCCGTTAGTTTAGTTCAATTATCATCAGTGATAGACACAAAAGCTTTCGTATTGACCAAATTTGAGTCTACAAATCTGCGTACCTAAGTATTTGAAAATCTTCAATATTTTTATTGAATTAGGTAATAAATTGTAAAAAAAATGAAACAAATTTTTAATTTTCTGTATAATCGCTACGACTATTGGGTACATTCCATATTGCATTTAAAGACATATCATCAAAAAATACATATAAGTAGCACAAACTCTTTCCACTCTCCTGAAATCTCTAAACTTTCCTATTCAGACAATCAACTCTAGCTTCATCCACATTCATACTGACACTCTGTCTTACATGCTCTTCTATTCCTGTTGCTTGGAAACATTTGCTCACTCAAACCACTCTCTCAATCATATCACTTCATCTAGTCATCGGACGTTCACGCAAACGTATACCGTCAAAATCATTTTTGGTTGATTTATTTCAAATATATTTATTCATAAATTATTAGCGAATTTTACCGTCAAAAATGGCTTTAAGTGACAATAATTTTACAAAAAAACGTACCAAAGAAAGAAAACAATAACTAGACAATTTACTGTATCTACTATTCCATTACTGTCTATGTATACATGGATAAGACAAACTAATATATTTAACATATTTGCTAAACAAACTCGTGAATAACATTTTGCAGCCAACCTATAGATACACCATATTGTAATGATCTTATATGTTACATGTACTCTAGTGTAATTTACGTATCTATACTATACGTATAACGATGCGACGTATGTATTCTCATTGCAACTAAGTTTACTTATGTTTAATTACACTGATTGCTTTTCATTTGATTAATGCATTATTAATTATTGCTCGGCAATGTGCGTAATTCTGTTTAGCTAATAAGTTACTTGTGTTTCTACGATCAACCATTAATTAAATTCGAGCCATTTTAATACGTACAAGGCATCATACACGTGTATATTGTAAATAAACATTATTATAAGAAGATTATCTTTCTAATTATCTAATCACTGAGATATATATATATATATATATATATATATATATATATATATATATAATATACAAAGGATAAATTCATAGTAACTACTTTAGTAGCTTAGCTATTAGCTTAGCTAATTTTATTGGGAGTTGTAGCTGTGCTACAAAAAAATAAATGTAGCTGTAACTTGTGTCTTCAAAATTTGTAGCTTATAAATAGTAGCTAAAACATAAATCTACTATTTATTGCTACTTTTAGTAACTTATAACTACTTTTAGCAGCTTAAAGCTACTTTTAGTAGTTTATAGCTACTTCTATTAGCTTATAGCCACTTTTAGTAGCTTATAGTTACTATTAGTAGTTTATAGCTATTTTTTACAAGTTAATAGCCACTTTTCTATACTTAATAACTACTTTTCTTAACGTAGTATTTTATATAAAAATTCCCTATTTAAATTAGCAAAAAAGTATCATTTAAAACTGTTAATCTATAAATACAAACAATATAAAAAAATAGAAATATTTTATTTGGTACAACGCTAAATAAGTCAAGCATTTTTATGTATATTTCATATTTTTGGTAATAATGCATTTTTTTGAATAGTAGGCATTTTTCACAAAAAGTGCTACATTTTAGTAGCCCAAAATGCTAAAATGTTTCAGTACAGCCGTGTTAAAAAATAAAAAGAGACAATATATAATAGTCAAAACGTATATTAAGAAGCAGTTATAACGTACGCATCACTAATCTGGTGGAAAAGAACTAAATTAGGAGAATGCAGAAAAACACTAAGTACTGTGCAAAGAATAGCGAATTCCGTAAATTCAAAATTCCATATTCCAGGCAGAAACTTTTGCAATATATAAATGTTGCAAAGTTATACTACAGAGCCTTTCGGATTGCACAAATCAAAAAGAAATCTGTATCTGTACAGATAGCCAAGCAGCTATTAATGCGCTTAAGGCTTACAGAACAAAGTCAAGAACAGTCTATCAATGCTTACAAGCACTGACAGAACTGGCAGAACACGACATGGTTACAACAGTGACATTGGTGTGGGTGCCGGGTCATCAGGGCATTGGAGGCAACGAAATGGCTGACACTCTTGCAAAAGACGGTACTAGGATTAACCAAGATAATGCCTACGTATTGTGCGGGATTCCCTATAAAACCGCAAAGAAATCAGTCACGGAGTGGCTGCATAAAAAACATACAGGAGAATGGCTGGAAACTGCCGAACAAAGGCACACCAAAACATTTCTCCCGGATAGAATTAATCCAAACGCTATAGATATTATTAATCTTAGTAGGAAAAGTATCCGAGATATGATGGGTATCTTGAGTGGACACTGCCATCTGGCAAAGCATCAACACACACTGGGCTTAAACGATAGCCCAATATGCAGAAAATGTGGAGAGTCATTTGAAACACCTCTACACTTGATTTGCGACTGTGACTCTCTAGCTCAAAAAAGATACAACAAGTTTGGACTAGATGAGATAGAGAGAGACTCAGTGCATAAATTACCGTGGACCAAGATACTGGATTTCATAAGAGAGACAGGACTTCTTACATGAGATAGTTCAAAGGGACAGTACAATAGGCCACTAGGCCGCAGTGCTCTGGGACTTTATGACACCAACCTTTCGAATAATAATAATAATAAATATTAAGAAGCAGCTTACAAAGTAGCATAATAAATATCATAAAAGTAGCTTAATATTTGAAAGCTACTTTTATAGTAGTTTATAGCTGTAGCTTAAGCTACTTTTGAAAAAAGTAACTGTAGCTGTAATTTTATAAATTTTTAAAGAATAACTTGTAGCTGTAGCTGTTACATTTACTGAGTAGCTTGCCCAGCTCTGGTAATTTGGTATATCCAAAAACATATTAATAAACAATTCTATTAATATATTTTTCTCAAGTACCAGTCCAAATCGGTTAGGAAAATTTAAAATTTTATCACTAAATAAATCGTAGTCATAAAAGAAACTTTACAGTCGGTGCACACCTAGCCCACCACAACGTTCTACCAAGAAAAACAAAACCAACCAAACGACGACAAAAACAGAAAAAAAAGAAACGAACGTCTCTTGTTTTGTTTATGCCGTCATTTTATTCGGAAAATAAATATTACACACAGTGGCGACGTGTTCAAATAAAAATTTCCCTGTTATTGGTCGTCTGTCGTACTCGTAAACCGTAGAGAGGTTGCCACCATAACAAGCTAGCATCGTTTCGCTGGCTGGTGGTGTAGTGACGTCTACCCCGGAAACAGCGGGCAATTTTTGAAATTTTATCGGACATCGGCTAACGAAAATCGACCACCCTATAAAACAACCGATCATCGACTATCTAAACGCGGGGGCGGGGGTTGGCAGGAAACATAGTGGTTGGGAAAGAATGACCTTTTCGCTAACAATGGACACAATATGTCCTCGCAAAATGGCGTTCTTTATAACCGAGAATTGTCGATGTAGATGGGAGTCAGTTCTCGTTGTGCAAACGTTAGTTCCGATACCGGTTTTTTTTTTGTTACTTCTTTTTTTTTATTTTTATTGTTCGCTGTAAATTTAAGACTTTTTCAGATCGTCGACCAGGTCTGATTGTATTCATTACTGAAAGTACTTGGCTTTTTGTTTTATTATTTCTGTTCGGAAAATTTCCGTTTCATTGTATTTATTTCCTTTATCGGATTGATTCCAATTGCGTGACATGTATACAAAATTAATGCTTTTATTGTTTCTTATTACTTATTTATTTTGAAATACTCTCGGAAAGTATGTACAAGAAAATGCAATAGAAAATATAAATTATTTTAAAATAAAACTGTTTTCGGATAAAATTTTATTTATAAAAACGACGTTTCGACGAAACTGAACATTAAAGTAAATTACAGTATATAGTAATAAGTTACTAAATCATAAAAATTTTAGATTTTTAATTAATGGAAGTCAAATTTTATTTATTTTATTAGAAAAAAATAATTTCAGAAGCAATAATTTAATAATAATAATAATTAATAATTTAATAATTTTCTCTGACATCAACATTAAATTAATTATGGATGAGTTCACAGTACATTAGCCAAAAAAGGACACTTCGAACAATTACTTTAAGTTTAATCCCAGACGTTCTTGCTTTAAATTAGTACCTTAATTATTGTTTTTGTTTTTTATTCCTGATAAAATAAATAATGCTAATGCGATTGATGTTACATGTAATTAACTTCTAACGGCTACAATTCCGTTAGAAAGCATTTTCGGACATATGTTTATTTGAAGTTTCTTATTTAGATTACTCATAGGAATCATCAGGTGTAGTTTTTCCCCGACGTCATAAATCACCCTGTATACTAATATAATAGTTATTTTTTGTCAAGCATATCATAATATTAATATTACGTTACCATATTACCTATGTAGAAAAAAATAATTATATTACTAGTACAATAATGATATTATTATGACTGCAGTTAGCTACTATATATATACCACTGACAGCTGCACCAAATAGCTACTAATGGTTAAGTGTATTTTATCTGTTTTTTTATAGAAATCCGCCACGTTTTGTTTGTTCATCATCAGAATGATTTCAATTTTCATAATCGAATTGTCTCCGTCACTAATAATTAACCGATTAGAGTGTCTCTCATAAAAAATACAAGCCCCCTTAACGAAACCATTTTTAGCATAAAAATTTAATTTATACATTTTATTCTCGCTGTCTCTATGTTTTCGTTATTCTCTCTCCCCCCACGGGTAATCGCGTTTTAAATATTAAATACTTAATCTTAATTAAAATATTGCGCGCTGGCAATGGGGACGCGGCGCCACACGAGCCGCCACTGTGATTTACGTTTCACATGCATGCCGCGACGCGCTTTCAGGCGTCGTTAGCGTCGCTACAAATTCGCGCTTATGTATGGGCGGAACGAGTTTGCGGGACGCATGTTTCGCCTTTTCCACCCATATGGGACCGGAAAAAGGTTTTAGGAGATGATTTGGTGTACATATTGTTATTTAGAAATAAGTACAACTAAAGTTGTATTTATAAATTAAGTTAATATGTAACAACAAATGTATGAGAAGACTCTTAGATAAAATAACTGATTTTATTCTTTAAGCGTATTATAATATTTATATTACGTAACCAGATGACCTATGTAGAAAGAGGTCATTATGTTATTGGTAATGTAACATTATTACTACTTTGACTGTAAGGAAAAAGTAGTATAGCGTTTGGTACGGTGTCTGTAACATTTTCAAAAAAAAAAAAAAAATTGTATAGAAATCCTTCATATAGCCTCTAGATGACGAATCTGAACTTAGTTTATGTGGGTGTATGGATGTGCGTCGTCAGCTCGCTCGGTCGTCAGACAAAATTTTGTGATCGCAACTCCTCCTAGACGGTTCAACCGATTATAATGAAATTTTCAGGATAAATTTGCCTAGTGCCCGAGATGGTCATGTGGTTTTGGTTTTTTCCAGTGATGCCAATTTTCCGAGAAAAAAATTACTAAAGTTTTTAAAAATTCATTGTGGCTACATTATTTATCCGATTTTGATCAAATTTTCAGAAAAGATTTCCCTAATGCTCCCATTAATTACATAATTTTATTAATATTCAGTGTTGCCAACTTTCCGAGAAAAAAATTACTAAAGTTTTAAAATTTTTATTATGGCCATGTTATTAAACCGATTTTACTCAAATTTTCACAAAAGATTCTCCTAGTATTCATATAATTTATGTAATTTTAACAAAATACAGTGTTGCCAACTTTCCGAGAAAAAAATTAGTAAAATTTTTAAAAATTTATTATGACCATTTTATTTAACCGATTTTAATCAAATTTTCATAAAAGTTTCTTTTAGTGCCTAAATAAATTATGCAATTTTAACAAAATACAGTGTTGTCAACTTATCGAGAAAAAAATCACCAAATTTTTAAAAAATTCATTGTGGCTACATTATTTATTCGATTTTGATCAAATTTTCAGAAAAGTATCTCCTAATGCTCACATAAATTATAATATTATTAAAATACAGTGTTGCCAACTTTCCGAGAAATGTCAAAGTAGTCTATATATGGGTTTATCCATATACTTCTAATCTTGTTCTACACACAACTGGTGGCAGCATTGAACATAACTAAAACGTCAACTGTATTTAATCTGACATCTTCGACGGTCATATTGACAAACTATTACATCGAATTAAAGTAAATTAATTGACAATTGCATTGTTTATTTTCGCTTGAATTTGATTATTGAGTCAAATAATAAAATGCATTGTACAAAGAAACACGGACAGGTGTATTTAATGTGACATCTCTATCGGACACATTAAAAATTATTAAGTCAAGTTAAGTTAATTGTCAATTGCATTTAATTGTCATTTAATAGTATGAATATTTAGATATTCAAGTATGCAATGTATCTTATAGTCAATATGTTTTTCAATGATACAATCGTATACTTGAATTTCTAAATAATCATACTATTAAAAAACAATAATTCAAAAAAAAAAATTCCAGTAAGAGTAAAATCGATAATCTTACATCGAAAAACAATATTTTTTGCTTGTTTTTACGAAAGTAACAGGTTCCTCTACACAACTGAAATTTTGATGAAAAATTATCGATTTTAGCCTTACTGGAATTTTTTTTTTACGAACACCCTAGTATATATACAAGCTGGTCCAGAATTATGTACCGTAATTGCTAGAGTTGATAGTACGTTCAAAAATAAAAGTACCTTTTTATATACACTTTTTTCCAAAACTCAATAATAAGGGAGATACAATCCTGTAAAGGGGTGAAATAAAAACCATTTTTTTTAAATATCTTCCAGACGCTTTTGAATAACGGGTTCATATTTTAGAGGTGAGTATATGACATTAGAACAATTAAATTTATGTTACCACTTATTCCATCCCTTATGATTAAGGAGTAGTTTTTGGGGGTAATACATTAAATGAATTGAGAGACAAAATCGAGCAAGAATTTATAAACTTACAAAACAATGCAGTAAACATTAAATGGAATAATGCGTTTACTAAATAAAAGAATTAGATTGTATATACAACAAAATGGAGGACATTTTGAACATCTGCTGTAAAACATTATTTTGGTGACTAATTAATATTAGTATTGTATGATTCTTTTGAAAGTTGTAAGTTTTCATTAAGTTTGATTAAAGTGTTAAGTGTTGAAAAATGGTTTTTATTTCACCTCTTTACTGGGTTGTATCTCCCTTATTATTGAGTTTTGGAAAAAAGTGTATATAAAAAGGCACCCTTATTTTTGAACGTACTATCAGCTCTAGCAATTACAGTACATAATTCTAGACCACCCTGTATATTACTAATGATAAATCATGACTAATGTAACAGTTAGTCAAATTGAATATGATATAGGTTTATGTGTCTGCAGCCAAATCATTTCACTAGTGATACTGTTGTACAGTAGGGATTTCAAAGGACAGAAAGGTCATTCCTAAATAAATTTAATTACAAACACTTCACGGGCGTGTTGCGAACCTAATTAAACAGTACTTTGAATTCTCTTACAATTAGCTAAGGGAATACAATTCAAGGATTGTGTAGTATTTACTCCAAGGATATATAATATATGAATTTTTTCCATATTTTTTACTCATATTTTGTTTTAAATATACAAAGTTTTTTTTTTTTTATTAACAACAACATTTTAATAATATTAATGTTAAGAATAAAATTTATTTCAAACCTGATCCCTTCTTAATATAATAATATATATATATATATATATATATATATATATATATATATATATATTTACTTTATTCTTTTAAAAAAGTGATTTTAGGTTTAATTCAATTTTAATTTTTACAGTATAGATCTATTTATATAAAAATAATATTGTATTAATTATAAATATTCATAAAATTTTCATTATGTTCTAAAAATCAATAAATTTATTGTGAATTAAATATGTACAAAACAAAAAATATGTTATTTATATTGGAGATTGTCAAAAATGACAAGCAAAAATATACACAATATTAAATATATTTCAGCTTTGTATTAATATATTATTTAAATTTGGTATTGTTTTGTATACAAATATTTTTATTGCATTTTACATTAAATTTTTTATAATAAATATTAAATTTCACTAGTAATTCACTAGTATATTTTTTACAGAATTGTAACATACCTAATTTCAATTAAATTTTTTTATATATTTGGCTGTTAATATCAAAATTATAATAACATCTTTTTTTCAACTTTCACGACTTTGACTGGAAGGAAAAAGTGGTATAGTGATAAGTACGGTGTCACTAACATTTTTAAAAATTAATATGTATATATATATATTATATATATATATATATATATATATATATATATATATATATATATAATTTCATAGCCTTTAAATCTGACAAATCTGAACTTAGTTCGTCTCATCGTACCTAAAATATCTCATCATATTTTAGTACGTGAAATTTAGTGAAATTTGACAGTTCAATGTATGTATAATCTCTAAATAATTTGAATATAATATTTAATTTACGTTTTAAGGTATAAATTTTAATTAAAAATGCACGTAAATATTAAGTATTATAATAAATATTGCTGTTTAATTTTAAAAATAGCTGATGAATTAAAAATTACAAATGCAATTTAAATGATATTTATATTATATCAATAAAATATAATCAAAAAAGCTGTTTTTCATTTTTATTTATCTGTTAATGTATCTTACAATTTACTTGTATGTAAATTTGGGCCGAAAATAAATGCGCGCGCATGTTAAATCTCACATGTAAAACCAAGACCATATAATATCACGACTTTAATTGCACATGTATTCGATAATACAGTTAAATGAAAAAAAGTGAAAAACTCTGTGAAATAAGAGTAATTGTTATTGTTTACGTTTCTACTGTATTTATGTTGATAAATATATTAAACACCGACAAGTTACATTCATGCATATATAACTATTGCAAAAGAAAACAAAAATATAATGGATTCACATTTCAAAACTGCATTGAATACGTGAATATAAACGGGAACACTTGCTCGATAGATATCGTCGAATATATTGGTTTTTAGTATCCATGTTAGTATGTTGTTTTGCTCGATTTTGCAGCAAGCACTGCAAGATGACACTGCAGTCAAAGATAAATAAAATATCGACGTTGAATTTGTTATGTTTAACGATATGAAAATTTTAATACATTTTTGAATATATACATATTTATCATATTGACATATATCTCACTTGACAGCATAATTTATTTTTAACTAAAGTAGTATAAAAAAATGTGGGTTTTCCATTTGAAAAATTGAGATCCTACTGTTTTTTGAATTTCAAATCTACAGCAATATTCTAGGCACATTTTTAAATAATTCTAATTAATTTTTTAATGAAAATATACCTCAGAGCTTCCTTAATATAAATATATCCACAGCAGAAAACAGATTGACACATTGACTTTGAATTCTTGACTCAGAGAAAATAAATTATGTAATTTTACCTACAAACCATGAAACACTGATTCCCAGTATTTTTAGGTGTAGTTACTAAACTGCTGTAATTTTATATAATTGTTTAAAAATACATAATATCAGAACTATTACAAACATTATGTAATATGATATATTACCAAACGGAATGGAAAAGTACATATGTATGTACAGTTTTTTTTAGTAAATTTATAGAACAGAAGTAAGTTTGCTGTTGAGAATTTTTCATAAATAAGTTAAATTTGTTTATTTCTCTATTATTATTGTTGGTATAATTACATACATTTCTAAATTTACATACAAGATGTATTTTGAAATGAATGAATTACACTTAAAATATTTTATTATTATCTGTACTAAGTTTCATTATTTTGATGAATTATTACAGATATTAATATACAAGCTGTAACTTTAGATAATTTAAGAAGCTATACAAACAATATAACTAATACATTAAGTATGTGATGTAATTTGCAGAAAGTAAGCAATTTTACATACTTATTAGGTTATTTTCACTTATTTTATGTGATTATTATAAATTATGTAAAAATTACAGAATTTTGATCAATACAGAATACTTATAATAATTGAGTTGAACAATTTTTGAAAATGTATATAAGTAAAAAATTTTCTTATACAGGAATATAGGTCACTTTTTTTAAAATAAAACTACTTTATGGAAAATAATTTTAAAATAAATGACCTAGATTTCTGTATAGGAAGATTTTTACTTAGAATACTTATAGTAAAATAAAATTACAGATTTTTTTATAGTAAAATTTTAATACTATTTTTTTGTAAATCGTTTATATCGCATATGTATTAACAACCTGTTACTTTCGTAAAAACAAGTAAAAAATAGTATTTCTGATGTTTTTTCGATGTAAAATTATCGATTTTAACCTTACTGGAAAAAATTTTTTTTACGGACACTAGTATATTTATTGTATTTTATTGATGTTTGTATTTCAATAAACAGAACTAATTAACCGTGTTGCTTTTGATCCGTAAAAGGCATTCCAGTTGACTTATCATCATCATATATCAACGTATCACCAAGTCAGCACTATACAGTTTACAACCACACTAACCTATTCGCGTAACACAGCTTATCTTCCCGTTCACTCAACACCCGGACCACCTCCCCGATGGTAGTAACTTCATCGAGCATGAGGGGGCCCCTTTTGTGTTCGCAAGCGTACACATCGTAGAGGAGTGGTAGGGGGGAAGGAAAGCGGATTCGTGATCCGTAACCGTATAATTACGCTAATCACCTGCACGACGATGACGTCATCGGTTATTTGGTGTCGCGGTGCCGATTAGCAAACGCTAGTCGGAGCCATTTAACGAGGGGGGTGGTATCAAATATCTAGCTGCCTATATGTGTCTTTGACTAGAATAGGGGTGAGACTTTGTGTCTAATTTGACATATTATACTGATGGTATATTCATCGGTAATGATACTTAAGAGCTTTGATTGTATTTTCGATTTAAGGGGAGGTTCTCTTCCTTTGAACTACTAAAAAGTACGCAAAGTTTGGAATTTTTTTATTCGCAAATGAAAAAACATAGAAGGAAACGGTTTGGGGATTCGAAAAAATGTTAGTTTGATCTTTATTTTCAAAAATTGTCGTTTCATAAAAAACAAAATGGCGCCCGTGAATCACTGTTTTTGAATTAGATTTTGTTTAATTATCTTATAAAAATGACGTCTCGACGAAACTGAACGCTCGTCTGCATCAGATGAAAAATTTATCAGTGACATTAAAGTATAGCACTCTCCTTTCAGAAAACTAAGACATACGTAGCGATTAATTTGTATTATGTGGTAGATCTTAGCTTAGTTCGGAAAATTTGAATCGCTTATACATACATTATGTAGCATAAGATGTTTTATGTCGAGAACTATAAATAACAAGTTACTAGGTAACATACAAGTAATTAAATCACAAGAATTATAGGTTTTTTAATTAATAAAAATCAAATTTTATTTAACTCAGTGCCTTTACAGTGATTCGTATAATTTTTTTCTTTATAAATCTCTACTGCTTCTCTTATTAATCTGCTGCTAATATTGATTGGTCTAGTAATTATTACTGTATCTTCAAATATTAATAATTTGATGTAGCATATCAGAAAATAAATTAAATCCCCCTACATCCCCTACACTAAAAACGAAGATAATAAATTTATAGAATAGAAAAATGTATATAATAATAGCTACTCTAGTCTCATCATGGTAACTAAAAACAAAACTGTCTTGACATGTCGCCACCTAATTACAGAATAACAGAGTAACTAGATCATATTTTTTTATGATCCTACTTATTTGTTACCTATTAACTTGTTTCTTTGTTCTGTTATTTTCTGTAAATGTCATTTGTATAAGTTTTCCGAACATAGAAACAAATTAATAGAGTAACAAATAAGTAACTAGATTTATTTTTAATTATAGAAAGTCAAATTTTATTTAAATTGATGTTATCTTTTTCATTATAAGTTTCTATTATTTCTCTGATATGTGGGTTCCGAATCACTTAAATACAGTCGATATACAATATTTTTACTAAAACTAGAAATATTTGAGTGTTGTCATACTTTTGCCGTACCTACGTTAAATAATCTCTACGATATTAACTAAAGCAAACCAACAATTTCATTGTACCAAAAATATATATATATAACTTCTAAAACATTAGACACAAAGTATGCGCGATGCATCAAATACGCGACCAAAAAACAAAGTCCAAAGCACGACAACCAAAACAGGGAAGGAGGCGTAGTCGCTGCCACACAATTTGGCGTCGTTTCGAGTCGGCAATAAAAACTTATCAGTGAGCCGTCGACGCCGCGACGACTCAGACTGCGCTGGTCGATGCAGCAGCAACAGTAATCTGCCTTACCGACATATATCGTGTTTATGACCATTATTATATGTACAATATATATATATATATATATATATATAAGTGTTCGTTTACAGAATGTAGTACATAGGTAGAATACATATGAAAATGGCAAAATTACTTAAAAAAGTTACATTTGCACAAACTGATACTACTACTAATAATTAAATATTAATAAATAGTAGTAATGGAAACCGAATCCGAATAATATTAAATCCGGATTTAAAACTATCCGGAGTATTGGATAATTAGCTTTTCGGATCTCAAATTTGGTTATCCGAATCTCAGATCCGAATTTCTGATATATGTTTTTCACGCATTATGCATGTTTTTTTTAATGATATCTGTATAAGCAAGCTGTATTATTGAAATAAGTGTACGGCAAGGTTATGAAAGATCTATTTTCTGTTTAAAATATCATGCGTTTAAAGAAATAATACATTATTTAAATGTTTGTTGAATGGAATGACTATTGAAAAGACATTTTACAAGCTGTATTATTTCATGGAAATGCAAAATAAGTGTGCGATTATAGTTTGGAAGTAGTTACTTATTTGTTACCTAAAACTTGTTTCCATGTTCGGTTATTTACAGTAAATATCATTTGTATCACTTATCTTGATGAAGATGGACGCTGAGTTCGTCGAAACGTCGATTATAAACAAATATTATACAAGAATTTTAACCTAAAACAGTTTTATTTTACTATATAAATTTTGATTATTATTTTATTATATATATATTATTCACAAATTGTATTATTATATTTATTATTATTTATCAAATTTCTATATTTGATTCTTTTTGTTTTGTTCAATTTTATATTTTGTCCTATTATTAGTGTATACTATTACTATTGGGCAAATAAACTATTATTATTTTAGGTATAAAATAAATTTTTATAAGAGCTTTATTAAAACTAAAAATATCTATTCATTAACAATTAATTTTTAACATAAATACTCACTAATTTACAGTATAAAAACAACTATAAATAGACTCTTATACATAAAAGTAAAAAATCATAAACTAATTTACAAACTTTGAAGTTTTTAAGTATAATTACAAAGTTTAATAAAGTAGAAACGTTGCGTTTTACACTAATTTTTAAAAGAATAACGAGGTAAAACCGTACAAGACGGAGACGCCGACGGACGGTAAAGAGAAGTAAAAAAAAAAAATCATTTATTATTCATTCCGCATTTAACATGTTGAAGTAAAAAAAATGGAGAAAGTACCTAGTAGACTTCTCTTTTTTGCTTTGTAAATTCATAAAGTTTTTTTCATAGTACGTTAAATTTAAAACATTTCAATTTAAACGTTTCTGTTCCATAGATATCTCGTACATTTACAAGCACTTACTTTTTATTTTAATTTTTATTCATTAAGAGAATTTTGCACGCTTTTTACAATAGTTACATTTCAACAATTGAATTTTTAGTCTTTTTATTTTAGCTTTGTTTTACAGCAATATACTTTTCTATTATGACTTTATATATATAAAATTTAATATTAAAAATTAAACACACAAAATGAAAAGCTAATGCGTTTTACGTGATTTTACATTTAAATATCTAATAATTTCTAAACATATTACAAGCTTTATTAAAATGAATATATTAACATATTAAAATAAAACAATTTTACGTTATATTTCTGTATTAATATTTATTAATAATCGACGTATAACTCAACAAACGTCTTCATCAGGAAAATAAGATGCAAATAAAACTTATAATAAAAAAATAGTACATAGAAACAAGTTACTAGATAACAAAATAAGTAATATTTAATGTTTAAAACGGCTTTAGATTGTACTTCTGTATTCATATTTATAACGTACGAAATGTATGTGTTCAGCAGGAAAACTGATACAAATACATTTACGGTAAATAACAGAACATAGAATCAAGTTACTAGGTAACAAATAAGTAACTAGATTATAAAATTTTAGTTAATGAAGGCAAATTTTATTTAAATCAATGCCTAAAACCGTTTTATTTTATATAAAGAAAGAGTTTTTTTAACTATGTTTATAAAATAGTTATGGTACAATAAATTTTACTTATGTATGTTTATTTCATCGTGAAATCGTATCACTTTTTCTTGTAGAAAGCTACATGTCGGAAAAAAAAATGGAATAACATTTTTCCAATGCATTTGATCCATAATTTGAGTACGGGATTGACTAGAAATTGCCACATTACACGCTCGTCTAGCTTCTAAAATATTTTCCACTGCAAACGTATCTTATGTTGACGATGTAACTCAAACTGAGATAGTGACCTTTTTTGGCGTGTGTGTTATCGGACGCCCACCAGAAAGTCTTATGGACCGAATAAAATGTGTATTACATCATAAGTTAAAAAAATCTTTCACTTGTATTGGAGAAAAAGATATATTTCTATTGCAAAACGTGCTAGATGCGTTTGCAAGTTTATTAAAACTATTTACTATTTAATTTTTAGTGCACATTGGTTTTAATTTATTTATTATAAAAATTTACAGTCAAATTAAGAGGTCAATACGTCTAAATCATCCAGATAAATCTGCTATTGCTAAACATGCGTTAAAATATTTTTATGTTGTAAAATTCTAAGATACTGTAATAATTACAAGATCAATCAATATTAACAACAAATTGATAAGAGAAGTAATAGAAATTTATAAAGAAAACGATAACATCAATTACTGTGAAGGCACTAAGTTAAATAAAATTTGGCTTCCATTAATTAAAAATCTATAAATTTTATAATCTAGTTACTTATTTTTTACCTAGTAACTTGTTTCTAGGTTCTGTCGAAACGTTGATTATATATAAATATTAGTAGAGAACTTTAACAAAAAGCAGTTTCATTTACAAATTATATATGTCCGTGAAAATTGCAATTATTTTAATTATATTTTTAGGAAATGTAAATTTGCACAAACTACGAATTATGAAAATAAAAATGCATTTTATAATATATTAAAATTAAAACAGTAGTATAACTTCCAAATATTAGTTCATTAACTAGCAATTGCTAACTACAAAGTAATTATAATTTTATTTCCACTTAATTGAAAATTTAATAGAATCATTGTTAAACTATAAAAGGCAATCACGCATTAACAATACCATTTGACAATTTTTGCAACAATAGTTTGCCTGCCTGCATATATGCAATTTATTTTCACATTGAAATTGACACAATATTTTATATTATTTCATGTATTGTTATTATTACATTCAGATGTTCAATTGTTTCGTACGACACGTGACAACATACTAGTATTCGAAGATAGTTTATATGAAAATTTTAATTAAAATTTAAATTTTATTGAGCGTGTTTTTCGGACATTTTAGCTGTCACGTGCAATAGTTTGTTTTGCGGAATTCGTGGCGGAGCTAAACGAGTGCTTATAAAACACTTTTGTTTTTGCCATTTATTAGCTATATATCAGATTTGCATATGATTTAAAAATTAAAACATTGAGAAATATTTTTTCGATAATGCTTATAAATGCAAATAAAAATATATTAGTTTTAATGTATTATATTCGTATCAAACTAAAATAAAATTTTGAGAATATAAAAGAAAACTATTTTTAATATGTATTTCATAAAATTGTTATTTTTTAACATTAAAAATATATTTTTTAATATTTGTTTAAGTACAGATATATTTTATCCAAGTGCAATGTTATCTAATCAAGTAAATAATTCTTTTTAAATAACTACTAAATTTACTCAGAAGAAAATTTATACAAAGATAGTAAATTGTTACAAATACTATTAAATGTTGAGAAACAAAACCCTGCGTACAATAATTTTTTACATCAACGCGCCACTGTTAACCATTTCACCGGCAGACAAATAAATCCTTGAAAAAAGCTCCTTTCTTTTCTACCTTAACCCATTAGTGCTCAGAACTAATAATGTTTTGTAAAAGATGTTTTATTATAAGGAATAGTTTTCAAATAATTCAAGAATATTCAGAAAAATATTTAAAAAAAATACTCTTCAGAAATATGGCCGTAACGCGCATGCAACTAAAGTTGCCTCTGAGCGCGTGGAAGTTACCTACCGGTAAAAAAAAGAAAATCATGTTTTAATTTAAAATCACTTTATATTTTAAGAAAAAACAACTAAATGCTACATTTGAAAGTATTTTATAATAAAAAAGTAACTACAAATGAAAAGGTTCAAAACATTCTGGATGCAAGGGCACATTACATTTTTTACACAGGTAAATTGATCTCTTAGAACATAATTTACATTTTCTGTATTTAGATTGACCTCGTATAATAGGATGCCCTTTCTGATCTTTCCTGACATCGTCCAGAGCAGCAGATGATGTAAATGATGACGATGGACCTACTCGTAAGGGCGGTGTTCCATGGGCACTAAAATCTTCTACCTCTAATTGCATTGGATACAATTGTCGTACTGCAATCTAGATCACCTTGCCAGTACATTCTCTTGCTTGGCATCCGATGGTACCCAGAAAATAATATGATTCCTAGTACTGTACACATTTCATCATAACATAAATTGAAATTGTAAACACCCTTTTGTGCGGCGTATAAGTTAGATTGGGTGATTATGTACTGGATCAGATCCTTGGAAAAAAAGGACTGGAAACACTGAAGTGGAGACGTTATAGTATTTTTTAAAAAATCTATAGTTGAGGGTTCATTTTGTGGAATTGAATCTTGCAAAACCCAGTCGTTTTTCTTACCTACCAACCATGGATTTACTTCATTTGCTTTTTTGGATTGTTTCTTTTTAATTTTTCTGGGGGGACTTTCGACACTAGATGTAGTAGGTTGAGGTTCAGTGCATTTATTTTCAATATCATCGTCCGAACTTTCAAAATTAACAATAACCTTACTTCGAAGAATTCTTCTTGGTAAATGCATAGTTGTGCCTACAACTTCGTCATCAGATAAATCTGAGTCTTTATCTGTATCCATATTAGGACCTTTATATGGTGGTATGACCCCGACGGACTTCACACTAGTAATTTTTTTGCCGTAACATTCCTCACAAGCATTTAAGAGTTCAACAGTAAACAGCTTGTCTTCTTCAGCCCTAAAAATAAATATTTTTTATGAGATACATTTGGAGCTCACAGGCAACTTTAGTTGCCTGCCATATTTGTACATCAATAGCAACAACATAAAAAAATAAACAAAAGTTTTTTATGAATGTACACACTACTTTATGCATAATTATACTACGATATTTTTAAGAACTCTATATTTTGAAAATTATAAAATATACTTACATATTTAGGAGAGGCTGCAAATTTGGAATAATAACTCAACAAAACAACAGGTGTTAACGCGTTGAAATCAAAAAAAAGAATGAAAGTAAATGTTTACGTGTGGTCTACAAGATGCATTTAGGGGATTCCCACATTTACCTACGTGATTCTTATTGTGGTGTGTTTCCAAGAAATTAATATTTGCAGCGGCAACTGTAGTTGCCTATGAGCACTAATGGGTTAACAGCCATGGCGTGGCGCGCAATGATGTCACATTCGACACACACACGCGAGATCTACGCGAAGCTCATCGTATTTGTCTCTGTATCTACCGTCATTCTGTCGTCGGCTGTGCGCACACGTTTCGCGTATTTCCGTTGTCGAATTGCCAGGTATTTTCTGGGTTGGGGGGGTATTAACGTAATCGTAACAGCAGGAAATGATGCTAGGTGCTGGAGGCCGCAAAGAAAACGAATCCCAGGATTACTAGGCGTCAATTTCATTCTCACTTTTCGCTATATATATATATATATATATATATATATATATATATATATATATATATAAGCACGCACGCATTTGCAGGATTATTTAGTGTTCGTAAAAAAGGAAAGAGGGAATGAAGATGTGAGTCTTTGACGATACACCTTTGAATGGATTTTTTGTTGTCTTTTCTTTTCTGCAGTGAATTGAGGTTTCAATTTTGTACGATTTTGTTCAATCAATTCAGTTTCTAATTTGAAGATTTTCAACTAATTAATCTACACTGTAAGTTTTTCTGTATTTTATAATAAAAGTTATGGGTAACGAAGATCCTCTAGATTATTATGTAATTTTAGCATAGAACTTAATTTTACATAGCATGTAATATTTAACAAAAAAATTAGGTACTTTTTATGTAAAATATTTATATATAAATAATTATATATATATATATATATATATATATATATATATATATATAATTGATATTTTACTAAATTTGCATGTACATTTTTATAAATATTTTGGATATGCAAAATCATATTTCGCAGAACTACATAAATATAATTAATAATTGTAAAATATAATTAACTTTTATTATTGTCAATTTCAATAAAAATTTAGAAAATTACAGAAACATTATGTAATTTTATGTAGCATGTAAAAATAAGTAATATTAACTGTAACAACTACAAAATCTATGTTTTCTTATATGAAATAATATTAAATTTGTTTTTTTTTTTTCTGTAAATTTCCATAATTAATGAAGTAAAGTCATTTTACATATAATTTTATACTAATTTTTACTATAAAAATTTATGTAAATTTACAAATCTTTTTACAGTGTATACCTAAATTTTTTTATACTTATGTAAAAATTAATTAACTTATTTTTTATAATGTATTTAATGTATATTTTTAGTTTTATTATTACAGGCACCTCCACCATTTTTCGTCACTTGTAATTTTAAATTTTAATTATAAATTTTTACTGATTATTATTGCATATTTTTAATATCTGTTTTTAACATAGTAAAAAATCTTTCGAAACTTATTTTTACTATAAAAATTTATGTAAATTTAAAAAACTTTTTACAGTGCAAAAAAAGTGGAAAAAGGTTGCTGGGAGAGATATAATTAAAAATGTTTTTCTTCACGTATCATAATATTTACATTACGTTTACATTGTCTAAGTAGAAAAAGGACATTATGTTACTAGTACAATAATGTACATTATTATACAGCAGATGGTTACTATATACACAAATGGTGGCAGCAGGTTATAAATAATTGATTAATATAATAAAAAAAAAACATTCAAAACTCATTCTATTAAAATAAAACGGTTTTAGGTTGTAGTTCTGTATTAATATTTATTAATAATTGATGTATACTCAACGTATATCTTCATCTTTTTTCCTGATGAAAACGTATGTTGGGTCGATTATTAATAAATGTTAATTCAGAACTTTAACCTAAAGCCGTTTTATTTTAATATAATTGAATATTTTAAATAAAAGATGTACGTCTTACCTGTTCTCCATTGGCGTACCAAGTTAAATTTACGGATGGATATGCAGCTGGAGCAGTACAGTTTGCTCGAATTTTTGATCCTACTGATACTTTACGGCCCTCTGTTGTTATTGTTGGGCCTCCTTCAGGTACGTCTGAAAACAAATAAAAACATATTTTTGTACAAATTTAAGGCCACGTTAGACGGCAATAATTTGTTAATAATTTATGATACACATATTTAAAATAAATAACGAATAAACAACAATCCAAATACATCTAATATATTAGGTTATATCATATGTGAAACTTAGATTTTAAATGTCACTTTCAAATAAACTGTTTTATTTATCAATGTAACTCACTCAGCAAAACTCAGCTCAGCTCAGCTCATTTACAAGATTTACTGATCTGAGTGGAATGTAAAAAAAAAACACAGCTAATATACTATTATACTTTAATAGGTACAAAAAGAAATTCTTTATATTCGCATATTTAATGTCATTTTCAATAGCTCACACAAAATCCCCAAAAAAAAAACAATGGCTAATAATGATGCTATCTATTTACCAAGAACAAAACACTGTCTGGTGCTCTCTTTCTCTCACTCTCTCTCTGTCTCTCTATAGCATAAAAGCCGATATTGACAAATTGAAAAGCCAATCTCATTTGTTTTGGTGACTATACACACACACACACAAACACATTTACACATACACGGAAGCACTCAGGGACATCATGTAACTTGTGTTGGCGCCATAACCGCGTACAAAGACCAGTGGCGTAGCAAAACGGGGGGTGGGCACAAGGGGTGGTAGAGAATCGGGGATGGTTAACGCTCCCTTCAGCAATTAGCAGCTAATTATCTTGATTGCAGCGTGCAATTTAGAACGCGCCAGCGTTTGGGACTAAACTACGTGTTCGTATACATAGATAGATACACTAATACCAACACGATTTGGATATACGCATTATGCACAGGGTGTCTTGTAATATAATTGCACTAAAATCGAAGTATTTGAATGTATCTTATAAATATTCTCATTTGGGAAAATTTATTCACAATTTATTATTTTCGTATTGTGTACAATATTTTATATCGTAAATAGATTTTTTTATCGTAGGAGGACAGTCAATAAAATATTTAAAATTTGTATTTAAAACTTAATTTATGTAAAATTATATAGGAACCATACTTTTTCTAACAATGCATTACATTTTATAGTATAGAAAAATTTGTATAATTACTGTAGTCATGGTAACTAAAAACAAAACTGTCTTGACATAAACATGCCACCCATTTGCAAAATTATATATATATATATACTCAAATATAATCATAAAGGAATAATCTGAAAATGAAAAATTATGATTATATTTGAGTATTAACTGTATTTAAATGATATATCTATCAACTAACCAGATTAATGTATTATATATATATATATATATATATATATATATATATATATATACCGGGTGTCTACTTTTTTTTTGTTACATAGGGAATACAATGCTAAAATTTTCATTTGGTGATAAATTTTCCCCTAATTATTATAGAACAAAAGTACAAATACAAAAGTTGTTTAGAATTCAAAAATGCATCAAATGATGCCAAATTTATCAATATAGGATGTTCCGATCAAGAATTAGAAGCAAATTAAAATTTCCATTTTTGCGCTCTTTACATCAAAGTGCCATGGAAATTAAACAAATAATTTCATTTCCATGGCACTTTGATGTAAAGAGCGCAAAAATGGAAATTTTAATTTGCTTCTAATTCTTGATCGGAACATCCTATATTGATAAATTTGGCATCATTTGATGCATTTTTGAATTCTAAACAACTTTTGTATTTGTACTTTTGTTCTATAATAATTAGGGGAAAATTTATCACCAAATGAAAATTTTAGCATTGTATTCCCTATGTAACAAAAAAAAAGTAGACACCCGGTATATATATTATTATTATTATTATTATTATTTACCCGTCTATCATTACATATGGTAAGGCAGATTATTGTATTCATACAAAATTTGATTTATTTTAATAGATAAACATGAATTAGGCTTATAATATCATGAATTAACTGTTTTTAGTGTAATGTATATCTGTCGGTCTGTGAACAAGTGTAGAGTAAATTCAGCTGAACGAATTATAAAATTTCATATATACGCTTCGTAGATGAGCAGGTATCTCAATTTGATCAACTTTTGGTAAAGATCTGCCAATCAGAAATGGTAATATATTGATGTTACTTTTATGTGTTTTATGAATATTTCAAAATAGCCAAAACATGTTTCGTAAAAATTTATTTAACAAAAGTTGCTAAACAAGTCATAACTGACAGATTTGATTTCAAACATTTTTCGATAAGTTTAGAATTTTATTTTATAATAACAATAATAATTAATATTAAGTATATATATATATATATATAAAATTATAAAAAAAATATGTAAGCGTATTAAAAAATGTGCCAAATAAAAGCTGTGTAAAATAATTTTTTTTTAAATATACCTTGGCTATTGCAAAATAACCGTAAAACACATAAAAATGACATCAGTAAATTACCACTTCTGATTGGAAGATCTTTACCGATCAAATTGAGCTATTCACCTCCGAAGCTTAAATAAGAAATTTTATAACAATCCGTTCACAGACAGACTGACAGGCAAATATACTGCTAAAAACAATTGATTCGTGTTACTATAAGTATAATAATAATAAAAATATGTATGTCAAATTTGGTATGATTACAATACCTCTCTTATCATATGTGATATGACGGTCGGGTTAAAAATAATCCGCATTACTTATGCTTTATTCAATATATCTGTTGTTATAATACACCCTGTATAATTACAACTACAAATACATGTTAGTAGATATATATATATATATATATATATATATATATATATATATATAGCAGGTAACATATGTATAATAATAGACTAATACACGTGAACACGGCTGTATTAGATGTTGTTAATTGTCTTGTGTCTGAATGTATGTTAGTATGTGTGTGTGTGTGTGTGTGTGTTTGTTAGTATATATGTATTATGCACACAAAGCTAACAGTGTCACGAAGCATTGCCAATATGTCATTCGGTCCAGTCATCACACATCATGAAGCAATCATCAGATCGTCCCATTCAATATGACAAATCTATTTACACAAATGACTTTTGAACTTTCCATTATTACATATTGATTTAATGCATTTATACAAGATTATTACGCAATTAATATCAATTTAATTTACTGTAAATAATAGATATACACATTATATATATATATATATATATATATATATATATATATATATATATATATATTAGTGGCACTCCTTGAACATATATTAAGAATAAAATAAAACAGCTTTAGATTGTAAAGATGTCCGTAGAGTTCGTCAAAAACTTCTATTATTAATAAATATTATTACAGAACTACAACCTAAAACAGTTTTATTTTAATATAATACATAAATATATACACAATTACGCCATGTATCCAAAAGAGTGTGACACAAACTCTTTTCATCATCCCGAAATCAGTCGCCTCCAAACATTCCTATTCAAACAAGTAACTTTCGCTTTATCCACATTCATAATTCCTCTCATACATGCTCTTTTATTCCTACTACTGTACTGTATTGTTTTATATTTTGTTAATCAAAATAAGAAGGCTTTGGGATTAAGTTCTGTTTATATTTTAATAAAAAATCGACGTTTCGACCTACTCGATGTACATTATCATCAGAACAAATTATACAAATGACATATACAGTAAATAAACAAAACATAGAAACAAGTTACTAGGTGACAAAATAACTAACTAGATTATAAAATCTTATAAATTATTAAATAAATAAAGCCAAATCATTTACTAGTCATAGTGATTAATGTTTTTTTTTTTTAATAAATTTCTATTGCTTCTCTTATCAATCTACTGTTAATATTGTTGGGTTTTGCAATTATTACATTATTTTCGAATTTTACATCATGAAGATATTCTAACGCATGTTGAGCAATAGCAGATTTATCTGGATGATTTAGACGTATTATCAATGTTATTTTTAGAACTATAACCTAAAGCCGTTTTATTTTAAACCAACTCTGATATATTGTTATATGAAAAAAAATTCTATAAAATTCAAATTCAAAAACTCATTGGGAAAAAGTAAATTAAAAAATTCAATAAGTTTCTGTCCGTAACTAATCTAACAGAACCTCACAATAGCAAACCGTTGAAAACATTTTCTACATATAAATCAGATATATTGATATATACCAGCGAGTAATAACCAGCCGTAAACTCCAACTATACAACTGTATCTGTGTAATACCGTGTACGTATTTACGTTATATACAGTGTTACCAACATCCCAACCCAAAAATCAATCCAATTCGAAACGTTATTGTAAATGCGACGCGTTGGGGCGGGCGGGGGGTAAAATTGTAAGCCGCCCAATCCACCCACACGTATGCCGCGCGCCATCTGACTTTATTTTCGCAAAACTAAACGTTGCGTTGTCGACGAATTGTTTCCACTTCTAGTTTTGTAGGTTATGTGCGCAATTTATTATTTTGTTTGTCGATCGGGTTATATAAATATATGTTTTAGAAATTGTTACACGAAATATGATTGTGAAACTAGTCGCATATAACTAATGTTTTATTCATATTTTACAGTTTAATTGTTTAACAAACTTAAGCGATAGTTAATTTTACCAGAATATTTTATAAATTATTCTGTGTTTGATTTAATTAAACAATTTAATAATTAATATTATTTTAAAGTAAAATCATACACTCGGTTTATTTTTCACGATATAAAAACAAAAATAATACAAAAGTATTACAAATTTTTGTCTTATATTAGTTCTGGATTCAGAATAATCATAAATAGAAGTTTACCAGCAAAAAAATAAAAATGAAAAACATAACACAATCGGTGAACTGATCTTTATGAAAACCCGATTGTCATTTGTTTGAATCTATTTATCGATCGATTGACAATATGCTCGACATTTGTTTTCGCAGTACAATTGTTTGGGATGTCATACAGAGAGAGAAAGAGACCGTTATAAACAAATGAGGTGCTCAACAGTTCATCGTTGTCCATACTTGTTCATATTTAAACGTATTTTATCCAACCACTTGATATTAAAGAGATGGATACAGATTAAAGATGATGTTTCACTGTTTTTAACTAGAAAAAAATATATTGTATGCTATCAAAAGCAAATTTGTATTTAAATTTTACAATATTCTATAATAATATAATATGTTACGAGAAGTAGAAAGCAATGATAATTGTGTTGAGTACAGATATTTGTGATCGAAGCAAAGATGAAGTCAAGCTGTCTGTGCGAAAAACAAAAAGAGGTTACTACTCCGAGTCAGACATATATAATTTTTGCTCTTTAAGCGTTCTGAACGAAACTAAACTAAAAATAAATAAAAATACATGCCAAATAACCTTTACCAGTTACTAACAGTTGTAGAATAGTATGTATGTGTATAAATTATTTATATATTTGTTACGTAATTTGTGAAAATTAATCTTTCTTTAATCGAATATATAATGTCTGACCGCCATTGGTAGATACATTGCATTTCTTGCATATTTTTAATAATCAAATTCAAATTCAAGCGAAAATAAACACTGCAGTTGTCTTACTTGACTTAATTTTTATTACAGCCGTTGGAGATGTCAAATTAAATCTTAATTACGTATTGTTATATAACTTCTTAAATTATGTAAAATTACAGCTTGTATATTAATATCTGTAATAATTCATGAAGATAAATACATATTTTGTGTAATAATACTAATATAATATTTTAAGTGTAATTCATTCATTTCAAAATACATCCTTTATCTAATTATACATACAATAATATTACAGTACTAAACAAATTTTAGTTATTTATGGAAAATTCCTGACAACAAATTTACTGAAGTTCTGTAAATTTACTAAAAGAAACTTTGCAATATTCCATACTTATGTACTTTTCCATCCCGTTGGTAATATCATATTACATAATGTTTGTAATAGTTTTGATATTATGTATTGAGTAATACTAAGTATTATAGTGTCTCATGGTTTGTAGATAAAATTACATAATTTTTAGGGTGTATTTATTTAACTCAAAAGCTGATAAAAATTACTCAATTGTTTTTCTCCAACCATTAAAAGTCATTTGCAATCAATCAGCAAGAAAAAATCATTAACCCATCATGCATCACAAATCCATAAACAACTTAGCAAGACCTAAGCTAAGATAAAAGAAACCTTTCTGTTAATCTCATTCTGTTTCACAAATATTCTCACACCCCCCTCCCTATTCCCCGTATATTATCTATGTTCTAGTCCTTCAAAAACCGGAGCAAAAAGCGAAGGGTTAAAGCTAGATGATTACCGAATCGACAGCGGTAAAGTGATATAAAGTCGAGACTGACCGAAATCAATTATGAACACCGTTGAAACTCGAGATCAAATAGCTCGTTATCGTGCGTGTGTGTGTGTGTGTGCGTTGGTGATGAAGTACGCAGGCGCGTGTGAAAGAATCATTGAACCGAAAGCTACTCGTGCTAAGTGCAAAAAGTTGGTACACTTGGATACTTTAAAACGGCTGGCAATAATTGGTTTATGATTGGTTCGGAAGAAGTTTTAAATAGTGTAGTTAATAAAATGAAGTTTGTTAACTGCCAATTACGAGATAACTCGTTGCTTGCATTCTTAGCTAGGGTGCCGACGAGTTATCTCGTAGTTGTTTGACTTGCCATATTCGTGTAGTAACGAGTTATCTCGTAGTATATAAGCGTAACTATGGATAGATAACTTCTGGTAAAAAATAAAAATCGATACTGATTAAGTAAATAGTAAATTACTAGAGTTTAAAACAAATGTTTCTAGTAAAAACTGAAACAATTATTATCTCGCTTATGAAACAAATTTTACTACGGCGTTTTAAGACTTATCAACTCCTTTTGAGGTGTACTATCTCCCCCTAAAAGGATACAGAAAAGGCCGTAAACATATATACATGTTTATATATATATATATATATATATATATATATATATATATATATATATATATATATCGCATACCACTAACAGTAACTGAAAGTTTTGTAATCTGGTTTCTACATTTTCTGGTACACTGCTCGTTAAACTAGTTTCTTTGGCAAACATTTGTTCAAGCTAATAACAAATACTTTCCTATCATATCTATGCTAAACAAATCATTACAAAGTTCAAAAACTAATTAATACAAAGATCAGACAATCGAATTTTAATATCAAACTAAAATTTCTTAGAAACCAAAGCTCTCGATGTACGCAATAGGTCAACCGAAACTGGTATTTCACTTTCCGTGTAGCGATACATCATCGTCACTATCAGTTTCACGAAAGACGATGATCTCTTAACGGTCACCGGGAGATCCCGTCTCTCGAAACTAAAACTACCATTTCGCGTACTTTATGAAGTTATTCAATTAACGGGGCCAGCCGAGACATGAAAAGTCTGCTGTGCCGGGGCTGACTCGAGTGGTTTATTAAGATTGCAAAGATCGGTTACGCATCCCCAAGTTGGTTGCTAGGTTAAGTTCGGTTTAGATTCTTACCCCCTCACACTCTTGTTTCTATGTCGAGTGCTTACTTCACTTGTTGTTTAGGAAGATGGCTGGCTTTTGACGAAACAGCTGACGCTTGATTACGCACACTTGATATTGCCAAGCAGTGATTAGAAGTTTATGAAATATTTTAGATGTTTTGTCTTAGGTAAATAGTTTGCATTAAAATGAAAAGACTTTAGGATTAAGTTCTGTGTATATTTTAATAAAAATATCGACGTTTCCACGTACACCACAAACATAATCTTCAAGAAAAAAATATTATTATTTTCATAATTTTTTCCTGAAGGTTATATACGCAGAGTAAGTCAAAACGGCGATTTTTTTTATTAAAAGATTTTTCACTATGTTAGTTTATACTAATCTGAAACTTATGTACATCAAAAATATATATAAAAATTATTATTATTTCTATAATTTTTCCCTAAAAATTATGTACGTAGAGTACGTTGAAATGATAATTTTTTTTTATTAAAATATATACCAGAACTTAATTCTAAAGTATTTTATTTTAATAGAATGAGTTTTAAAAGATTTTTTACAATGTTAATTCACGTTAACCTCAAACTTTTAATATGAGATTACTTTTACTAAGGCGTTTTAAAAGATTTATCAACTCATTTTTAGGTATACTATCGCCCCCTAAAAGGGTACAGAAAAGACCGTAAGCACCCTGTATATATACAAAATACGGTATATTTCACTATATAACTCGAAACTCAACTCAACGTCCGTCTTCATCAGGATAAATCATTTATCCTGATAAAGATGTACGTTTAGTTTCGTCAAAACCTTGACTTTAAATAAATATTAATACAAAACTTTAACCTAAAGCAGTTTTATTTTAATATAATGAGTTCTGAAAGATTTTCTACTATGTTAATATAAACAAATATATATATATATATATATATATATATATATATATATATATATCTAACACACCAATTCGTAAATCCAAAACCGATTTACTCCTTCAATCCAATGCAAACGTTAACTCGTTGAATAATAATCAAGAAGACGAAAATTAATCTAGCGCTTAAAGCATACGCTATAGTAGCTACCGAACGGGGGTGTATCATCATCAAGCTGGCGAAAGCTTGGCTAAAGTGAAGTGAAGTTATCTTCTTTGCGAAACAAAACACTCACGTTGCGTTTTCGTTTTCCTAAAGGGGTTTGTGAAGAAGGGGGTTGAAAGAAGAAATACACTCACGGCATGGTGCACGCGATGCGAACTTGTTAACTGCTAAGTCAGATTAAAGTTCAAACATTCGCGCATTTCATTAATTTTGAAATGAAGGAGCAACTCAGGAGAGAGAGAAGGCACAGACGAGACGTTTTAGACGGTTGCTTAATTAACGTGTATTAAGCCGTGCATTGATATGATTTCGCTTGCGAATGCGGTAAGAAACGTCGGTTATCGGCCTGGTTATCACGACATGTAAATGATAATGAAATAAAACGTCTGCAAATTTAAGTTTTGTATCAATATTTATAAATAATCGACGTTTCGACGAACTCAATATCCGTCTTCAACAGGAAAAATAATACAAATGATATTTACAGTAAATAAACAGAACACAGAAAGTTACTAATCGTAAGTAACAAATAAGTAACTAGATCATACTTTTTTAATGATCTACCTACTTATTTGTTGCCTAGTAACTTGTTTCTATATTCTGTTATTTACTGTAAATGTCATTTGTATCAGTTTACCTAATAAAGACTGACATTGAATAGGTTGATTATTAATAAATATTAATACAAAACTTAAACCTAAAGCCGTAATGAGTTCTGAAAGATTTTTATTTTGTAAATGATATTGATTCAGTGAAGTGAAATTTACAATCAGGGCTGGACTGAAAACACATTTAGGCCCGGGAAATATCGGTGACGTAGGCCCACAATATTAAAAAAAATACAAAAAAGTACATTAGTAATTTATAAACATATTTATTAAAATAATAAAAAAGATTTTTTTTTGAATAATTGCAACAAAATTAAGTACATAGTTTAGTAATTAAAAACAATTAAATAAATATTATTAATTAAACAACTTTTTTAAATATTTAATTTTTATCTTTCAATACATCAATAACTCGATTATTGTCAATATTATTGTAAAAATTTAATTTCATTTCATTAAAAAAAAAAACACTTAAATATATTGTGGGCCCATCGGGATATTCCCGGTATCCCGGTGGGCCAGTCTAGCACTGTTTACAATCGAGAAAGATTTTGATGCAATTTTAAAATATAAAATTTAAGAGAATGTGCAATAAGTATAAAATAGAAAAAACAGAGTAATGAAATTAAGCAATATCTTCTTTGCTATATGAAATATTTGTAGATTTCAAAAAGTTTATAGTGGCTGCAAATTCATATTTTTTCTTGTGTTTACATAAATTATAAAATATAATTTTACTACAGTTCAATGTTGACAACATTTCGAGAAAAAAAATATTAAAATTTTATCAAAGCTATATTATTTATTAGGAGTAAATTTTAGTGTTGCGAATATCACAATGAGCAAGTGTTAAAATTAGTTATTTCCATATAGTTGACTTGACTGTTCTTACACTTAGGATATAATGAAAATAATAAAAATAAGAAAAAGAATATATACTCACCAACAATAATCATATAAGCAGATCGTATATCAGTGTGAAACAGCGGTGCATCGGCTGACACTTCGCATTTGTAGAATCCGGTAAGTTCACGCGACACATCGCGTAACGTTACATTGCGACTGTCTGAACGTGACACCTGCAACCATAACAATAATACGCTCATATTATTATCGTTATTACTATCCGTGCAATATACAGTTCTAGTGCAAACAGAAGTGTGTTGCCACTTCGCCACTAACAAGTGTGCTTGGCACTCTCGTTTGTTTTGCCAAAAGTGTATTATTCTAATAGAATAAATTTGAGATTTTGATCCTTAGTGTGTAATATGTACAGCACGTCGCAAATTGCTTCGTTCATACAAAATAAACTAGTGTTATTTCAAGAAATAGAATAAAATAGATCGTGTGTGCATTTTTTTTTCATTTTGTACATATTAGAATGCTGGGAACCAAACCAGGATATTCGAATCTGAAATTTTGCTTTCAGATCGAGTGTATCCAAATCTATGTATTTCATATTTTTATATAGATTTTTCATGCATTATACAAATATGTATGCGTATTCTTTTAAAATATATCTACATAAGAAAGCTGTATTATTGAAATAAGTGTACGGGGAGGTTATGAAAGATCTATTTTCTGTTTAAAATATCATTCGTTTAAAGAAATAATACATTTTTTAAATGTTTGTTAAGTGTAATGAATATTGAAGAAACATTTTACAAGCTGTATTATTTCATCAAAATGCGAAATATGTGTGTGATGGAAATTATATACGATATGTCTAAAAATGTACCTCAAAATTATATACATACAATGTGTCTCAAGAATTTTATATGGAATATGTTTATATACCGGGTGTTCGTCCGTTAAGTTCGTATGGGCGTTTAACATGCAATTTCCATAATTTGCGATATACTTTTTATCGAGTTAAATTCGGAAAAATACTTAGAATACTTTTTGATAGGGCATAAAAATTTCTATAATTTGGTTTTAGTTTTAATTTGCTAGCATATGCCGTTTGGGCGCTAGAATTTTTAAAAATTTTTTTTGTTTTTATTTTTTTTCTCAAAAATTATGAGGTGTAGGAAAATAAGCATGATATGGAAAAATGCGAAATAATGAGTACGATAATTGAGTAAAAAAACCATTGTTCTAAAATGCATCGTTTAGTAGAAAAAAATTAAAAAATAAATTTTTGAAAATCTCTCAAGGGGGTACCCTTGCGATTTTTTCAAAATAAAACTTTTTTCAAAATTTGCTGAAAAAAATCTGAAAAAATTCAGTCAAATAGAAAAAAAAATTAGCTACATAATAACTTAGTAACTTTTTTCTCTAACTCATTCTGGTTTGGCAGAAAAAATAAATTAAAATTAAAAAAATATTAATTTTCAATAATTTTTATATAATAAATTGTGTCTTAGAAATAAAAGTACTCAGCCATATACAACGTGTGTAAAGAATTTTATGACTTAAGTTCCAAAAAATTTAATAAAGGGATTTGTGATAATCTGCTTTCGAAAATAACTAAACAAAATAATTTATAATATAGTATTATTTTTCCTGATGCAAACAAACGTTGAGTTCGTCGAAACGTTGATTATAAATAAATATTAATACAGAACTTTAACCTAAAGCAGTTTTATATTAAAGATGCGCTTTTCGCCAGGATTTGATTTACTTTGACGACATATTTTAACAAATTAACTTACGATAATATTTAAAAAAATTACTTAACCTATCAAGATAACATGTGGCAAAGAAATAAAAAATAAAAATAATAGTATGTACCTAATTCAAACATTGATTGTAACACTTATAAAATAAAATGTACTAGTTACATAATCTAGTTACTTATTTTGTTACATAATATAACTTATTTCCATGTTCTGTTTATTGAGTAGGTCGAATATTAATAAATATTAATACAGAACTTAAATCTAAAGTAGTTTTATTTTATTATAAAATGTTGTTATTTTACTGATAAAATCTATGTAACATTATATAAATTTTCGATATATTTTTTATAGTAAACTTCTGTTATATATTTCAAATAATTATTGTTTATTGCAAATAAAAATAAAATAAAAACAAAACATTTTCGTACTAGCTAAACGATGAAAATATTTACAAATCCTTTCAAATATATTTTACAACTGTCAAGTAGAAAAATATTGACGCAAAATATTTCTGCGTTATAACAGATAGAATTGCGCAAATATATTTTATTTACGGTACAAAAAAAAGGAAAATCTTTGACAATTTTATTTATATATGATACAAAATAACCTATAAATTGATGTGTACAAGCACTGGAAAATAGTTGAACATTCAAACACATATGTTTATTAGAATCATACGACCAGATATTGGGTGCACTGCATATTGCGCGCGTTGTACAAACTGTGCGTAACTGTCTCAAAGGTCTGGTGCCTATTGTCATTTGTTTTATTGTGAAATTAGTTTGAAAACAAATGGTTACAGTAAAATGCGCGACAGATTTGTTTACAATGCAAATAAAGAAACAAATATTTGTGTTTGTACTTCAATTAGTTCTAACTAGGAGACAAAAATTGTATTGTTTTAACACAAAGTGTAAATAAATTAAAAAGTATACTATTTTAAATCAGATTATTTGCATTAATGATTAAATTACACTGTTATTAAATAATTATCAATTTTACATATTTCAATATAGTAAAAAAAACTTTTGGAACTCTTCATCTTCATCAGGATAAAAGTTATAGTAAATAAATACAACATAGAAACAAGTTACTAGGTAACAAAATAAGTAACTAGATTATAAAATTTTATAAATTTTTAATTAATGGAAGCCAAATTTTATTACTGAAATCAGTTACTAGTTACAGTGATTGATGTTATCTTTTTCTTTATAAATTTCTATTGCTTCTCTTATCAATTTGCTGTTAATATTGATTGGTCTTGCAATTATTATAGTATCTTCGAATTTTACATTATCAAGATACTCTAACGCATGTTGAGCAATAGCAGATTTATCTAGATGGTTTAGAGATATTCGCCTCTTATGTTGTCAATCTAGTAGAAATAGTTCTACCTGTCTGTCCAACATAAACCTTATGGTGTTCTATAAATACCCAAAGATTTAGTATTCCTTCTTGATAAAATTCTGCTTATTTTATCGGTAATATTTTCCACAAAAGAATGTAAATAATATTTTCCTTATTAAGCAAATCTTCAACAGCTTTAGATTTTCTTCGGGTCTCTATAAAAATTTTATTTTATATAATAAGTTCTGAAAGATTTTTCTGCTATGTTATATGAAAATAATTTAGATTCGCAGTTAACCAATATTTGCTTGTCTTCAAAACATGCTTCTAGAAAATATTATTATTATAATTATAAATTAATAACAATATAATATACCTAATAATAATATTTGAACAAAAACAGTAAATATTTTGATAGTAAAATAATATTTGTTTATTGAAAATATACCCTTCTGCTCATAGGTGGTTGGTTACTTCATTATATAAGTATATGAATATACTTTGAATACATTTGAACATAGTGCGGAGTTCATCATATACACATACATATCGTATGTGCCGTGTTTACATAAATATTTGAACATCAGAATTGGACTGGTTGTTCCGTGCCACAAACAGAGGCACACACACACACACACCAAGCAAAAACAATTATTAATTTTCATGCTAAAATATGTTAATTATTATATGCTCGCGAATTTAATTAGCGCTACACGACAAATTATCCACCACCACACTACCATAATTATCAAAAAAAAGTTTATATCGAGCGCAGATTTAACATTTAATAATTAGTAAATATTGTCTTTTCATGATAATCGAATTTGCATTGAAGTTCACTACGTATTTGTTCTCGTATATTTCATCTGAACTGAATAAATGCAGATTAAATATAATTATTAAAACTGTTTTCATTATATCGATTGATTTGAAATGATTGCTGGTCCTGTGACTTGATAGATTTTAACATAGTATAACTTTTAGAAATTATTATATTAAAATAAAAAATTTGCTATGTTGTAACTTTACTTTACTTAAAATAAAATTGCTTTAGGTTAAAGTTCTATGTTAATATTTATACAGGGTGACACAGAATAACTATTCCTAATTTTCAGAAATGATAAAGTGCACTTAGAGAAACATTTTTTATTAATAAACTAGTGTCTGGAAATTTCTCGGTGCCAAGATACACTAGATATCGTTAAAAACAATCTTAATTATTACAACATCAAAGAGTAGTTAAGTTAAGGAACATTTTATTAGAAATAATAGCGCATTAAACTTTATAAAAATTGTTCGAAGTTACGACCACCATTTTCGATACACAAGTTGTAACGATATACAATCGACTGCCAAAAAAAAAAAATTTTTTTCGGACACTAGTTTATTAATGAAAAATGTTTCTTTATGTGCCCTCTATCATTTCTGAAAATTAAGAATAGTTATTCTGTTACACCCTGTAGATAATCGACGTTTTGACGAACTCAGTGTATAGAAATTCTTCAAGCGTAATTATAAACAAATAAAATAAACTTTAATATTACTATAACTTTAAAAACTATATTCACATCGTTTCGTATATCTTACTATAAATCCATTTAAAACAGGTGGCAAACGTGTGCGAATGTAATTCCTAAGGAAAACGCATTTAAATTTCCATTTTTCCACACTTGTAGCTTTTCGCAAGGCGTACCCAACAACGACGTAAAGTAACTAGTCTCGTCATGGCCCAGCACGCTAAGCTACCACACCTTGGCGCACGCCAACCCACACATATGCACAAAGTAAAACCACTGTTGCTAACACCCCCACCCTCCTCGAAAGACAAAGCGAACTGAGATGAAAACAAAAGAAAAATTACGAGAGAAAGAAATGGATAGAAAAAGATCGAGTGCCCACTAGGGGGATGCCATACTGGGGAAGTTAACAAAGATAGTTTGTTTTGCTGGAGATAGAGAAAGATGGCAAATCCTACGACGAATGTCTTTTTTGTCGGTTAGGTTAGGTTAGGTCATCTAGTTGGTTTCATGCTGAAGAAGATAATATTCATATTAGATTATCTATAACTTAATCATTTGTTTTTGATATTAAAAAAATATTGTACAACATACACTGTAAAAAAATAGCAAAATTACAGAGAAACTGTATTAAAATTTTACTATAAAAGATCTGTAATTTCATTTTAGTATAAATATTCTGCATTTCTGTTTAAAAATTCTGTAATTTTTACATAATTCATAATAATCACAGAAAGTTAGTAATAAATATGTAAAATTGCTTTCTTTCTGCAAATTGCATCACATACTTATTGTAGAATTACATATTGTTGGTATAACTTCTTAAATTATCTAAAATTACAACTTGCATATCAATATTTGTAATAATTCATCAAAATAATGAAACTTAGTACATATTTTTGTGTAATAGTACTAATAAAATATTTTATGTGTAATTCATTCATTTCAAAATACATCCTTTATGTAAATTTAGAAATCTATATAATGATACTAACAATAATATTACAAAACTAAACAAATTTTGCCTATTTATAGAAAATTCTTAATAGCAAACTTACTGAAGTTCTGTAAATTTACTAAAAAAATTAAAAATGTCCTCGTGCTTTTGATCGAGAGACTTAAGCGCATTTTTGGCGGGCGGATTATTACATAATGTTTGATATTATGTATTTTGAAACAATTATATTAAAATTAGAACAGTTGAGTAATTATACCTAGAATTACTGGACATTATAGTGTTTAATGGTTTGTAGGTAAAATTACATAACTTTTTTAGGGTGTATATTAAATTATAAAGATTTGAAATTGTACTTCATACTTTGTACAGTCATTATAAAAATAATATTTCTAATAATCGGGCAATACAAATATCTAAACTAGTTTATTTATGAATTAGTTTGATCAGCTTTTGATACGATGTTACGTAGTACCTGGGACGAAATTTGCCGTTTGGAATGTTGGAATCGGAATAGTCTAGTTTTGAAATCTAACTACAATCACGGGCAGCAGTCGCGTCAGTAACTTAAGCAGCTTACCGGTTCATATAGCGGTAAATTTACCGGTTTACACTACTACGAGTATACGATGTGGTAGTAGTGGCCCGCCTTAGGTGTATGTGTCCACAAATTATACACACAGCATGTACCCCAATTGTGCTACTACTAGCTCTGTTCCCGAAATCTTGTTTGGCCTTTCAACCTCCTAAACTGTTTGCACTTTGCAGCGTTAGAGAATTCAAATTAAATTATTTATTACGAATTTAAAATAAAACGGTTTTAGGTATAAGTTCTGTATTAATATTTATTAATAATAGACGTAATCAACGTACGTCTTGAACAAGAAAAATGATACAAATGACATTTACAGTAAATAAACAGAACATTGAAACAAGTTACTAAGTAATAAAATACAAGTGACAAGATCGTAAAAAAATTGTATGATCTGGTTACTTATTTTATTACTAGTATAACTTGTTTCTATGTTTTGTTTATTTAAGATAAATATCATTTGTATTATTTTTCCTGATAAAGATGTACGTTGAGTTTGTTGAAACGTCGATTATTAATAAATATTAATAAAGAATTGCAACCGAAACTGTTTTATTTTAATATAATGAGTTCTGAGAGATTTATAAACAAGTTCATCAGGAAATGATATTTTCAGTAAAGAAACAGAACATAGAAACAATTTACCATGTCGATTATTACGAGTAATAAATATTAATACAGAATAATGTTGATATACATAGAGTATATCGAAACGTCGATATTAAAGCTTTTTCATAACATTTATGCAAATTAATATAACATGACTGCTGTGGAAATGAGATTTTTACGTGGGGTATGTGGTGTAACTAGGAGAGATCGGGTACGAAATAGACTAGTGTATGATGAGTGTGAAATTGAAAAAAATGTTGTAGCAAAAGTTGGTGTTAGTCAGTTAAGATGGTTCGGCTATGTTGAGCAAATGTCTAATGAACGTTTGGTTAAAAAGATATATTTGAATGATTTTGATGGTATTCGTTAGCGTGGACGTCCGATGAGTAGCTGGAGTGGTATGACTGAGAGTGTTTTGCGTGAGCGAAAGTTTCCAAGTAGTAGGAATAAAAGAGCATGTATGAGAGGAATTATGAATGTAGATGAAGCGAAATTTGCTTGTTTGGATAGGAATGTTTGGAGGCGACTGATTTCGGAATGATGAAAAGAGTTTGTGCCACACCCTTTTGGGTACATGGCGTGATTGTGTATGTATGTATGTGTATGTATGTAATATAACATAAACAAATTAATGAAATTTATCTTCCAGGAAATGAGAAAATAGAAACTATTCAAAATTGTTGACGATTCGGAAATGTGAAGCTATCTCAATAATGATTAAACTAACACAATAAGTGCATCTGCTAATTGCAAATACAATCACTTATAGCTAACAATTTATATTAAATATCAAATATTGAATGCCATTATAGTTAGTAGGAGGAATGTCAGAATCACTCATAGAATGAGTTTTGGCCAAATACATAACATAACACAGCAATAGCATAACTTGATACAATGTTGAATTAGTTATTAAACTTGAAACAATTACAAGTTAGAATAGAGTCCATGTACACAAATATATGAACATACGAACTTTGCGTTATGCAACCACAATCAAGTAAAAGTTAAATTTATCAATGTAGCTACAACTCAAGTTAAGTATATATATTATATATACAGGGTGTAACAGAATAACTATTCCTAATTTTAACTGGAGTATCCTGGGCTCAGAATATGAAGATTTAATGCAAATCACTGAGATAAAATGTGGCTCCTTACTGAGCTACAGGGTGTTTTATATAAAAATTTAAAAACGATTTTTGCCCAGTACTTTAAAACTATTTGACGTATCCTTATCATACTGGGCAGGAAATGTAGGTACCGTACACCATACTAAATTATGTTAAATAAAAGTTTCTGGCTACTGCCAGTGGCGTACAACAGGGGCAAGTGAGAGGTTAATCCTTCCTAAATTCTACGCCACTGGCGGAATTGTCATTTTAGCACAATTTTTCAATTCTCCAATACTTGCTGTGTAAAAAACATACTCTTCCTTTGTAACAATAAAGTCACTGTTTTTCGAGATATTTAAAGTTAAACATAAGCTGCACCGTTGGGATTTTTTCAAAATTTGCTCAAAAAATCTGAAAAAATTCAGTAAAATAGAGAAAAAAATTAGCTACATAATATCTAAGTAACTTTTTTTTCTAACTCATTCTGATTTGGCTGTAAAAATTATTGAAAATAAAAAAAATAAAATGCAAAAAATATTAATTTTCAATAATTTTTCCAGCCAAACCAGAATGAGTTGGAGAAAAAGTTACTTAGATATTATGTAGCTAATTTTTTTCTCTATTTGACTGAATTTTTTCAGATTTTTTTGAGCAAATTTTGAAAAAATTCCAAGGATGCAGCTTATGTTTAACTTTAAATATCTCGAAAAACAGTGACTTTATCGTTACAAAGGAAGAGTATGTTTTTTACACAGCAAGTATTGGAGAATCGAAAAATTGTGCTAAAATGACAATTCCGCCAGTGGCGTAGAATTTAGGAAGGATTAGCCTCTCACTTGCCCCTGTTGTACGCCACTGGCAGTAGCCAGAAACTTTTATTTAACATAATTTAGTATGGTGTACGGTACCTACATTTCCTGCCAAGTATGATAAGGATACGTCAAATAGTTTTAAAGTACTGGGCAAAAATCGTTTTTAAATTTTTATATAAAACACCCTGTAGCTCAGTAAGGAGCCACATTTTATCTAAGTGATTTGCATTAAATCTTCAAATTCCAAGCCCAGGATACTCCAGTTAAAATTAGGAATAGTTATTCTGTTACACCCTGTATATATATATATATATATATATATATATATATATATATATATATATATATATATATATTAGGGTGGTTCTTATTTTGGCAAAGTCGGAAATTTGTTGCTCCTACCCGCCAAAATTACTCCAAACAAATGTCCATATTAATCCGTGCCTGTTGAAGGCCTAAAATTTGCATTTAGCTTAAATGGGGAAATCACCTTTTTAGTCATTTTGGGATATAACTTTTATTGTATTCACTTTAAAAATATTTCAAAATAATCACCAAAAAGCTAATGAAATATGCTTTTTAGTAGTCCAAAATTTATTCAATTCCGATGATTATTAACGGAGTGGTGTGAATTTGAAAAATATAATTTCTGACTCAGAAAAAAGCTATAGTGATTAATAATCATTAATCATTAATCATTATAGCTTTTTTCTGAGTCAGAAATAATATTTTTCAAATTCACGCCACTCCGTTAATAATCATCGGAATTGTATGAATTTTGGACTACTAAAAAGCATATTTCATTAGCTTTTTGGTGATTATTTTGAAATATTTTTATTTATTTTGCAGAACATAGAATTCATGTAATCGATAATAAATTAAATTCATTAGTTTTAAAACAATATAGTAAAAAATCTTTCAGAACTTATTATATAAAATAAAACGGCTTTAGGTTTAAGTTCTGTATTAACATTTATTAATAATTGAAGTTTCGACGAACTCAACGTCCGTCTTCATCTGAACTTAAACCTAAAGCCGTTTTATTTTAGTTTTAAAATAGTTTTCTAATGTACTGTTCTTTAAGAAAATAAACGTCTTTTTTTATCGTTGATAAATGTTTTATTTGAAAATCTAAAAATTTAAATAAAATGAAAGCAAGAGAAGAAAAAAAAAACATGATAAAAACGCAAAACGAAATAAAAATGATTAGGAAATGACGTTGAAAGGAAATTAAAAACATAAATTGATTGGTACGTAATGGTGGTGATGTAAAAATGATGGTCGAAAAAAAACAGCGAAAAATAAAAAGATGAGATGAAACAAAAAGTCGACGCGCTGTCAAGAAAACGAACGCAAAAAACCGACAGATAAAACGAAAACAAACCAAATTAAAAATTCATTAAAATTTATATAAATCGTACAATTAATAACTTTTTTATATATATTTTTACACGTTCAACAAAAATTAGCTGTCAGAGTTGAAATGTTTTTTTTAA
The DNA here is from genome assembly GCA_963966155.1 of Clivina fossor. Classification (NCBI taxonomy): domain Eukaryota; kingdom Metazoa; phylum Arthropoda; class Insecta; order Coleoptera; family Carabidae; genus Clivina; species Clivina fossor. Next base: position 341,145 of record CAWYQG010000483.1, read on the forward strand.
ATAAAACATTTTGTACATTTTTATTACTTATTGTCAGAATGTAAAATAATAGTAAAAAATAAAAAAAAACATTATCAAGATTTTACAAAATTTAATTCATTTATAATTTGTTATAAGTATTTAATTAATTTTAAATAAATCGGTTGATTTATTTAGATATTGAGCGAATGTCTAATGAACGTTTGATTGAATGATTTTGAAGGTATACGTGTGCATGGACGTCCGATGAGTAGTTAGAGTGGTATGATTGAGAGAATGGCTTACGTGAGCGAAAGTTTCCAAGTAGTAGGTATAGAACAACATGCATGAGAGGTATTATAAATGTGTATGAAGCTAAAGTTGCTTGTCTGTTGGAGGAAACTGATTTCAGAATAATGGAAAGAGAATGTATGTATTATTACATAAGTATTAACTGTAAGATAGCAGAATTTTTAATATTTCGTAATATTATAGTTTTTTTGTAAAAATATATTTATAGAATATGTAAATTTACATGTTTTCGTACGCAAAGGATCAGGGGAATAGGGGGGAAATTCCCCTTTAGCAAATGGGTGCAAGTATATATATATATATATATTATATATATATATATATACCAGAATGTAGAGCAGAAATTGTCATTCAGTCACCAAGCACTAAGTATGCCGCCTGCGACGAGGATAGATTGAACACTGCATACCAGCTCAGAAAATTCTAAAACTTAAAATTATGTTTTTCTCTTTCTAAAATAAATGAATTGAAATAATTTATATAATTACAAAATTAATTCATAATTAAATTAAATTTTTCCTAGCAGTAATTATTTTAAAAAGAATTTAATTATTTTTTACACAATTCGATACTAAGAAAGAAAATCTCATTTTAAATTTAAGATCAAAAAATATACCTTTCCCAACGTCGATTCATTGTTTACTTTTAGAAGAATATAAAAATACCTGGACTTATATATACGAATACATTAAAAATTGTAAAATTAAAATATAATTCTTAGTTATAGGCTGACTAAAAGCTTCAAAGCTATGGTCAAAAACTTTTTTATTAAAAAAAAAAAATTATTTTTTGTAAAAGTAATTAGTAATTATAATTAATTACTGTAATTTAACAAATTAACAATAAGCAATGCTTGTATACCATCAAAAAACTAATATAAAAACTCGGCATCAATTTCGCAAAATCTCAGTTTAAATTGAAATTTGTAACATTGTGCAGTTGGTTTGTCGCCGTATCCTTTTGCGCCTCCTAACGCTAATAATATAGAAACTGTAGCCAGGACCTTTTGTGGTCCACTGCTAATGATCAAACTATCTCCTGTCCCAACTTCTCACATAATACATTTGGTCCGTTGGTATGGCAACACCAAATTACTTTACGTTCCCCTGGTTCATCGACAGAGACAGTCATATCGACCATTGCATAGATTCGATAAAGACATTGTAACGAGAACAAAGATTGAAGACATCTGAACTTACTAACATTGCTCTCCATTATGGAATTTCGGTTAGTTATTGCAGAGAACGCTACTATATACATATAGTAGTAAGAGACCTCTGTCACCATATATATTTAACAAACTAATGTTATTGTTTTCGATCTGAACATTATTATGTATATATATATATATATATATATATATATATATATATATACATACAACGTACGTATATAATGTAGAACGGTTAGTGTTTGTATTATTTTTGCGCAATAACAGATATGCGTGAAAATTCTAAAATGTTTTTTAGAATTTTCAATAATTTTTCCTGCAAAATCAGTATGAGTTAGAGAAAATAGTTACTTAGCTATTATGTAGCTAAATTTTTTCTCTATGTTACTGAATTTTTCCAGATTTTTTTGAGCAAATTTTGAAAAAAGTCTTATTTTGAAAAAATTCCAAGGGTACCCCCTAGTCAAATTTTCAAAAATTCAGTTTTTAATTTTTTTCTACTAAACGATGCATCGTAGAATAATGGTTTCTTCACTCAATTATCGTACTCATTATTCCGCATTTTTCCATATCATGCTTATTTTCCTAGATTACATAGTTTTTGAGAAAAAAAAAAATTCTAGCGCCCAAACGGCACATGCTAGCAAATTAAAACTAAAACCAAATTATAGAACTTTTTATTGTCTATCAAAAAGTATTCTTAGTATTTCTCCGAATTTAACTCGAGAAAGAAGTATACCGCAAATTATCGAATTTGCATGTTAAACGCCCATACGAACTTAACGAACGAACACCCGGTATATATATATATATATATATATATACCTGTATCTCCATCATTCTGACTGGTTTGGATGGTCTAGTAACTAGACTCTAGTTACTTATTTTGTTACCTAGTCTATTTACTGTGTCTTCTTTCCTGATAATGACGACCGTTGAGTTCGTTAAAACGTCAATTATTAATAAATATTACTACAGAAAACCTAAAACTGTTTTATTTTATAAAAATTCTCAAAGTTTTCTTACTATGTTCAATCTAATATATTTAAAAAAAACTAAAAATAATTGCGTTCAAGAGAAAAGTGAATAAAATGTATTTTTAAACGCAAGATATATTGCATGGTAAATAATTTAAAAACTCGCCCATAATCCAACAACGCATACGTCTATTGTACTCCGTTTGTAGAGTGAATAAAAATGTTTGGTCATGTATTATCCTTTTAACCACATCACATGCGATAACAGCGCACTGACATGGTCCCGTGTGTTGCCTTTAAAAATGCATACGTTTTTATCTGCGCCGCTCCGCATTTCGAACGACTCAATTCAACGGTGGAAAGTTTCCGGGTGGAGAGAGATTCACGGTGCAGTTTGTCGACAAGATGTACTAACATTATTATAACGCTCGTGCAATCGTCGAACAACTCTGTTTGATTTTCTAGGAAAACAAAATAGACTTGTAGATATTTTGGTAATCGGTGACAAATTACAAATGGTAAATAGAATATTTTTATTCATAAAATTAAATATGACAAAAACCTAATTTTAGCAACGAAAAATGGTTAATATTTTATCATATCTTAGGTAATATAGACTGTAAAAATTTAAATGTTTATATTTTATAAAATTAAATTTATTTTTAAATGCTATATTATAATATAAATAAAAACTTAAGTAACATAAACAAAAATTCATTATATTAGAATAAAACGGCTTAAGGTTCTAGTTCTGTAATAATTTATTAATAAATCAACGTTTCGACGAACTGAACGTACGTCTTCATAAAAAAAAGATATAAATGATATTTACAGCAAATAAACGAAATATAGAAATAAGTTACTAGATAACAAAATAAATAACTGATCATAAAGTACTGATTTAAATAAAATTTGGCTTCCTTTAATTAAAAATTTATAAATTTTATGATCTAGTTACTCATTTTGTTACCTAGTAACAGTAAAGTGTTTTAATCTTCTGTTTATTTATTTTAAATGTCATTTCTATTTTTTTTCCTGATGAAAACACACGTTCAGTTCGTCGAAACGTTGATTTATTAATAAATTATTACACAACTATAACCCAAAGCCGTTTTTATGCTATATTATAAACTTTAAAAAGACGACTGGCTAATGATGACTATTAATTTACTGTTAATATTAATAAGAGAAGCAATAGAAATTTATAAAGAAAAAGAAAACATCTAATCAGGCACTGATTTAAAAAAAATAAGCTTTCTTTAATTAAAAGTTTATAAATTTTATGATCTAGTTACTTATTTTGTTACCTAGTTCTGTTTATTTACTGTATATGTCATTAGTGTCATTATTCCTAATGATGACGTACGTCGGTTATTAATAAACGTTAATACAGAACTACAACCTAAAGCCGTTTTATTTTAAATAAAAATAATTTAATTCGAAAACCAAAATTTTTTCTAACCATTAACAGAATTATAAGATTTTTTTTTCTGCACAAACCATTAACAAAATTATAATCACTTTTATGCGGGCAATATTTGGCTAGGCCAAAAAAGATTTTCTATATACAAGTATAATATATTTTTATTATGTAAGCTAAAAGAAAGCAAGAGTTTTTTCGCGCGTTAATTCAGGATTTATTTCCGGCGTTGCGCAGCAATAGATTATCTGGGCGTGTCATCCACTTGGCCGCCATGTTTACAGTCTTCATTTTTTGTTTTTCCAGGCCCACGTTTTTTTTTTTTTTTTGGTTCTCTAGCTTGATACACAAAAACGTACGAATACAGAACTTAAAAAAAAAACAACAGCGAAGGAACTGAGTAAAAAAGAAGCACCGCAAAACAGTCGAGTGCGGTCAAGGCTAAGGCGATTCGAACATAAATTCCGTTCTCTTGTACTTAACCTAACCTCACTTTGCGTGAACGTTTTGGTGTATTCGGCTTTCAATTTTTCTTTCCCCGCCCCCTCTCCCGTTTGTGCAATTGTTTTTCCTAATCCTCTCATTTGAAAGCTAAACTCCCACGAAATAAGAGAGGATAAAAACTGGGAAACTGAATTTTTCACAGTATTCAGTATTGTTTGAATCGAATTTTTTCCTATTCGGAATTCTTTTGTTTTTAATTATTGAGCTACAGCCGTGAAATTGTAAAAATATTTGTTTTTAATTTACAGAGAGCTCACATTTACATATCATCGCGGTTGCTGTGCGCGCTGGACTATCAATCTTTTTTTTCTTCATGGTGGTTACATTTTCGCTTTTCTTTTTTTTTTCATCAGTTTTATTTTGTCAAAGGTCGAGCGCAACATCAAAATTTATTTTTAATTATTTTAATGTCAGATAAATTTTGCAGCACGTAGTATATTTTTCGGTAAACACTTTTTAATGTGGCACATAAAGAGAAAATGTATTTTATATTAAATAACATTCTTCTGTAAATTTCAATTTTATTTTTACTTTGTAATTTATTTTAGATTTTTATTTTGCAGTTACACTAGTAAGTAAAGGTTTGTACAAAATATTCTCTATAAATTTTCTTAGAATAAAGGAAAACAAAATAACAGAATGCTACATAAAAAAATTATAATATGAAACTAAAAAAAAGCTTTGGGATTTAGTTCTGTATTAATTTTATTTAAAATTCGACGTTTAGATGTATTCTACCGTACATCATCATCAGAAAAAATAATACAAATGACATATACAATAAATAAACAAAATATAGAAACAAGTTACTAGGTAACAAAATAAATAACTAAATTATACAATTTATAACTTGTTTATTTATTGTATATGATATTTGTATCATTTTTCCTGATGATAATGTGTGTAAAGTACTTAGAAACGTCAAATTTTAAATAAAATTACTACAGAACTAAATCCTAAAGCCTTTTTACTATCATATAATGAATTCTGAATGAAAACGAAAAAGTATTTTTTTAATAATCGATACGAAATTTAAAAAAATAATTTTCTAGTAATCTTCAGACTTTCACTTTATAGAATATCTTAAAATAGTATGTCGTGTTTGATCTGACCTTGTTGCAGACGTTTCGCCATACATCATAGATACCATCCTCAGTGCTTTTTAGTCAAAAAGGACCAGTTTATTTTAAAAATAAACATGCAATATTCTTTATTTTATAATTAAATTATTTTTATGTATTTTATTATTTTATAAAATATTTTTTTTCTTTAGAAATTTTATTTAAATTAAAATTCTATCCCAATATATTGGCAGATTACAAAATATAATCTGGACATTGCAAGCCAAATCACCCTGTATACTTTAATAAAATAAAAAAAACTATCTATAGTTGCTTGTAAAAAAAGTTAAAAAAATAAACTTCTCAAAAAACAAAAAGAATGATAAATGTTACGTATTTCATTCTTCATCAAAACTAAATAATAAAATATAGCATCATTTCATTTAAATACGTTTTCGTATTCACAGTTTTCACAGCAAACGTAATATCAACAAGATTTAATATACATACATACAGCCATCGTAGAGTTAAATAAATAAACTCGTTATTTACCTCAGTCGAATAAAAGAATGCAAAAATAGTAAAAAATAAAAGCGATTTCGTCGAAAATAGAGAGCAAATGTACGAAACACTAGCATCAGTATTATGTACAAGTTGAGTTTTTAAATAAACCAGAGCGGCATTTATTTTCCAAGTTTTATATTTTAGTATTTCAGCTACCTACACTAAAGCTGAAGATCTAATAAAAAGATTGTTGAAAGTTGTTAAAATATTAAAAGTAGCTCCATTAGATGCAACTTGTCTGAAAAATTCATTCAAGATGCTTTTTAAATTGACGCCACTTTAAAAATGTTTTTGGAGAGACGAATAACGAACATTTTTGAGAATTGTACGTTTTGTTTTTAGGGTCATTAAAAAGTTGCATTTCTATTGAAATATTAATTTTTTAAAATAATTTTTTTATGAATTTATAAAAGTAATCTAAAAATGTAAAATACTAGATTTATACAGGGTGATTTATGACGTCGGGGAAAAACTACACCGGATGATTCCTATGAGTAATCTAAATAAAAAACTTCAAATAAACATATGTCGGAAAATGGTTTCTAACGGAACTGTCGCTGTTAGAAGTTTATTACATCAATCGCGCGTTAGCCTTATTTATTATATCAGGAAAAAAAAAACAAGTCATAAACTTCTGAATAATTGTAAAATTACTGATTGATTTTCTCACATTTTGTTTAAACACTTGTAAACCAATCATCCGGTGTAGTTTTTCCCCGATGTCATAAATCACTCTGTATACATATAATATTAGAAAATTTTTTATTATTTTTTTTTGTTTTGAAAATTGTTATTACATGACACTTTTTGGTGCTTGTTTAAAAATTAAGGCCCATAATCTCACCTCATTTTTAAAAGTGATTTTTGACGTTTACTTAAAATTACGTATTAAGCAATTTTAATCAGTTTATTTGAATTTTATAATATTACATATAAAAAAAATATATTGAAAATAGAAATATTACTCATATTTGATAAAAGATAGGAGTAAAAAATTGTTTTGTAAAAATAGTTTGTCAATATGGGCGCCGAAGATGTCAGAGTAAATCCACTAAATACACTACGCTTGGTGCTGCCACCAGTGGTAGCTATATAGTAACTAATTGTTGCACAATAATACATATTACATACTCAAAAGAATGTGGAGCAAACTATTTCCATTATCTTGAAATCAGTTTCCTCCAAACATTTCTATCCAGACAAGCAACTTTAGCTTCATCCACATTCATAATTTCTCTCATACTACTTGGAAACTTTCGCTCATACAAAACACTCTCAATCATATCACTCCAACTACTTATAATAATAATGCTCATTATTATACTAGTAACATAATAACAGCTTTCTACTTTAAGCAATATGGTAACGTAATATTAATATTAACAAAAAAAAATACATTTTCTAATTCTGTATCCGAAATTAGATAAAACGCAATAAACTTAACAAAATTAATAAGCAAAGTTATTAAACACGGCGGTAGGGGAATCTCTAGTAATGTGTAAATGGCCGTAGTAGAAAATGAAGTTAGCAGTTAGCCCAATTGCAATTTACTACCAATAATTTAACTGAAGTGCAGATTTCCGAGTCGAATTCCGGTATAAACCGGAATTAATTTAACTTGAAACCGATTGATTATCGGACGATGATTAGTTGCGTCTCGTAGGATCGATGTCATTATTGCGCTTCTATGAAACTAAAACGTAATTGGTTTTGTTTTCTAACTTTCTAATTACTTTTTAAATGTTTCACTATATTTAAAATGTCTGTATTTCAAAATAAAACTGTTTTAGTTTAAAGTTCTGTATTAATACTTATTTAAAATCGACGATTCTACGAACTCAACGTCCGTCTTCATTAGGAAAACTAATACATTAAATAAACACAATATAGAAACAAAGTACTAGTTACTAGTTCTTAAGTTTTTCATTTAATATTTCGATTTTATAAATATTAAATATAAACTTGTAATATTAAGAATATTTTATGTATTTCCGATACTTGTGTTTAAAATTTACAAATTTTATGATCTAGTCATTTATCTTGTTATCTAGTCACTTGTTTTCATGTTCTGTTTATTTACTGTAAATGTCATTTGTATCATGAAGATGTACATTGAGTAGGTCTGATTATTAATAAATATTAATACAGAACTTAAACCTAAAGCCGTTTTATTTTAACAAAAACAAAATATTTCATTAGTTTGATTTTACAGTATCACCTTTAAACAAATGAAGCAAAAATTTTCGCTAACAGTTGTACACACACAGATCACTGGTAATTCTGCACTTGTACACAACCAAAAACAATTTTTATAAAATAATAAAAAGGCACAACACGTGTGTTTGTGCCTATCAGGCTTGTCGAGACACAACCAAAGAATAAAGAAAAAAAAATGAACTTACAAAGCAACGTAGAGAGGTAAGAATAAAAAAAAAAGAAAAATCTCTCAGTTGGGTGACATTCGTTGCTGGTTCGATCTATCCAATTTAAAAAATACGACACTGCACACACACACACTACGTCAATTTCTGTTTCTTCAGTGGGGTAGGCGTTGCCGGGTAACTGAATAGGGGATGGGTGTTGGCGGGTAAAAGTGTGAGCGGGGTTAAGGACCCGTCGTTAACGTCGCGAAGAGATTGTGCCGCAAATTATCCGGATAGTTGTAGAAGATACGTGGAACGATTTCGATCAGAATAGACTGGCAACTCGCCCCCCATTATTGTAGTAGGTGATGGCTGAACTATTCAACCAAGATATTTTTACAGCGCCTTAGATCCGAACGTCGAATTCCTGATAAATATATATTCTTATCTTTCACGATCATACTGTAAATAATGTAATATATATTAATATTCTAAAGTTGAGACTTTTCTCAAAATTAGTAGTAATATATATTTATGTAAATTTGCATAACTATTAATAGCAAAATTGTAGTATTTTGTAATTTTTACTATAATGATTGATGTAATAATATATATATATATATATATATATATATATATATATATATATATATATATATATATATATATATATATATATATATATATAAAACATAATAAACATGTATAATATATATGTAAATTTATATACATTTTTTACAGTGCAGTTTCATAATAAACTTTGACTAAAGTCAACTTTAAGTTGATCAAAAAGCATTTTTTTATTGACAATAACAAATAATTTTACCATTAAAAATTTGACAAGTTGACAAAAAAGCATCGTTTTATTGACAGCAATAATAATTATGCCGGTAGAATTATATATATATATATATATATATATGTTATACACACAAAACAAATTCTAAAATAAAACGGCTTCAGGTACTAGTTCTGTATTAATATTTATTAGTAATCGACGTACTTTTCGTTCATCTTCATCAGAAAAAAAGCTACAAATGACACAGAAACAGTAGTTTGATAAAAGAAGCAATAGAAATTTACAATCAATCACTGATTTAAATAAAATTTATAAATTGTATGATCTAGTTACTTATTTTGTAACCTTGTAACTTGTTTCTATATTCCGTTTATTTACTGTATACAGGGTGTATAAATGAAATGTGAACCATAGGGATTTCAATGTTATTTTTTAAATACGGCTGTATCTCTTTCCCTATTGACTTTAGAGCAAATATTTAAATACAAAACTTGTTCAAAATGTGAAATGCATGGTATAAAGTCATTTTTTTTACATAAATATTAATATTTTACGATATACAGGGTTAACCACTAAAAAATGAGCTATAACATTGGGAAACGGGAATGGTATCGAAAAATGCGGAATAATGAGTTCTATAATTCGGTGAAAAAATCATTGTTCTACGATACTTCATTTAAGAGAAAAAAATTAAAAACTGATTTTTGAAAAATTTCGTAAGGGGGTACCCTTGTGTTTTGTTAAAAAAAAAAAAAGGATTTTGGATATTTTAACACTGGCTTTCGTTGTCTACTCTTTTATCATACTCTTTGTACCTGACACTTTTTTTTTCCTGTTCTTCTTTAATTTTTTATTCACGTTTTTCTGATTTTTCGAAAAGTTGCTGAGGGGGGACCATTGGCATTTTTTTCAGAATAAGACTTTTTTTATAAAATTTAGTTCAAAAATTTTGAAAAAATTCTGTAATATAGAGAAAAAAATTCTCTGCAAAATAGCTAAGTAACTTTTTTCTCTAACTTATACTGATTTGTTATAGCTCATTTTTTAGTGGTTAACTCTGTACATCGTAAAATATTAATATTTATGTAAAAAAATGACTTTATACCATGCATTTTCACATTTTGAACAAGTTTTGTATTTAAATATTTGCTCTAAAGTCAATAGGGAAAGAGATACAGCCGTATTTAAAAAATAACATTGAAATCCCTATGGTTCACATTTCATTTCTACACCCGGTATATTAACACAGAACTATTTTTATTTTAATATAATGAGTTGTGAAAGATATTTTACTAAGTTAAAATAAATTCTATTAAATCAAAAGGCTGAAAACGTTTTTGTCCATATCAAATAACGTATAACATTGATCCTACCGAAATAAATCGTCCGTTTATATCTCGAATTCGACCTTGCGATACGCGAAAGGTGAGAAAGGTAAATTCTAGGGAGGAGTCCAATCCGATCCTTTGGCCATTGGATTTGTTTACTCGGCGTGATCCCCTCACGGCTGCGTTCGAGGTCACTATTTCACTGATAGCGTGTCCGGTCAAAGGTGACGAAGACACGGAGGGGCCCGGCTCTGCTCGGCCACCCTTTAGCCGTCCTTTTGACGATTTCGTTTTCCCCGAGAATGAACTCTTTTTGGATGGACGCGCGAACGAGCAAAGTGTGCGCTGCCGCGCGTTTGGTTGCACGCCCGATGTATTGAGTAATTTCCGAGAAAAAAAAAGACGATCGACAAATACTGGCTAAGGTTCAATGCTGACATGGCTGTTTCAAATGATGATAGAAATATTTTCGGCGCGTGTTTAGGTTTTTCTTTTGTTTATATTGTTAGGTTAGGTCATATATTGAAATGTCACGTGAAAGTAACAATATTTCTTTTAGTTTAAAATAGCAATTTTCCAGTTTTTAACCAATTCCTCATTGAATTTTAGTTTTAATTTCTTTATTTGTATGTATGTTTATATATATATATATATATATATATATATATATATATATATATATATATATATACAGGGTGTAACAGAATAACTATTCCTAATTTTCAGAAATGATAGAGGGCACATAAAGAAACATTTTTTATTAATAAACTAGTGTCCGGATTTTTTTTTTTATTTCGGCAGTCGATTGTAAAAAACACAATTTTATGTTATAACCCGAGAATTAACGGAGATTTATAATATCCGTTAAGACCATTTCATTCTACTCAAAAAAGTGCCTTAAGAATGTGAAAACTATTTTCATCTAATTTAAAAAACCATCGAGATATTGCCATTTATCAAAATACGGAAAAAGCAAACTTTTTGCCATAACTCGAAAACAAAAGACGATATCTAATTTTTGTTTTCATAATTGAGTTTCTCTCAAAAAAAGCGATCGAGGATGCACGGTCCATTTTTCCATATCTCTTATAGTTTCCGAGTTCCCCTATGAAAACGTCCAAATTTGCCCAGCCTGTACATGCACTATTATTTCTAATAAAATGTTCCGTTCCTTAACTTAACTACTCTTTGACGTTGTAATAATTAAAATTGTTTTTAACGATATCTATAGTGTATCTTGACACCGAGAAATTTTCGGACACTTGTTTATTAATAAAAAATGTTTCTCTAAGTGCACTCTATCATTTCTGAAAATTAGGAATAGTTATTCTGTTACATCCTGTATATATATTTATATATATATATATATATATATATATATATATATATACTATATATCTTTGCCTTTAAAATCATGCTTGAAATGAATATAAACAATTAAAAATTACAATTAATTATAATTTATAATTTAATAATATAATTGTCCATAAAAAAGATTTTCTAAATCAAATTTAATAATTTGTTACTTAAAATTGCCTACAATTCTCATATTACAATTTCATCGAAACAAAAGCGGCCATTTTTCAGGTGCTGAAACAAGCCGAACTCATAATTGAAAGTTCGAAAGCTCTGCGTACAGCAAAGTAACAAAAGCTCGACGAACAAGAGTAAGGGTCACGTTGAGGAAAAATGGTTTTCACAGTGGCTGAGCACGAATTACATGGTACGGAAAAGTACAGTTAGAGAGAATAAATATAAAATGTAGCTACATTTTTTCAATTGAAAATTATTTAAATAGTAATAAAAATGGGTACATATATATATATATATATACACGATTCCGCTTAATTGGGACAGCCGCTTATTTGGGCCAAATCTCAAAGAACAGAAACCAAACCAAGGAACCAACAGTAAATTTACATGTTTAATTGGGACAACATTCCGCTTAATTGGGACAGTAAATTTAAGATCATAGTATATATTATGTTACAAATATGTATACAAAAAAAAAAATATTTACAAAAAATTTAATATGATACGCTTCATATCTTTTTGATTCACAACATGGAAAATTATTTTTAAAAAACTAGCAAATATGTATCAATTAATTACATTAGTATCGCGCGCTGTGAACTTTTTTCCCAACACATTCATTCACGTATGGAATACGGACCCACGCGCGCTCAAAGGTTAATGTTTACTCTCGCGTCGGCGTGGCGCGGCACCGGTCATTAAAGCTGTGAGAGTCTACCCTGCTGTCTTAATCGTTACGTATTCAGTTATGATTCAGTTACCACTACACCTCGCGCGTGGAATGTTCGTTATTTATTATTTTATTTTGGAATTTATTATTATTTTTTCTTAAAAGTTTATATTTTTTTGGTTATATGTAGTTTATAGTTTTTTCCAAGAATTTATAAAATAAAATTATTAAAAGAAAAATATGGATTGCTTAATTTTATGTAAAATTCGGTTAATTGGGACAGCCGCTTAATTGGGACAAAATGCCCTAGTCCCGATGTGTCCCAATTAAGCGGAATCGACTGTATATATATATATATATATATATATATCGATGTTTGTACTAATTGTAAATTATATTATTTCCATGTAGTGGCCTTTAAGAAGGTTTAAAATAAACCGAAAACTTGCAATCAACTTTAAGTGAGTGCTTTTATTTAACACCAATCCAAACCAGACTGCAACACCCATTAATTCTCCTAGTAATATTACACCAGTCATTATTCATTCATTGTTATATATATATATATATATATATATATATATATATATATATATATATATAAGATATTTACGTTCTTCTCTGTATCTTTTTAGGGGGCGATAGCACACCTTAAAAGGAGTCAATAACCCTTATAAATGCCTTAGTAAAAGTCGTCCCATAATTCGTTTAGTTTTTACATTAAACGATTAATTTGTTTTAAACTCTAGTAATCTACAACTTTGTAGTTATGTTTGGTGCTGCAAGCAGTGGTGTATGTATTTCTAGTAAGTAACTGTTGTATAATATTGTCATTATTGTATTAGTAACATAATGAACTCTTTTTACATAAGCAATATGGTTACGATAATATTAATATTAATGATATATGCTTGAAGAAAAATAAATTATTTTAATACTTTACTAGAGCAACAATATATATTTTGACGGTGTGCAGAAAATTTCCTCAGCATATTAGATCTGTAACCTTTGCAATTATATGAAAGTTGAACGACCTCTCGAATTGATTTTAGTATATAAGATGACAGGAAAAAGGTCAAATAAAAATGCTCTAGTTTGTTAGCATGCGACTAGTTTCGGTATATTCAGCATACCTTCCTCAAGCAAATCTACAATATTATGACAAAGTAACTTATTAGTAATTAACCAACAACAGAATAAGTACAAAAATATTTTTTACAATAAAAAGTTACTTACGCTAATATGTTTGAACAAAAATTAAACATTTATATGGTTTCAATCGCAGCTCGGTACAATATATAAAATTATTAAATTAAAATTATTCAATTTGTCACAGTGTAAAATAATAATACAATCACAAGTCAGGAATAAAATATAAATAAATTAAAAGTAAAATAAATATAAATACAAAAATGTCAAGAATTTAAAAAACAAAATTGATGTGTACACAACCGTTGTATATAACAGACTGAAACATAATTGAAAACAAACTGGATGTTTCAGGTTTTTTGATTTTTTATAAATTCTAAGATGTTACCATATGACGCGCTTAAATTCTCCACGTCCTGTTGTATGTTAATATTATTTTTATTAATTTTTATATAAACCATCTCTTTTGTTAACCTTTTGTTTAGTACGTTTTCTTTATCAAGAATTTTGATATTATCAAAATCGAATTGATGAATGAAATCGATGCAATGTCTCGCTATTGGTTTGTCTGCGTTCTTTTTAACATCATTCTTATGTTGCTGGATGCGTTTTTTAATATATTGCATAGTCTGGCCGGTATATGTAGCTTGGCAATTTTTGCACTGCAGTTCATATATTAAATGGCTTTGTGAAAGTATAGGTGTCGGATGTTTGGTTGTTGATAATATACTCTCAACTGTCTTGTTGTATTTAAAACAGATTTGTGTGTTGTCACGGGTTAATATTTTCCGTAATGGTTCTGATAACCCTTTTACATATGTTAAAGCACAGTAATTAACATTTTCATTTTTGTTAATCTTGTTACTGTTACTTAATCTGTTGTTGTTCATAATAAAATTTACAAGCAGTTTCGGGTAATTATTTTTCATTAATATATCACAAATTTTTTCTTTCACTTCACTGTGGTAAACCGGACTGCTTAATTTTAGTGCACGATCTTTTAAATTATACGCAGTATTCATTTTCTGTTGTTTTAAATGTTGTGACCTAAAATTGAGACATCTGTCAGAGGTTGCAGGTTTTTTGTACCATTTACTCAAAATTCCATTCTCCGATCTTTCTAAGGTTACATCTAAATAAGAGAGACCTTTATTCTGTTCAACTTCCATTGTAAATTGGATAGATTGATTGTAGTTATTGAAAATGTTAAGCGTGTCATTGGTGAACATCTTAGGGACAATCAATATGAGGTCGTCAACGTATTTTCTAATAAATTTAATGTTGTACGGTAAATTAGGAATGCATCCGTCTAATATATGGTTTAAAACTAAATTGGCCAGCGATGAACTTACAGGATTGCCCATGCTTACGCCAAAGATTTGTTTGTAAAAAACTCCATTATATGTGAAATAACTATTGTTGAAAATAAAGTTCAGAATTAATAAAAATTTATCCTGGGTCATATTTGTATAATTCTTAAAAGTGTTCCATTTAGCAATAACAATGTCAGTAACAAATTCACGAGGAATGTTTGTGAACAAGGACACTACGTCTAATGATATTAAAATGTCATGTTCCTCTAAAGGAGGTATATTCTGTATTTGTTCAACTAATTCCATGGAGTTTTTTACGTCATATGTACTTAGATTATTTACATTATTAATCACATTAATAAACCACTTAGATATATTATATGTGGGAGCATTGATACATGAAACAACTGGTCTTAAAGGATTATCATTTTTATGATCTTTAACTAGTCCGTATATTTTAGGACAAGTGCTATTGTAAGTTTTTAATCTTTTTGCAGTTCCATTGTCAATAATCCCATCATCATGCAACATTTTGACTAAGGCATTTGATTTGGTTTGAATGCATTCTGTCGGATCTTTATTGATTTTTACATAATAATTTTCATTACTTAATAGTTCTAACATTTTTTTATTATAATCATGTTTTTCAATTATAACAATCTTTTTGCTTTTATCAGATTTTATAGCAAGTATATTATCATTGCTTTTTAAGAATTTTTTTGTGTCATTATATTTGTTAAGCAATTGTTTATCATTAGAATTAAGTTGTCTGTTATTATTGTTATTTTTATATAAATAATTAGTGACTAAGTTAATGGACCTACATCTAACTTGATCACAATCAAATTCTTCACATTTAGAATTATTTGTAATAATATGTTCAATGTCACTAATCATTTGTATTACCGGTATTTCTTTATTGTTATAAGGAATAGCAACTTTTGGTCCCATATTAAGTATTTCAGCAACATTTTGTGGTATTTGAACGTCAGTGAGATTATTAATGAATTCACTGTTAACTTGTGTGTTAGTGTATTCATTGTTTTTAATAAAATTATTGAATTTCTTAGTTTGAATTAATCTATATCTTTTATAATAGTAGTTGTATTTATTGTCACAAACATGTGAAAATTCAGTAAAATAAATAACTGACAACTCTCTTCTAATAATTTCGTTGTTCTCATTCAATTGTTGTGAAATTTGTCTGTACTTATAATGAACACTGTTAATTTCAATTTTTAATATCTGTTTTTTGAACTTAATTATAGCATTTTCTATTTCAGCTTGAAAAATTTGACAGTCTGACATTAATTTGTAGGTGAATTTAAAATTATTTTGAATGTGATTAGGGAATATGTCGTTATTCTTACACTGGAGTAGGAATTTGATGTGATTTTCTAGGGCTGCACTTTTCTTTACATTACTGAGATGTTGGTTGCATACTTTCTTCAAATCTCCACCATATAAATTACCAATATCTGATAAGAAACCCATCTGGACAAGTAGATTCACCACGGTTGCCTGAATTTGAAATCTTATGAAAGTTGAACGACCTCTCGAATTGATTTTAGTATATAAGATGACAGGAAAAAGGTCAAATAAAAATGCTCTAGTTTGTTAGCATGCGACTAGTTTCGGTATATTCAGCATACCTTCCTCAAGCAAATCTACAATATTATGACAAAGTAACTTATTAGTAATTAACCAACAACAGAATAAGTACAAAAATATTTTTTACAATAAAAAGTTACTTACGCTAATATGTTTGAACAAAAATTAAACATTTATATGGTTTCAATCGCAGCTCGGTACAATATATAAAATTATTAAATTAAAATTATTCAATTTGTCACAGTGTAAAATAATAATACAATCACAAGTCAGGAATAAAATATAAATAAATTAAAAGTAAAATAAATATAAATACAAAAATGTCAAGAATTTAAAAAACAAAATTGATGTGTACACAACCGTTGTATATAACAGACTGAAACATAATTGAAAACAAACTGGATGTTTCAGGTTTTTTGATTTTTTATAAATTCTAAGATGTTACCATATGACGCGCTTAAATTCTCCACGTCCTGTTGTATGTTAATATTATTTTTATTAATTTTTATATAAACCATCTCTTTTGTTAACCTTTTGTTTAGTACGTTTTCTTTATCAAGAATTTTGATATTATCAAAATCGAATTGATGAATGAAATCGATGCAATGTCTCGCTATTGGTTTGTCTGCGTTCTTTTTAACATCATTCTTATGTTGCTGGATGCGTTTTTTAATATATTGCATAGTCTGGCCGGTATATGTAGCTTGGCAATTTTTGCACTGCAGTTCATATATTAAATGGCTTTGTGAAAGTATAGGTGTCGGATGTTTGGTTGTTGATAATATACTCTCAACTGTCTTGTTGTATTTAAAACAGATTTGTGTGTTGTCACGGGTTAATATTTTCCGTAATGGTTCTGATAACCCTTTTACATATGTTAAAGCACAGTAATTAACATTTTCATTTTTGTTAATCTTGTTACTGTTACTTAATCTGTTGTTGTTCATAATAAAATTTACAAGCAGTTTCGGGTAATTATTTTTCATTAATATATCACAAATTTTTTCTTTCACTTCACTGTGGTAAACCGGACTGCTTAATTTTAGTGCACGATCTTTTAAATTATACGCAGTATTCATTTTCTGTTGTTTTAAATGTTGTGACCTAAAATTGAGACATCTGTCAGAGGTTGCAGGTTTTTTGTACCATTTACTCAAAATTCCATTCTCCGATCTTTCTAAGGTTACATCTAAATAAGAGAGACCTTTATTCTGTTCAACTTCCATTGTAAATTGGATAGATTGATTGTAGTTATTGAAAATGTTAAGCGTGTCATTGGTGAACATCTTAGGGACAATCAATATGAGGTCGTCAACGTATTTTCTAATAAATTTAATGTTGTACGGTAAATTAGGAATGCATCCGTCTAATATATGGTTTAAAACTAAATTGGCCAGCGATGAACTTACAGGATTGCCCATGCTTACGCCAAAGATTTGTTTGTAAAAAACTCCATTATATGTGAAATAACTATTGTTGAAAATAAAGTTCAGAATTAATAAAAATTTATCCTGGGTCATATTTGTATAATTCTTAAAAGTGTTCCATTTAGCAATAACAATGTCAGTAACAAATTCACGAGGAATGTTTGTGAACAAGGACACTACGTCTAATGATATTAAAATGTCATGTTCCTCTAAAGGAGGTATATTCTGTATTTGTTCAACTAATTCCATGGAGTTTTTTACGTCATATGTACTTAGATTATTTACATTATTAATCACATTAATAAACCACTTAGATATATTATATGTGGGAGCATTGATACATGAAACAACTGGTCTTAAAGGATTATCATTTTTATGATCTTTAACTAGTCCGTATATTTTAGGACAAGTGCTATTGTAAGTTTTTAATCTTTTTGCAGTTCCATTGTCAATAATCCCATCATCATGCAACATTTTGACTAAGGCATTTGATTTGGTTTGAATGCATTCTGTCGGATCTTTATTGATTTTTACATAATAATTTTCATTACTTAATAGTTCTAACATTTTTTTATTATAATCATGTTTTTCAATTATAACAATCTTTTTGCTTTTATCAGATTTTATAGCAAGTATATTATCATTGCTTTTTAAGAATTTTTTTGTGTCATTATATTTGTTAAGCAATTGTTTATCATTAGAATTAAGTTGTCTGTTATTATTGTTATTTTTATATAAATAATTAGTGACTAAGTTAATGGACCTACATCTAACTTGATCACAATCAAATTCTTCACATTTAGAATTATTTGTAATAATATGTTCAATGTCACTAATCATTTGTATTACCGGTATTTCTTTATTGTTATAAGGAATAGCAACTTTTGGTCCCATATTAAGTATTTCAGCAACATTTTGTGGTATTTGAACGTCAGTGAGATTATTAATGAATTCACTGTTAACTTGTGTGTTAGTGTATTCATTGTTTTTAATAAAATTATTGAATTTCTTAGTTTGAATTAATCTATATCTTTTATAATAGTAGTTGTATTTATTGTCACAAACATGTGAAAATTCAGTAAAATAAATAACTGACAACTCTCTTCTAATAATTTCGTTGTTCTCATTCAATTGTTGTGAAATTTGTCTGTACTTATAATGAACACTGTTAATTTCAATTTTTAATATCTGTTTTTTGAACTTAATTATAGCATTTTCTATTTCAGCTTGAAAAATTTGACAGTCTGACATTAATTTGTAGGTGAATTTAAAATTATTTTGAATGTGATTAGGGAATATGTCGTTATTCTTACACTGGAGTAGGAATTTGATGTGATTTTCTAGGGCTGCACTTTTCTTTACATTACTGAGATGTTGGTTGCATACTTTCTTCAAATCTCCACCATATAAATTACCAATATCTGATAAGAAACCCATCTGGACAAGTAGATTCACCACGGTTGCCTGAATTTGAAATCTTATGAAAGTTGAACGACCTCTCGAATTGATTTTAGTATATAAGATGACAGGAAAAAGGTCAAATAAAAATGCTCTAGTTTGTTAGCATGCGACTAGTTTCGGTATATTCAGCATACCTTCCTCAAGCAAATCTACAATATTATGACAAAGTAACTTATTAGTAATTAACCAACAACAGAATAAGTACAAAAATATTTTTTACAATAAAAAGTTACTTACGCTAATATGTTTGAACAAAAATTAAACATTTATATGGTTTCAATCGCAGCTCGGTACAATATATAAAATTATTAAATTAAAATTATTCAATTTGTCACAGTGTAAAATAATAATACAATCACAAGTCAGGAATAAAATATAAATAAATTAAAAGTAAAATAAATATAAATACAAAAATGTCAAGAATTTAAAAAACAAAATTGATGTGTACACAACCGTTGTATATAACAGACTGAAACATAATTGAAAACAAACTGGATGTTTCAGGTTTTTTGATTTTTTATAAATTCTAAGATGTTACCATATGACGCGCTTAAATTCTCCACGTCCTGTTGTATGTTAATATTATTTTTATTAATTTTTATATAAACCATCTCTTTTGTTAACCTTTTGTTTAGTACGTTTTCTTTATCAAGAATTTTGATATTATCAAAATCGAATTGATGAATGAAATCGATGCAATGTCTCGCTATTGGTTTGTCTGCGTTCTTTTTAACATCATTCTTATGTTGCTGGATGCGTTTTTTAATATATTGCATAGTCTGGCCGGTATATGTAGCTTGGCAATTTTTGCACTGCAGTTCATATATTAAATGGCTTTGTGAAAGTATAGGTGTCGGATGTTTGGTTGTTGATAATATACTCTCAACTGTCTTGTTGTATTTAAAACAGATTTGTGTGTTGTCACGGGTTAATATTTTCCGTAATGGTTCTG